>JAGPOW010003316.1:5635171-5676338 GCA_030014935.1 Caiman crocodilus | reverse complement strand
CCCTGCACTTGTCCACGTTAAATCCCATCCTGTTTCTGTCCGCCCACTCCTGCAGCTGGCCCAGATCCCGCTGCAGCATCTCCCTCTCTTCTGGTGTCCACACCTCAGCCCACAGTTTGGTGTTGTCAGCAAACTTGGACAGCTTGCTTTCCACCCCCTCGTCCAAGTCAGCGACAAAGATGTTGAACAGTGCAGGCCCAAGGACTGAGCCCTGAGGGACCCTGCTACTAACATCTCTCCAGGTCGAGTACGACCCGTCCACCACCACTCTCTGGGAGCACCCCGTCAGCCAGTTTCTGACCCACTCTACTGTGTAGGGGTCAATGCCACAGCTCCCCATCTTTTTAAGAAGCCAGTTGCGATTGACTTCTGTTGGACCAGTATTCCCTTGACCGTCACATGGAGACTGTGGCAGGTGCGATGTCAGGGTCACTCTGCTCTCCCCTGTCGCCTCGTTTACTGTGCCAAGCTTCGGATTTGCACACTCCTATTCTCTTCTGCCACGACTTTAATGGTATAGGGAGGCTACCTTTCTTTTGCTTGGCTACAGTTCTGCTGCTTCTAGTGTTCTGTGTACCCAAGTCTTGTGGGCTATGCGTGTACAACATTGTCTTGGCCTACACCCTTCTGGCACTCAGGCCCTCTGTGGCCCTGTCTCTCACAGGGCTCTTCTCTTCAGTGCCGCCCTCTCCCAGGGCCTTCTCTGTACACTGCCCCTTCTTACAGAGGCCTTCTCTGCTCTCACACCGGGGCTTCTCAATAATGCTGCCCCTTTCCTAGGGCTCTCTATGCCCACACTGGGGTTGGGGTACTCTACTATGAGTCCCCTATGAGGCCTCCTCCATCCCCTTATAGCCTCACCCAAACCACTGGTGTAACAATAGCAAACACAAACAACAACATAAACACAAGCCCCTGGGCTACAATGCAAAAATAAGCCTCCACCTATAACTAGGCTCAGGCCTACCAGGTTTTCTCTCCTACCGCAGTGACCAATGCTGCTCTGGCATTCAGGTTTTCTCTCTTCTGGCAGGGAGCTCCTTCATCCTTAGCTGTTGGTAGGGGGACTGCCTCTGGCGTCCTGCCTGTGCTTTATATAGGGGCTATGCCCTGCCCCTTTCTTCTGCTGGCTAGGCAGGTGTAAGCCATTAGCTCCCTTTGGGTGCCTCAGCAACCGGCACCAGAAGGGTAATCCCTGCACTTCTAGTAGCCGGCACCCTAGTGCCCGGCTACAGAGACAACCAATATATTACCAGTGTTGTGCATATTTAGGCATGGGTATAATAGCTATGATGCATTACATCAGGGCTATCCAACTTCTGAGCAGTTGAGACCCACACAGTGCATGAGTCCCTCAAACCCCCTGGGCTCCATGGACCATGCTGCACCACTCCCAGAGGTAGGGTCAGGAAGTAGAAGATGGAGGAAGGTGGGGGCCCATAGACTTCAGTGGCAGCAGCAACAATGGGGGGAACTAGCAGCTAAGTGTGAGGCTATAGGTTTCAAGTTAACCCCTTGCAGGCTGCATGTGGACATCTCTGCATTACATCAATTTGTCAAAACCCTCTATTGCTTTCACAGCCATATTTTCACTTATGGATCAGAAATTCCATAGAGAACATCTAAAAACACATATGTAAGTCTCTCACACTGGCCACATCCAGATCATTGTTGATCTTGGCTGCCCCTATTTCCCTACAGATTTTCTGATGCAGGCTGCTATTTTCTTGTGACACACAAGGACTGATGTGGTAAAGCTTGGAGCATGGAGTCCTGGAAAATGTATTTCTTCCCTTCTGCTATTCATTCAACATTAATAAACCAACACTTGATTACAGTTAGGATGGTGGCATTTAAATGCAGTTGTGAGGAAGGGGCTCTGTGGAGACATATGTTTTTTCTTTACCAAGGTATACACTTTCTTGTACGCCTTGGTAAAGATGTTGACAATTGTCTGAAGGTCTGCTTCTGAGTGAGCAAACACTACTACATCATCAGCATATTGGAGTTCAATGACTGAGGTCTGGATGGCCTTGGCTTTGGCTTGGAGATAGCTGAATTCAAACAGCTTACTATGCATTCAGCAGTTTAGCCCCACTCCGGCTGGAAGCTTGTTGGTGTTCAGATGTAGCATCACAGAAAGTAATATTGGAATAATGACACAGCCTTGCTTAAGTCCCATTTTAACCTTGAGGATTTGTGATGGATCCATTACTGAGAACCACCAATTCCATACTGTCATGGAGTGGGAAGAGGATGGTGACAAATTTCAGCGGGCATCCATACTTCAGAAGGATGGTTGACAACACTTCTTGGCCAATAGTTGAAAGCTTTTTTGAGGTCAAAGATGACTATGTAAAGAGGTTTACATTGTTCCTGACATTGATCCTGCATCTGGTGAGCTGTGAAGATCATGTCAGTTGTGCCTCTTGATGCCTTAAACCCACACTGAGATTCCAGAAGGAGCTCTTCAGCAAGTGGAAGGAGACAGTTCAGGAGGCTTCTGTGATGGTAGACAGCAAAGTGATTCCTCTGTAGTTTTCATGGTTGGATTTGTCTCCTTTCTTGAAGATTGTCACAATCACGGTGTCCTTGAGGCCATGTGGGATTTTCTCCTCATTCCATATCCTGAAGATGACAGCATGAAGATGTGATCTTAGCTCCTCTCCTCCCTGTTGGAAGATTTTGTTGGGGATTCCATCTGCTCTAATAGCCTTGTTGTTCTGCACCTGATTGATGGCTTTCCTTACCTCATCAAGGGTTGGAGGGATTCCAAGATCATCTCTGACTTGATGTTGCATGATGCAGTTGAGAACACTCTCATCAACAGCAGAATCTTGATTGAGAAGATCTTCAGAATTCTCCTTCCCCTGGACATTGATGGCTCCTCTTTCCTTTATCAGGTTTCCTCCATCCTTAGGTATCAAGGGTATTCGTCCCTGAGTGCTCGGACTGTAGATGGTTTTGGTGGCACTGAAGAAACTATGCATATTGTTGGTCAGCAAGGTGTTGAATCTTCTTAGTTTATCTTCTCACCATTTATTCTTCATATTACGGGTCCTCCCTTGGACCTCTGCCTTGGCTTATTGGAATTTCAATTTCTTTTGCTTTGAGTTGGTGTTGTTTTGCCAAGCACAAAAGGCTTGGTATTAAAATAAAACACCACTATATATACATACAGATATATACGTAGAGGTGTTTCATTTTAGTCACAGAAAGATGTGGATTTTGGGTTACTCTTTTTAATGCAAAAATTAGGGATGTTTTTATTAGACAAAACCAGGATTTCTGGTGATCAGTTTAGCTCCTAGCATAGCTTGGGTGATGCAGACATCTTTGCGATCCCAGGAGAAGATGATGGCATAGTCAATCAGATGTCAATGCTTAGGTTGTGGATGTTGCCATGATGTCTTTTGCCTGTTTTAATGGTGGAACAGGGTGTTAGGAATGGTGAGTCCATGGTCTGTGCATTTGGTCAAGAGGAGGATGCCACTGGATTTGACCTTTCCTACTTCTTCCTTGCCAATGATTCCATTCCAGAGATTAGAGTCCCTTCTGACCCTGGTGTTGAAATCACTGCAAAAATGAAAAGAACAAATATGTCTCCCTCTGGAACTTTAGAAGGGACTGGGTCAAGGCTGGCATAGAATTCCTCCTTGGTTTCATTGGTGGTGGCAAGAGCCAGGGCACATGCACTGATGAGAGCAGCATATTGGCTTACAGACACTTTACGACAGAGTCATGAGGTACTCATTAATTCTGATAGAGAACTCATTGAGTTGGTTTATGAGTTGATTCTTAATGGCAAAACCAACACTGTGAAATTGATGTTCTGCTTCCTGTTTACCTTTCCAGATGGTATAGCTGCCTCCATTTTCTTTGACCTGCCCATCTCCCATTCACCAGGTCTTGCTCAGTGCAGATACATAAATGTTGGGTTGCCTGAATTCTTGGGTCACAATTGCAGTGCAGTACTCTGAGCATTTACTATTAGGGTTGTCCATGGGGGTCTTAATGTTCCAGGTCCTGAAAATGATGGTGTGCTTTGTTGGTATTTTCAACTGCAGTAAAGATGATCCCATCAGACACAGTTATCCATTCAGGAAGAAATCCAGAATATTGTATTAGACAGGCTATGCTTATGGAACCCTTTTTTGCCCCCTCATGTGGGGTGAGCAGAGCAGATCCTGAAGAAGGCTGCTAAGTCACAGTTAAAGCTGCCAGATTTCACTCCTGTCTCATCCAAGTGCTAGATGACCTTCTTATAACTGCTTCCTTTGTGCCAGTTCATGACTAGGAGCTTTCAGACTTCACAATCCTGCTCCCATCACCGTTAGCTGGTCCCTATAGGGCTTGAAGAATGTGCTGATATGGCAGAGCACAGGTTGTGCCTGCCACTTTAAAGGCTTGAGTGGGCTGCAGATCAGCCTGAAGGTGGGAACAGACCCAATCATAAGGGTCACATGGCACCCAGGATGCTGTCTTATTTGTGTAGGGCTAGACAATCATAGTATAAGACTTGCTCTGAGACCAGAGCTGGGCAGTTGCAACTGGGGAACTGAAGAGTGAAATTCTGGCCAGAGTACTGCTGCTCCCAGAACACCTGGAGGTTAAGGTAGGAACTATGGGGATGGAGGAGGTTCTTAGGCTTGAGGAATGACTTAAAACTACACCCTGCTGGGGTTGGATGGTGTGGTGGGGCAGCCTGTGGTAGGCCAGTCTCCAGGAAATGCCACACTTGGGCCTCCTTACTAAAAGGTGAGTCTGGGGCTCCAGAAAGTCTCAACCCCTGCTGCCTTATGGGTGACCCAGTGGAGGGGAAAAGGTTAGGCGATCACACCCCGACATAAAAGCACAGGTGGGGCCAGAGGCCTCAGTCAAGGGATGGAGTGAGAGCCAGAGGCCGCACAGAGTAGGGTCGTTGGAGGGCCTGACAAACTGCACATAGGCTAGCTGGAACAGAGGCCCAGTGAGGGCAGAACAGCAGTCCCAGGAGGGGTCCAGTGCAACTATGTGGTCCCTAAGCTCACAGAGTGAGGGCAGTGTGTGGAGGTGCCTAAAAAGTTATACAGGAAAGGGCTAGCTGCCAAGAACCTACCCATAAAACCTCAACTGGTCAGTGCTGGGGCCAGGACCAGGACAGTCAAAGGGCCTGAGTTCCCACTGGGAGGGACGGCCAGAGCTAGAGGTTTGGAGTCCCAACTGGCCTAGAGGTGAGGCCTTGGCCTGTGAAGCCAAAAGTCCCAGAGGGCAGGGGCGACTAGTGCCTCCTGAGTTGCAGGGCTGGGGAGGCATTTGCCCCTCTCAGCAGCCAGTCAGAAACTGGGGGAGATCCACCCACAGCCAATCTTGCCAACCCACAAGTAGCAGTAGTGTGACGCTGGCACTTCCAGGCATACCGCTGGCGTTTCCAGGTAAGCACGATCAGCCACAGGGGGACCACAGGGATCGCTTGTCCTGGCACCCTCACTCCCCGGCTGGTATTCTCAGAGGGGGCACCAGCGCTCTCACCTGCCCCCCACCCTGCCTGGGAATGTTGGCTATCGGGGGGTGCACAAGCACCCTTAGGGGGTGCATGGGCACCCCTGTGCACCTCCTATGCCTTGCCACTGCCAGAGGGGTCAATTACAGGAGAGAAAAGGGTCTGGGGGGCTTGTAGACCAGTATGAGGGAAGAGGTTAGGCTGCCTGAATAGGGGAGATTCAGGTCAGCATCCAGTGAGGCTCAGTGTGGGGCCAGAGCAATATAGTGATGCCATCTGTGAAGCATGGGATACAATGTAGGAACAGTATGAAGCCATGTATTACGCTCTTGGCATTAGGGCATTAAATGGACAGCCTCCCACCTAGGAGCAACTTATTACTTACAACAAAGGTCTGGCAGGAAAATCAGCTGGGTGGACTGAGACTGGTGGGGGGGCCAATGTTTGGACTAGCTCAAGATGGCCCCCTGCCACAGCTGGAAAAAGGTGTTTTCATGGAAGATGCCTGTTCATGACTTCTTTTATCATGAAGGAGCTACTGCACATCAGCTGCTTTATGGCTCTTGACAGAACAGGACCTCGATCCAATGGCAAGGAGACCAAGACAATTGGGCATCTCATTGCAGTGCAGCCTTCATCTATCTTCGGAGCCATTGAGATTCTAATATCTTCTTCTGCTTGCTCCGCTATTGAGGACATGTAGACCCATGGATGGGGGCTGGCAGCATTATTATAATGGTGATATGCACTCACATGTCACAGCACCATCAAAGGACATATGTGGCTTTTCAGGAGGGAAACCATTGCCATCTGCTGTCCTTATCACATCCTGGTGGTGCTGCCCCAGCAGTTGGTCCGCAACTGCTTATTTGTGAGAGTTACCCCTGCTTCTTTCACAGCTAACCTTCCCAGAAGGTCATTTCACTATCTGCCACCTGTGGGCATGCTGGCTAGCAGTACAACTCTGCCTCATACAGCCATCACCTACAGGTCAGAACACAGGAAGGGACTGCATCTCATGACACATTATCGTTCCCCTCAGCTCCTTCCTGTGGACAGCATACTCAAGCTGCAGAAACCTCTTTGATAGCAGACCAGTGTGCACATGTCTGCTGGGACAAGGACTCAGTCTCACAGTCCTCCTTTTTTCACCTCTGTATAGTTCATGAAGTAAAGACTCAGGGACTGCATCTCATTTATCCTAAGGGCACAGTGTACATTGATAATGACTTGTAAAGGCGCCTTGGTATTAGTGACCCTTGGTATTAGTGGGAATCAGGTCATCATCCTAATCTCTTTTATTATTTATTAGCTTCTAATTAATATAATACTTTCTGTATCTTACTGAATTATTAATTCATGATCAGTTTTTTAAGCACCTAGCATGGCTGTGAGTGACCCATTGCAACGTTCTCCTTGTCTTACTGTTTTCTCACTGGTTTTTATACTTGTTCATGAGTGTTTCTAGATTCTTTATGCTGAGACACTGAGTGTCTACTCTGCAGTTACTGCTTTAAACTAGCTAACCCAGGTTTTGGTATCAGTCTGCCTAGGACCAAAATACTCACATGATCAACCTGTGTTGAGCTCTACATTACTATGGTGCAGAGGGCCCAGTGCTAGGGTGGTAAAGTCATTCCCTTGGCATCTACCTAGACCTTGCCTTGCTTGCTCCCATCTGGCCTCTCAGGGTTGTCTTTCCTGCCACACCTTGATGTTATGATTGGACAAGGAGGCTGCCCCTAGAGGGTAGGGGGTTTGGAGTGCTAGGTCTTTGTCTGGGCCCCTGGTCCAGTCTTTGTAGGCTCTTGGTCCCTGGTCCTGCCCTCACGGGCTCTCAGTGTGATCCCTCAGTCTTTGCTGTACAACACCATAGTCCTTCTGGTAATAGCAGTACTTGACCCTTTGAAGGGTCTAGGACCTGGGGTGCCCTGGGTATCCTTCTTGGTGAACTTCCTCCACTGCTACAGCCACAACCCAGTCCTTTGGTATTTAAAAGCAAATTAAAAGATATGAGCATCTACTTTTAAATAAAAGGTTTCTCTACCATGGGGCTAACACCACACCATGGCAAAGCTACCATGCAAGGCCTGCAATATTTATCTTTGACTGTCTGGTGGTGAAGGGGCTTCCTGTAGCTTCCCTGCACCCTAGAGTCCTTCTTCCTTGTCTGGTCAGGCTCTGCTTCTCCCTGGAGTTCTGCTTCCTGTAGCCCGCAGGGCCAGACAGCTCCTCGTGCTTCAGGCCCTAGTATTATATATCTCTCTCTGGGTCACCTGAGCCACTACTTCTGCCCCAGGTCTGTCAATCACTGGCCATATCTGGGGCGAGCAGCCATTTTATTCTTGCCAGTTTATCAGTTTGTCCATGAGGTTGGAGCTGGCCAGCTGATCCTTGGCTCCCTCTCTCCTTCAGTAATGGGGTAGGGACCCTATTACATAAGGCTACACTAGTATTGATACTTGACCAACTAGTTGAAAGTTCACACTAGTATATTTACAGTAGTGACTGCCTTTTAGACATGTATAGTTTTTTTCCCAGTCAATTGCAGGAAGCCTTGTTTGTCCTTCAAGTGAGATTATGGGTGGACATTGAAGATCTAGCAGCACTTAAAGCAGTTTAGCTTGTGACTTCATTGCAATATAGGTTAAATCTAGCCTAGGACTCAACAGAAAGTTAGCAGGAATTCTTCCTTTTATATGGAGAAGTAAGCTGACATAGGTTAGCTTTTTACTTCAGGGTAAGACCATGCATGTGTGCAAGTTACAGTGAAGCAGCTCACTACCTGTTAAACCCTGGTCACTTGTTCATGTGTTAATGCCCTTTATTATAGTGGAGACTGAGGTCTAATCCACATGCTCAGCTTCAGCACAGATCTAGTGCTTAAAGCACTTTCAAATTCAAGTCAGAACATTTTTTGTGTAGGCCACAGAAGGGAGTAAGCCTAAAGTTCAGATAAGAGCCCAAATAAACTGCACAGTAGATATTTTTGCAACAAGTGCAGCAAGACCTACATTTACAAGCCTGGGACTCTTAAGGGAAGCTCACATGGATTTCTACTGTACTTGGTGGTGTAGTCCAAATCTTTTACTATGGGGTTGCATGAATGTGCAGTTTTCCTTAATCAGCTTGCCTCTTCAAAGGTCCAAGAAATAAAGCTGCAGTTTGCAACCTGCTCTGATTGCACCTCTAACCATCCTAGGGAAACACCATGTTCCACAGGCAAGTGGTCTTTGTAGAGAGTGTTAGACCCTGACTCCATGCGGCGCCCAATGACTAGGGAGGTGACGATCCAATTGCTCATGGATCCTGTTACTTGTTCGCCAGAGCAAGCAGGGAGCAAACACCAGTTCACATTGCTTGCAACAGCTGTTTTCAGAATGGCGACAGCTTCAGGTGAGCTCCCTCACAGACACCCAGTCTATGAACATGGGGAGCAGCACTGAACATTAGTTTTTTCACATTTTATACACCTTGGTTCATACACATTAATATTCACTCCACCAATGTCCCTCCTTAGGTTCCACCCATTTCTCCTCCCATTTCAAGCTCTGCCTCTGCTTACTTTATTAGCATGACATTGCCTATGCATTTCCCTCATTTACATGCCTCTGCTAAGAGCGCATGCACGAGGCCATTAACTCGGGTACTCTCGGTCAATCACTGTTTTTGCTGGTTCTTGCTGACTCGTTCTTCAGCTCCAGGGTCTTGCTTCTGCTTTATCTCCCAACAATAGCTGGTGGGCTACATCTTGTTCTTCTTACCCAATGGGCTCTAACACTACGACTTTATTAGACAACTGCTTGCCTAAGCATTTGCAAGGTTAGTCTTAATATATCATCCTGCCTTGTGACCAGCAGCTCTGCTGAGGCAGAAAAAAGCCTTCATTCAGCTGCACACTGAGTGCTTCCCAAAATCCATATCATTACCCAAATAGAGACTTTAGCATTGATATTGTAATATAATAGGATTGTACTTACTACTACTGAAAGTGGAACTTTGACTCTTAAATATTTTAGGTGTTTATGAAAATATTACCCATGCTGATTCAGTCACCTCCTTTTCCCAGATGTCCCTTTGTTTCTACTTTTCTAATCATAAGCATTGTCAATGTTAGCCATTACGTGCCTGCATAATTTCTAGTTTCAGATGAGGGAAATTCAAGGCTGAAAATATTGGGTGGATTCTTTCCAGTGGCCAGTCCTGTATAAAATTTGCTGTAGACCAGCTGGCAGGCTGTGGGTGACATGTAGCCCCTGAGGGGTTAAGCTGCTGCCCCTGCTTCCCCCCAGCTCCAGGTGCCATGCCCCTCATTGCTGCCATGCTGCTGCTGTCAAAGTCTCTGGCCTTCCTCTTCCTTCTCCAGCTTCTGCTACCTAGCTTAGTGCCAGGGGGTGGGGTGGGATGGGCACACCTATGGGACTGAGGGACCCCCTGGCTGGAGAAATTGCGGTGACCTGATCCACCTTCATGGTGCAAGGGCATCAGTGTGGCACAGTCATGGCTGCCCAGTGTGCAGTGAGGCTATATAGTATGGTGGCAGGGAGGGGGGACGACAAACTGGGCGGCTCAGTACAGTTGGATGGACGGCTCATGTAACTTGGCTGGTAGGCACGTAGCGGGGGGCTGTGGCCCCCTGCGTTCAGAAGTTAGACAGCCTTTCTCTGGATGGTTCTGTGAATTTGCTGCCCATAGTTTCCTGTAGCAGAAATTAATTTAACCCTTTTTGAAGGCAGTTGAAACATTTGAGGTTTGGATAGAAACAGGTCCAGGATTTTCTAAAGAGGGATGAAGTTGCATTGACCAGCTCTGCAGTGACCCCCTCACTTCCAGCCTCCTTCCCTTGCTCACCCCACCCTGGAGCAGGCACACTGGGCTGCAGAACCAGCAGTCAAAGGACGGCCCTCCACTTCCCTCTGCTTCAAGGCACATCCCTTCTCCTTCCCTCCCCTGTATGTCCCTTCCTTTTCTATTCCGCACCCTTTCCTGCCAAGGAACATGTCCTCTCTCCCAGTGCCTGCTTCTGAGTTTGCACGGTATACCCAGGGGGAGCAGGCATGGAGGGAAGGCATGCCTGCCTGCTGCTGTGGTCCCAAACTGAATGCAGCCCCTGTACAGCCAGCTGGAGGGGGACAGGAGCTCTCCCTCACCCTGGGGACTGTCCTAGCAGCAAGCAGGGGTAGGGGAATAGGAGCAGAGGGAGAGGGGATGTGCTTTGAAGAATGGAGGGAGAGGGAGAAAGGAAATGCTTTCCTTCTTTAAGACTCAAATCCCTGTCTGCTGTGCTGTTCAAGGCGGCATGGTTAGAAAGGTGGGGTGCAGCAGTGGCACTGCATCCCCTCATAGACAGAGGGAGACAGAGGGGGCTGTGGGTTTAGTGCAGGCATCAACACGAGAACTACAACTCCCATTGTGCTCTGTGCAGCGCAATGCATGCACTATTAGCCTCTTCTTCCTTAGCCACGCGGAGCTGAGCGCAGGTGGGCACTGGCCTGGCTGCATGCCGAGCGGCACCATGATGCTGCTGCTGTGAAATTAGTTTGGTGGGGCTAAGCCCTCCCCCCACCAGCCCTGGCCTTCCTCTGCCTATACATCCCCTCTGGATCTGCCCCTGGGTTTGAAGCTTTTTCTTTACAACATTCGCTGTAAAAAAGCTTTCTTGCTTGAAGGGCCGGATGAAATCTAAGGTGAGTTAAAAAACCTTAGGATGACATCGCACAAAATCTCAGAAAAAAGATTTGTTCCTGGGACCAAAGGCTATCTGATTGCCAATGCTGATGTGTCTTCTTGTTGAAAACCAAACCAGAAATTAAGATGAACTTCTACTGACCTTAGTATAAATGCTGGATGCTATTAGAAAAATACAAAGCTAATCCTCTGGCTTCAGCTCCCTTTACCAGCCACCACGCCACTTTAGATTCTAATCTTGACATAGTGCAGCTAAACAAGGTCAAACCGTGCATGTAAACAAGCCTATGTAAGACAGTCACAAGTATTTGACAGCAGTTGGGAACTTTTCAGAGTGGCAGGCTGGAACAATCTGGTTCAGGTCTGAAATAACCTGGTGATCCAACCTGGCTGTGGCTGCAACAGCTGCCTTCAGCTCCCAGCCCCAGCACAGCTCCCTGGTACCTCGCCCTGAAATGCCACTGAAGCCCCCTGGGTCTGCATGTCAGATCCGGTGGCTCTGTGGGCTGTTTCTGGCCTGCTGGTTGTCTGTTGCTGACCCCTGCCAGAGGGCATAGTGATGGTGATTCTGAAGATGATCTTTTTCTCTATTTGGGTGCTTCCTGGTGATGAGACGTGAAGCCACGGTTCATACCACTACGGCGAGTAAGATGTTTAGGGGCTCCTATAGAAATGCAGGGAGCCTGCTTCAATGTGCTGGAAAGCCAGTGTGTCAGAGCAGACCCAATTAATTGAGTCTGCTGGAGCACAGGATTTGATGCGCTTCGGCAGTCTTCTGCGTCACATGTATCAGTGTCCCTGTGCTGAAAAAATGGTGGGGGGGCTCTCTGAAATAAAACACGTTCAATGAGCTGTGGTTCAAGATGCCTGCCATCATCTTTTCAGCGCAGGGATGCTGATACACACCATGCATGAGCATTTTTAATTAGCACGACTCGCTAATTAAAGCGCCTGGTGCCATGTCCCAGACCACATGTAAAAATGCACTAGGAGTTTAACCATGATGTTGGAACTCAAGTCTAACATTTGAGTCCATCTTCTTAAATTCATGCCACAGTCTGAGTCAGGTAATATGTTTTCCCCTTCCTGTACTAGACTGTTATGCAGAGTTACTGTGTGCTGTTAAGATCTGATCCAAAGGTAGATTCATGCTGGTTATATAGAAAGCAATCCTTTTACTCTGACTTGGAAAACATCTTAGTATCTTTCTAAACAAAAGGTTATGTATGTACATGCCAACTGGCATATCACATGCTTATGAAAGGTACTGTAAGTATTGTTGAAAATGACATGTAAGTGAGCAAAACTCGAGGCAGGCAGGTAGGGCAGTGGGATTTGAAATCAAAAACAGCTTTAAGCTTTGCCCTGATAAGGAAAATTACTGGTGTACTGAACATGCTTTGTGTAACTAATGGGTCTTTAAGCACATTATAGCCCCCAGTGCAGATTGGGTTTAACACAATGAGTAAGGGCCTGTTGGTGTTTTCACCCCCCAGCTCAATCAATCAGAATTGCATTTTTGGCACAATCATAGTTTGGCACATACACCTTTTGCACCTGTTTCTAGCTGGAGACAAAAGTCCTGTCACTTCCAATGACTGTCTTAGGAGGATTTGCATTTAAAGCCAACTGCAGGGAAAGGCTTTTCATTTTCTGCTCCCAAAATGAACTCTCATTTTTAAAAATCGGGCCCAGGAAGTGCTTATATAAGTTTATTTCTGTTGTGTTTTACTACACCCAAATCGGCCTGTGCTGATATTTTCCTTGGGAACCTGATACATCTTAAAACATATGGTTGAACCACATACTATAAGAAAGAAATATGCTTGGGATTGGGGAATTCATGGATATTTTTTACATTTTCCCTCACTCAATTGAGTTCTGCCATTTTAAATTGCAAGCTATATTTACTTCTGAAGAGAATAGCAGCTTTCCCAGTGGGTGTAGATGGGAGTATTGTAAATCATTTGCAGTAGTTTTTTGGCACTCTCCATCCTTTAACCATTTTAATGTTGTTATTTCATTTTGGGATCAGGGGACTTGCTGGGAGAAATAGTGTTCACATTGCCAACTTAAGCGGCAGCTGAAATCACACACACACAGATGCGTGCATCCCAACTGCTCAACCTAAACTTTGTGTCTTACGTATGAGAGAGAGAGAGGGCAAGAGAGAATTTCTGGAGAAAAAATAAACCTGTATATGATTTACAATATATGAGAGACAGACATGAATTCTCTCCCTGTGATGTATCTATGGGCATGGGCAGACAAACAAATTTCTGTGAGAAAAGACTAGGTTGCCCAGATTAATGTTAAGACTAAAGTAGAGAAATCAATCTTCTCTAAGGTTTAACTAGATCAGATATAGCATACGGTGTGTGTTTTGTAGTATTGTTGTAGCCGTGATGGTCCAAGGGAATCTGTGAAAAGCAGGAGTTGTTTGGCAAGGTCTTTTATTAGATCACCTATATACCTTTGATTAGATCACGTATATCACCTACATAATGTCTATTGAAATAGACATTAGACAAGCTTTTGGATGCAGAGTGCCTGATTTCACTGGATCAGGCTTCTGCAGTAATTTTAAGCCAGGGAAATAAAAATGCCAAATAAAGTTGGGAAAATATCACCTTCTGATTTACAAAGGGGGAAACCAAAGCACAGAAGCTAAGTGAATTGCTCAATTCCAGCATAGTGAGTGCGTGGCAGAACTGGGAAGAGAAGCCTTTCCTCCTAGCACCCTATTAAGTGGTGGTTTCACTGCACTGGGCCATTCTGCCACGCTGCTGCAGACCCTGGGTTGCATCTCATCTTAATTTTTGAGAGGCTTCTCTTTCTCTGTCCTTTAATCCTGTCTGATACCACAGTACTTGGGCTGGGGCAGCTTGCTAGTACACTAGTAGCAATGTTGATACCTTGGACAGATGGAGGAGCATCATAGACCAGCATTCTTCTTTTTTGTCTAAGGATCCTAGTTGTCTGATTTTATTCTTTGTATTTGGGCTTTACAACCCTAGAACCCTTCAGCCATGCTTTCTAAATCTCTGTTATTTTCAGGGAATAATTGTTCTTAATAAAGCCACAGATAAAATAGACTTGTAGGTAAGTAAATACTTGCAGAAAAGAACAAAGGCTAGCATATTACATACTGGGGAGCTGATACGCTAATAAGGCTGTATCCCAGACGGCAGCAGACATATGGGTAGTTAAAGTACAGGGGCTTATTGGATGCAAAAGCAGTGTGAAAGATGATGACTCTGTCAAAAAGCAATAATGTAAGAGCCATTTACCAAATAATAAGAAGTGGGTATGATTTGTCATGCTTTTTAGCCTTAACACTAGGTTTAGAGCTTTGTTGGGAAGTAGAGGAGAGGATATGAATTGAAATGAGTCTGATCATCAATCAAACTGTTCAAATGGAGAACTGTATACTGTGGTTTGCTTGGCTCACAGAGAAAATGTAATGGACTGGGTTTTACTTTATAACTAAGGAGTTATAACTCATGACTGCCAAGTTAGGAACAGCGTATTGTTCTTCTTTGAAAAGTGGAATTAACAAGATATCCACCTAACATTTTAACCTCTTTATGTTCTTGGGATATTAATGTTTAATATCAAGCAATATTGTGGCTGCCCAACTGCTGCCAAGGTCTTGCTGACATCTTGGCTCATAATGAGGCTTGATACAGTTGTTAGCATGTGTGACTGGCTCCTCCAGAGTCTGGGGGCACCAGCGGGCCATGATTTAAGGGATGGGGGGATTCTCCAGGAGGCAGCTGGTGACTAGGAGGGGTCCCACAGTGGCCAGTCACTGACTGCACCGGTGGTATGACAGAAGTGGAGACACGTTGTCAATAGGACACAGAGCCTTATTCTTGATTCAGTGGGGGAGGGAGTGGGGGGAGAGGTAGCTCATAAACATACACTGGAGCAATGAAAACCTATTTCCATTGAAATTAGCTGTAAAAATTCCCATTGACTTCAGTGAGGGTCAGGATTTCTCTCCAGATTCTCAAGGGAACATGATAGCAATGCTCTGGCAAGTCCAAAATGGATCAGATATAGAGTTTCCCATTCTTCATGCCATTCAGCACTAGGTCCTGTGGGTGAAAGTCTTCTGTCCTCACATGTGCTTCAGGACCCAGACGCTCTTTCCCTAATGAGCCCAAGCTGTCAGCCTGTTCCACCAGGAGCAGCACCTCTCCTGCATGCTCTATGGTTAGGCCGATTTTTTTTTCTCAGCAAAGAAACTCCCTTAGTCCTCTTTCCTTTTGCTGGCTGTTCATTACATAGATCTTGTCACACTTCTTGTGAAGTCACCTAGCAAAATGAAGCCTCTGTAGCTCTGTGTGCCTACGTGTATTTCCCTCGTGTGCTGTATGACAAACTACCGCTGTCTATCTAGGTTCTTACTAGGTCTTCCAATGCGCTTTACAAAGGGGTGCATAATATATGTATAGATGTGCTGAGTGGCATGGAGAATCACAGTCAAGGAGCTCTCTGCTGCCATCTATTCATGAACTGAAGGGAGGCTTCATTTGCATAGGTGATACTCCATACCAACATTCATTTAGGTTCTGAGGTAAAGGAACTGGTGATATCCTGCTTAGGTGACTTACAGGCAACATAACCATACTTAATATGCCCGAGAGGTATTCACCATAATGAGTAACTCAGTCATGCCCCCTGGGTAGTAGAGCGCAGGGAGGAACAAGAACAAGCGGAAATGGCAAAAGGGGTGTTATCCTGTGAGCTGCAGACTTTGATCCAGAAAGATCCCTAGAAGCGATAACGTTGTGTAGACATGAGGGTGGATGGCTCTGTGGCTGATGCAAGTGGCAAAGTTGAAGCAATACAGATGAACAAATTCCAGTGTGGGCGGCTTTTCCATACCCCAAATGCACAGAGCTGAACTCACTGTAGCCAAGGGAAGTGGTGGGGCTGGTGGTGGTGGTCAGGGTCAAATCAGACAGGCACAGACAAACTGTAGTGTTGATCGATGGTATGGAGGCAGGTGGACACACCACAGAGACTCAGCACTGGATGGACCAACTTTCCCTAATGGGCTGCAGACAAATCTGCATACTCGTATTATCTAGTAGGGCTTTGTTAATGATTGACACCAAACTATGAATGTGTTGCTGGGGAGGGGAGAAGTAGCACAAAAAAGTGGACATGGCTGCTCAGAAAAGCAAAGCAAAAACCTACAGCTAAAGGTACTATGGGTACAGACATTTGTTTATTATTTGTATACACATATGGCTGGTTTAATCTCTCTGCTCCCCCTCCCTGCGCACTAAATGCAGCATTGCTTTTTACTTTCTCCACAAAGTTTTCCTTGTTTTACACCCAGACTTAGTGCTGGCAAGAGGGAAGGTATTAGGCTGTTTGAAGTGGAAAAGATATTTCTTTAATTTTTCCTTAGGTTCCTGAGTGGGGGCCTGAGCTGGTGGTGTGTATTACATTTTAGAAGAACCCCTAGGTATTTGAATTGGGCTGTTGTTGCTGCCCTGAACACCTGGCAAAAATATTGCTCATATATGACTTGGATAAGGAATTAATATTCTAGGCTGAGATTTGGCACATACTATCTTAGCACAGGAACAAAAAATTAGTCTGCTTGCAATTTTATTTGTGTGCAACAGTTCTGAACTGACGCTGTTAGAGACAAAAGACCTCTCCACAGAACAAGGAGAGCATGGACAATGGCACCACAAACATTGTGTTGGTTTTAAGTTTCACCTCTGATCATTTTTCAAGTGCCCTTAGGCCACTGGTGTGTGCCACCATGCTACTAAATTGATCCTCATTCTGCAAAAATCCTGAATACAGAAAATTCAAATCTTGGACACCAGTAGGACTACATGTGCAAGGAAGGGTTATTCACGTAAGTGGCATAGGATGGGATCCCTAGAGTTTCTGGAGACTTGTGAAACGTAGAGAGAACTGTGATGAATAATAGCAAGGTAGATCTTTCTTTAACAGAAGATTCCTTGCTATAAAATATAAACACTCTTTGGCTAATTTAGGTACAAAATGAAGTTATTGGGAGATTTACTGGCAGATAAAGTATACACTACAGAGACTCAAACTATATTTTGACTAACTTGCTCTCAGTATTTCAATTTTGATTTTTTTAACATCCTATGTCAAACAATGAGTGTAAAACAGCTGTCATAGTCCTGATGAGAATAAAATCTCTTAATTTGTATTCAAAGCTCACAATGCCTCTCTTGGGACACCTAGGATATAAAAACACATAAGTCAAAAACATCTGTTACCTTTAATAGATTTTAAAGGGTTTGGAAGTCTAAGCTAAATATCTTGTACAAGATTAGATTATGATCTGGTGTTCTGAAAACTTTGCATTGGTCTTCTGAGGTCCCTTCCAGCCCTAATGTCTATGAAAATCAGTTCATCCCTTTGAAAAATGTATGTAATAGAAGTTATGTTTCTGTGGTTAGGCAGAAAGTTGAATGTAGTTAAGCACAAAGTAGGGATGAAATCTGAGCAATTGGTAGATTGAAGCAGTTTTGCTCAAGGTATGTGCTAAACAAACCTGAGTGACCAAAATATTAGTCTGTCTTAAAACGTGGCTCCAAGTGTTTTACAATTCAAACAGGAAAACAGTCTAAATATGATGGATAAACTGTTTGTGACAAATAATTCAACCAGCTGTAATAGAGACATACAGGGTTATTACGCTAGTGAAAATAATGTAAATAGACCTCAGCGGTGAAGTCGCAGCTGCAGAGTATTGTCCCTTCGCATGCCCATAAGAATCCCCTCTGGAGTTGTTTTCAGGCCTCGTAAGTCACTCCTTTCTGGATCTTTCCAGCATTAACCATTCAACTTTTAATCTACCCTTCAGCACAGATGGGTAAGGGAATTAGAGGAGGTGTTGGTGCCTGTGCATTGTGTATGGGTCATTAGAGCCAGCATTTTATTATTATATTATGCACAGGGCCCAGGTGCCTTTTTGGCAATTGCCACTGAGTAAATTATGTATATAAATAAAGAGTCATCCAAAATGATTAGCTGTGCAGGAGCAAGGCAAACAGTGTGCTGTGTTTCCCCAGGGTTGCAGAACTTCAGCCCTGCCAAACAACGGACGGCTGGAAGCACACGTGTGAAGGGCTGTTGCTGACAAGGAAAAGTGATCAAGGAAGAAACCTGTGATTTCAGACTGGTAAAGAATCTTCATTGGCTTTAATAATCATCATCCCCATCCAGAGTATTGCTCTGTAAATGGCCTTTTCTTTCAAGACTAACTGGTCTGTAAGGCAGCCACCCTGCCCTACCTTCTGCCTGACTTCAGGCTAACATGCCTAATCACCTGTCTTTCAAAGACAGGACTATATGTAAGCAATGGGATGGTATGGGTGTGGGAAACAAAGGGGTATATTCTTATGCCAAGTTCCTCCTCTCCCCGATCCCTCACCACAAAAACAAAAAATCAACTATACTGCTTGGGTATGTTGTCATCAAGCATCTTTAACTCTCCTTGTCGATACCTAGCCATGTGCTGTGGCACCACAGCATGTTCTTGGCCTACCCAAATATATGCCTTCTAGGAAGCTGTACACTGAGGACTGTGTTGGCTGGCCCCTTGTATTCCAAGAGCCAGTGGTGATGCATAGCGGGTGCACGGGGGTGCACGTACACCTCCTGAGAGCACTGGTGCACCCCCTGACAGCCAGCATTCCCTGCTTAGGCGATGGGCAGGGGAGTAGGGCACCAGGAGAAGTGCCCCTGGCACTTCCAGGCATGACCCTGGCACTTCCCCAGTCCGTGCAATTGGCTATGACACCCCTCCCCCCTGGTTGCTGACTGGCTGCTGGGGGGGCAAGTGCCCCCTCCGCTCCCCGACTTAGCAGGTACCAGTAGCCTGTGCCAAGAGCTAGATTTTCAGCTGATGTAAATCAGCAGAGCTATGTCTGTACCTGTATTCCTCTGCTGGAAGAAGATCTAATGGCAGACAGTAGCCACAAATGCCAAACCACTAGTACACACATACCCACTCATTCCTGGTGGATTTGCACAGCTCCACTCAGCAGTTTTGCCACCAGGACATGTAGTGCATTTTGGGAAGGCTGCAACTATTGAAGGAATCATAAAGTACAGGACCTTTCCTTCTGTTGGCTTACCTGTTGATAGAAGCATACTCTGCCAAATGAAGATGGAGTAACTGTTGGTGAAAAAAAGGGCTCCACAGCTGTGGAAGGGCTTTGAGTATGAAAGTTTGCTGCCAGATCTAGAATTATGCTGACAAAGTTTTGTAGCATAGACTAGACCCCCACTTCAAAAGTTGTGCAGTTTTTATGCTGCTATAATTGAAATAGTACAGCCCTCTAATGGGGATGCAGCTAGATCAGTAGAAATGTGTTTATACCATTAATACGCCCATATACTAATGCAAATACGCTCTCCCAGTATTACCCATACTATAGCTCTTTCCACACTTGGTCTGCCTTTACTGTCCATGCTAAAAAGTGCCACTGTAGATATTCTGGGTGCATGTCAGTTCATTCACTCCCAGGTATTCTGATTGGCACATGCCCAGTGCCACTCCAAGGCAGCCATCTTCCACCGCACCCTTTTTGTGGGGAGCAGCACATATAGAGGATATGTGCTGTGCTCCATTGTGATGCTTCTTAGCACAGTGCAGAATTCCTCATTAGGGCTTGCACTGGCACAATGATACCAGTGAACCCCCCCCCACACACACACTTCTACAAGAAATAAGGCTATGAGTCCAATTAACAGGTGTAGACCAGGCCTTAGGCAGGCATATGCATTTTATTGTCTTTTTTGCTATGTGCTGTATAGTCAAATAGGAGTAATTTTAGGCCATGGCTGCTCTTTGTGTATGTGTGAAGAATAACAAACCATTGCTTTGAAGAGCTACTCCCAGAAATGCCATTTAAAATTAAATACTTCTTCGAAGCATGGCTCAGGCTTTTCTCCACAGTCATCTTTGCTCCTTGCTGGCTGGACTTCAATCCTGCTGGCTGGAGCCAAGTGGGTGCAGTTTTCCCGTACAACGCTGGTGGTTTTGTTCTAAGTGTAATGACTTGTGTGCACTAAACCAGCATGTGGGATGAAAGGGAAGGGGCTTCATCGCCTCTGTCTCTTGTCTCTGTCAAAGGGCTGTGAGCATATAATGTTGTCTGTTTTCTCTCAGTGGCGATTTCATTTCACTAGCTAACAAGCTATTAGCCCAACCTTGCCATTGCGATTTGTCATACTTTTTTTTGTCTGTTACATGTGCTTTATCTCACTGAAGTCTCATCTTTCCTAGCCCATAGTCTAGTCATTTAAAATGAAGTTCGCAAACAGCATGATAATGATGGAAATCACAAAGGAGAAAACTAATGGCTGCAGCTGCTGTTATGAACCTGATTTCCACAGGCTCAGCAGGGCTTGGAATATCAAAGGAGAGTTCAGTTAAAGGGGCACTGCTGCCGCAGCTGCAAGTGAGCAGTTGGATTTTTATCATCATGCCAAAGCAGGAGCCAGAGATCATGGAAGCTACTAAGTGCTTCCCGCAAGGATCTGAGAACCCTTAATTCCCAATAAGAATTCAGACACTGCAGGGATGATTGGAAGATAAATACTTACATAATATAGATATCTTCCATGTTTCACGGGTGTTGGTTATAGCTGTGTTGGTCTAAGGGCATAGGCAGACAAGGTTCTCTGGGTAAATGTGATATCTTTTATTAGACCAACTAAGAAGGCTGTTTGTACCTAAAAGTTTGCAAAGAACAATTTTTCCAACTATTTAGTTGGTCTAATAAAAGATATCACGTTCACCCAAAGAACCTTGTCTGTCCATAAAATAGAGGGTGCTGCTGCAACAGAGATGCCATTTATCCTGAGACCACTGGTTAACAATGAAAGGGAATCTGAGAGGCAGATTTTTGCTCTGCTTCTGGAGGGACACACTGCATAAAGTGCAATTCAGCGAGGATATGGTACCTTTCCAGTGTTGGTTTTCTCTATGGAAGCTAATATACCTTCCCCTTCATTTAAGTCTGAGCAACCCTGGGGTCACTCTAAACTTAGAGCAGCCTCTTCATAGTTGCCTATAGCCAGTACCTCAGCCCAAATGAGCTCAAATTCTCCTCATCCTATGTTACCTCCCTTATGGTATCTATTCATTGTTGAGGGGCAGAATCAGTTCTTTGAGCTCTTTGCATCAACCTCAATGTAAAAATATATCCTTGGTGAATATAGTATCCTTGGAAGTGCTGGAAAATCATCTAGATACACTGAGGACAGAAATGATAGCTGTAGTCTGCTCTAGCAAAAAATCATTGGTTTCTGTTTGAATGTTTCCATTTCCAGTAGGTACACACTCTGCTCTGTCACTTCCATTACTGTGTACCAAAGAACCATGCTTTGCTGAGACAGGATGGATATGGAAACACCTTGCACTCTTGGCCTTCGGTGTATGTATACTATAAATGGGCTTTAGAAATCCAGTGGCCTTTTCACTTTCTTTCTTTTTTTGTGGTTTGCATAACTGTCAGGCACTGCAGTACATCCTAGTCGGAAAACACAGGGGCCTGATGTTAGATTTACTTTTTATTGTACATATTTGGACTTATATTGTGTAAAGTGTTTGTCAATGAAGGATTTCTCTTGAATCTCAGGCATCTTGTAGAAGTTATGCTGCACCTGTTTGTTTATTATGCATTTGTATGCAGCATGAAATACATTACATTTCTGCCCCGCCATACATAGTGTCTGGGAATATCACAATCTTTCCTGTATTTATTTGTCTTCACAGTACCCCAGTGAGGTAGAAAAATATTGTCTCCACTTTTATAGTTAGGGAAATGGGAGGAGAGGGGGACTAAGGCTATAAACAGACAGTGCCTTTGGAGCAGGATCAGCTGTGCTAGGATGCGTCTCAGCACAGCTGAAACACTTCACTGGCATTTACTGATGACATCATGGCCATTGCACTGCAGCAGCATTGGTCCCTGCTGCTCAGGGGCCTGATCCTGTGGGACTATGGCCCTGGGTGCTGTGCCCCAAGTCAGGGAGCAGCAGTCTCTGGACATGTACCCCCAGTCAGGGTGTGGCAGCCTGATATTCAGGCCAGGGGAGCCCCGCCGTAGGAGAATTTCCTATGGTGCTCAATAAGCAAATGGAGATCCTCTCATTTAAAGTGCCAAAAATGTGACTACCTTTGGTTGCAGCAAATTTGGGGTGCACTTTGAGCATGAGAAGGGGTTAGGGTGTCTGTTTGCTCACAGGTTGTGCCACCATAAACATTTTTGTGGTGGCACAAGGCATGAAGTCTGCTTAGACCCTATAACCAGATTTGTAAAAGCAATCACCTACCTAATTTCAGTATCCACTAAATACCAAAACACTCTTAATAGCTGGGTTTAAGTAATTTGATCAGGGTCACATAAACACTAAAATCTGCCACATTAACAGAGACAATGTAGCAGAAATCTCATAAATCTTAATATGTTTCTCTTTAAAGAGTCTTAAATAAATGAATTGTGGGATATGTAGATAGGCTATGGATAATTTGTATTTTCCTACTGTCTGACGCTGAGCAGGTAACGGAGTCTGGCTCTACTGGGTCCTGTCAGAATATTTACGTATACCCAAACTACGTGTTATTCAGCGATCGCTCAGAGGCAAGGCAAATTTCTATTTGATCGGCATTATAAACTGGTGCATAAGATGTCAATCTGATCCAAATGGGGACAAGCCACCACCTCTTAAAGATCCAGTTGCCCATATCTTCCAAGTAAAACTAACAGGGATGACAATTAACAATCAACATTAATTCAATAGCATTTGAAATCCTGTGACAGCGAGCAACACGCATTCCTTTTTTAGGTGCCTTGTATTGTCACATGTGCCTGTGGGTCTCTTCTGAAACATCTAGGCTAATGTTGTCAGGCAGCATTAAGTGCATTGTTTTCTGGTTGTGCCACGTCCTGGAGCTCAGCTGTTTCAACCACGTGGTTGCCGGTCTGAGCAAAATGGCTGACTCAGTGCTCCTTATTTCCCACCACTCCAGGCCTTGGAGAAGGTGCTAGCATGAAGGGGAGTAGGCAAGATGGCTGCCACCCCTGCCCCTTGCTGGTGATTGGCTGAGAGGGCTGTCTGTTGCGTGGCCCTGTCCCTCTCCACCAATCAGCAGTGCGGGGTGGGCTTACATGTCAGACAGCCCTCTAGCAATCAGTGGTAGGATGCAGGGCCACTGGGGACCTTGGGCAATCAGAGGCATGCAGGGAGGGGGTCTGCTGTGATAAGCTTGTGAAAATGGCAACCTGCCCTGCAGTCTGTCTGTAAAATCATCCACTTGCCTTCTCCAGTTGGGTAGACTCCCTCCGTACATATGTATGCAAGTCCTGAGGGGCTCTGACATCTGGTTTTGACAGTGCTATGTTGAACCCAGTGTCAGCTCAGGTAACAAGCCACACATTACTGATGACATGCTGTAATTTAGAAGTGTTTCATTCAGATCAGAGTATTTCACAACCTTTAAAATAGGCACTTTTTAATTTTGGCAACATTTTCTTCTGGTGTTCAGTATGTCCAAATCTGTATGTCACTGCAGAACACTTAAACTATGGCTCCTGATCATGCATTATCAGGTCATATATAGCACAACCAGCAAAAATGGACTTGATGTACATAAACACCTGTTTGGTTATAGTAACATCTAGTGAATATATCTCAGGGAAGAGAGAATAGTAGTCCATCTGATACAAACAAGTCTATGGGGACTGTACTCTATTTTTTCCAGCATAATCATCACTGACTCTTTATCTTGTCTTACCCAAATCTTGGGTATACATGATGAGTTTTACTCCATCTTTTGAATGTTGTTCTTTTTTTGAGGTTAGTCTACAACATTTTTGGCCCATCCTTAGTTTTTACAATCCCAAAATGACTATCCTGTATCATTTCCAAAATACTTTTCTATAACAAGTAAATAATTATCATTTGGGTATCTTTAAACTAAATTCCTTAATCCTGAAAGCTGTCTTAAAGAGATATTAAATAGGTGGAGTATTTGGTACACGGTGTCCACCACCCGGTGTTTATGATGTTAATTTTCTCTCTGAAGAGTGTGGGAAAGCTACAGATGAGGACACATCACAGTCCACATTTTAAACATAATGATATGTACATAAGCTGCCTCTAGGCTTCATTCGACTTCACTGTTGGCATATGCTCTAAAGCAGTGGTTCCCAGACTCTGAGGGATTTTACACCACAAATTTAAAATGATTCAACCTTAAGTACCACCAGCCATATTAATATATTGATGTATAGTTTGGTTATCTTCCTCAGTGCATGCTCTGCTAGTCTCTAGTGTTTATTAGGCTGTTGCAAGAGGATTTCATCATACCCTCCTGGGAAGCATCTGTGGACAACCTAGTTCTTCACTTACTGTCATACCACCCCAGGACAGTGTCTGCTTTAGTCAGTCTCCATTGTCATTGTCTAGAGTGGTGAAACTCTACACAACACAACAACAGGCTGCCTGCAAGTGGCTCTCGTTCCACGCCCAATCAACAATGGACAGTGACATAGACATCCTACCAGTATATCTCCTAGCTAGTTCCAAGCTCTTCTATAGGCAAGGGTCTATCCAACAAGGTGATTGGCTACACTTTTAAGGAGCTGAGATTTCTCCAGTCTCCTTAATATGAAATGGAAGCTGGGGGCATTAAGCAAACCATAAGATCGGGCCATTCATCTTCTCAATAATAGAGCTAGTTCGCTTGCGTGTGATATTATTAATAGGCACATTTAACTTTTCATCTAGAAAACCCCCACAAAAACTGAAATGGTTTGGGTGTTTGGCAAATAAACATTTTTCACTGAAAAATTCTCCCTTCCTTTGGTTTTCAAATGAAAAATCAAAAAATAGTTGAAGGAATTAAATGCTACTGACAAAACTTTATCAAAACTTCCATTATCCAGAGAATTTGTCGAAGACTCCACTTGCTAGCTCTGTTCGCTAGCTCTGTTCCATACATATTTTAAAGAAAAACTTCTAGAGCTTAAATCTTTTGAAATGTTTTAAACTGCTCTCAGTGAATATTTCTGCTGTTACTAACGTGATGAAATCAGTTCAGCTCAACTTTAATTAAGATGATGAATGCAATGAGACTTCAGAACACGGCTGTCTGTCAGTGCTATAGGATTACGTGAGCCCTGCCATTTGGCTCAGTGTTTGCTTTTGGTGAGACAGATAATTTCATCACCCTCCCCAAAGTTGTGTTTCGTTCTCCATAAATTCTTTAGTGCCTCTTTAAGCCTCTCATATCAGAACACTTTGTCTTTTGAAATGTCCTAGTTTGATCCATCATTATAGTGGCATGTCACATTCAGTTACTATATGTGTCTTACTAGCTGCAATGTAATGCTGGCTGCCAACATAACTAATTGTTAGAGAGCTTTGCTTGTGATGCAGTTTGCTGAAAAACACAGCTGAGAACGGTTGGAACTGTCTTGGCATTAGTGAAACACTTCTGTATAAATAGGTATAATAGAACTATAGGCTGTACTTACTTCTGGAAGCTTTTGCCAAAAATTCCCCTTTTGCTTACTTTGGTTCGGTTCCATCAGTGATAGCAACTAAAAGAGGCTGCATACCATAAGCATTGCCCTGTTAGCTTGACATAAAGTTTAAAAGGCCGACCTACCCATCCTTCATCTAAACTGACACTCCCTTGTTTGCTGCAGCTGGTAGAGGTACAGCAGGGGGTAATGGGAAATGTCAGCAAAACATTTCTATGGTATCAATCTATATTAATGTCTGACTTTATTACAAACTACCTATGAATACCTGTCTATTCATATCCTGCTGCCTCTCTTTGTAGGCTCCTCACAGATACTTCCATGCACTCTGCTGTAACACTTAGTTGCTTCCCTCACGACTTTCTCAAGATTGTGAAAGTTGAGTTCCCTATCTTTAGAAAAATAAAATGAATCACATGTCCCCCTGTACCACTGTCCTGTGGCATTAAGGATATACCTCTTCTTAATTTACTTTCCATGCCCCAGTTTGAAAGTCTTTATCATCATACCCCTTTTGGCTCATACTAGTATAAATCTTTATAAGATGACACTTCCTCCTGTTTCTTAAATTATCTGAGGAGCTTTGAAATCATTGTGCTGACATTTAAATATTGCCAGTAGCTTTTGAGCTAGCAAGCAGTGAAATAAAGGGGAGGTGGGGGGTAATTCTTTGAGCTGCTGTTATAGCAGGCTCTCTTCATACTCGGGTGACAGTGGGAACTCCACACATTCAAGAATCACAAATCACCCTTCACCCACCAATATATTGAGATGGAATTTGATTACCTTAAAATCAATATCATAAGATTTTAGGCAGTCTTTTTCTTTGCCCTCTGGTTTTGGAGCCTCTTGAATTTGCACTTGGAGCCTCTTGAATTTGAATCAAATTTGCACACTTCCCTCTTCAACTGGGCAGGATGGAAACAAGTTTTGTTTTATTAATTGAATGTAGAGACTGACCTAATCCCCTACTTCTAGAAGCTGGAATTTCAAGTAAAACACCAAATATGGTAAGATTCACGTAAAATTGTGAGGGCTGTCAACACTGCATTTATCACACTCGCTTCAGATTTTGAAGGTTTACTTTGTAAGTGTAACAGTTAGAGACGTGCCTGACTTTTTAATCATGAAAACTGAGACTGAAGAACTGTGCCCATGAACCCCTTACTGTTCTTCTGTGCTCACCAGGTCCCTCATTTACTGCTGTCACATTTCAGGTGCAGTAGTTGTGGATTCTGCAATAAAGGTATGAGACATATTTGTGTTTGTAGGATGGAGACTTCAAATGACATCAGTTCAGTCATAATGCATAAATGGTCAGGAAGTCCCTGCTTGCAGGGGTTTGGACTGTGATCCATCCTCATAGTTTCTCAGCACTTTCTTTAGCTGACAAAGCAACAGCTAATTCAGCACTTGTTTGTGTGACAGGAGGGCCCTTACTTGTACAAAGAAAAGGTATTTTTTGCACGAGTATCTTTTCACAATGAGCACCCATGGTTGATAATTCATCTTAAAGAAGATGCTAAAACTAGAGACAGGTTTCCTTACATTTCCAGTGCAATAGTAGCATCCATCAGATACGAGCAGTTGATGGTCCTTCACATGCCTAGAAATAAATAAGCTACCCATGCTATCAGTGAAGATAATTCTCAAGGGCATGTACGGTATGTACTGTAATCATAGTTTGCTTTCACATTCGGAGTGGGATGACAGCTGTGGGCTGGTGTTTTACAGGTACATACCGTATTCTCACACCCACATAGTGCACTCTACCTGGATTTCAAGGTCACTGCTGATGGCTGGTCCCTTTTCAGTTTCGTTTGTGCCTTTCTGTTCAACAGAAGCAGGAAAGAAACCTAATCACTGAGCTTTACTTAAACTTCTTTTACCCCTATTTTAACTGTAAATAATGCACGAAAAGAAGTTTAATGACCTCTTCCATCAAAGGCTGATTGGAGTGTGAAAGGCTAAAGAGGTGTGGGATGCAATGAACAACCTCTGTGAAATTTAGATGATCATGTAACGAAAATATTAAGGGGTCTTTGCAATTTTTGTAACTCTCTGCTTAGAGGATCTCATTGTAACTTGTTTGTACCGATGAGAATCAGAGGCCATTTCACTGAAGTTGGCTTGGAAAAGCAAAAACAAAAAGAATCTGGGACATAGGTATTTTTACTGCCACCGGCCAGCTCTGAATCTGAGCCCCTTCTTCATTAAATCAATTCTGATAGTGCCAGTAGTGTGAGCATAACCTGTTTAATGCAAAGGCTATTTTTAATAGGGAAGGTTTTGTAGTTTCCTAAAGGTGTAGTGATTCTAAAAAAGGAAGGGCAAATAGTGGTTAAAAAGGGATTTACACATGTTCATCCAGGTAGAAACTGCAAATTCTTTCCAATAGGCTATGTTACCCCATTTACTTGTTGTCATGGACATTCCTGCCGGAAAGCTTTTCGTTTCAGTGAAAGACTGATGGAAAAAAGTGTTACAGCCAGTCTTGCCAACATGCACCCATACATGAATGTTGATGTGAATATTTATGTTTGAATTAATACATTGGAAAAGCGATTTGTGGTCTGGGAATTATTAAGTCAGGAAGCAGATGCTAGATCACCATGGCTAAAGTGACCACTTGGCAAAAACAACAAATGACTAGTACCAATAGCAAATATTCCCAGCAATGATTGTGGTGGAATGTCCCTGAGAGATGCACATGATGCATATTTAAGCAAACAATTTTCCTGATATCGTTTAATTAAAAAAAAAAAAAAGGCTTTGGTGTCTGCAACAGAAATATAGGATAGCTGTCATCAATAAATGTAATAAGTGTTTATAATGAGTGGAGCAATTATTTCCTTCAAACATAATATGGACTCAAACTGTTTTCATTTGATGATAGTGTTGGAACCTGATTCACTTTTCACTAATGGAAACTGCATTAGTGTAAAATATCAGCATATGAGAAGGATTAAGCCTAAAGTATTATTTGTGCTCAGGATAGGTTTTCATTTTATCTACCACAATGATATTCTCCATCAACTGTACTAATTGCAGCTCACCTCCCCCAAGCCATCTTCTACCAGTCATTCATAAATTGAGTTTGAATGCAGACATATTTCCTTCTTCAGCACTGTTTCATATTTCTTTAATCTTTAATCTATTATTTAAGTGAGCTATTTAGATACTTTCTTTTCTGTTCTAAGATCTCTGCCTTTGTCTTTAGTTTTGAGAACATTGATATTTCTTTTATTCTCAGAGTAGAACAAAAAGTGTTCACTTCCCCAGTCTTACAGGACCTGTACAGCCTATGATCCAGAGCAATGCAAACAGCATTTGCCGGTTATGAATATGTGGTGGGTGAAATCTGCCTTTGTATCTCCTGGCAAACTAAACAAGACTTCTGGAGGCTTTTATTTTCATGATGAGATTGTGCTCCTGCTCAACCCTCTAAGGCAATGCAAAGAGTAGTGAAGCTTCTTTTCAAATGCTGCCAGGTCCTTTGGAGAAGCAACAACCCCTACACACAATCATGTAGAAACTTGTGGCCTCGAGATCCATGTAAATGATGGACCAAGTGCTGCTTCTTCAACCTGCCTTCCAAATCAGCCTCTTTGGTACCTTCTGAAGCAGAACAAAAGCCAATTTCTGCCCTGCCAGTGGAAGACCTGAAGAGCTGCTCTGTAGTGGTTACTATGTACTACCATGGAACAGGCATCTGATATTTTTTTTATCTATTATGCCTGCTATTTCAGCCTCTTGGTTTATCATCTGGCTGCATGTCCTTCCATCATCCACCACTGTGTGGTCCTTTTATCAGTGCTGCCAACTGGTTGGGTCAGAGATTTGATAGGAACTTCCCAATGGATTTTAGGGATTTATATCAGGCAGGGAGTATACCCCAAAGATACTCCCTGTGGTAAATTTGAATTGTTTTGCTCCTCCACGCATGACACTGATCCCCTACAATTTATCAGTCTGAAAACCAGTGACTCCTTTCCCCCCCCATGTAATTACCCTGCTTGCAGAAACAAAAGCCTGTTATCTAATGATATATACTTTTTCATGGGTAAACTCAGTGAGAGAGATTTTCTAAGCCTTACCTCACTGGAGAGGCAGAGTACTTTCTTGGAAGAGCGGCAACACCTAATGATTGTTTTCATGCTTCATATCCTTTAGGGGTGTACAAAACAGGCCACATTCGATTCAAATTTGGCTGAAACTGGGGACAGTGATTTGATTTGTTGATTCAGATCACTGTCCCCAGTTCGATTCAGCTGAATCTGAATCTGAAGATTCAATGCTGACTCGGAGGATCAGTGATTCGGCGATAGACACAGCTTTAAATGGTTTTGTCTACTTACCTCGAGGTACCAGGCGTGGCTCATGAACGTTGCGATGCTGGGCCAGATGGAGCGTCCCTGCAGGGAAGGGTTGCCTGCATGCACAGTGGGGAACCCAGAAGAGGACCAGAAGCACTTCCAGTCCACTTATGGGTCTGCCGTTGAGTGCGTGGGGAGGGTCCTCTGTGCCCTCCTGGCTCAGTGATTGGCTGCCCCCCCAGGAGCCAGGAGGTACCAGTTGCCAAGCTGGGGGGGTGCAGGAAGGCTCCCCCGTGCACTCCCCGGTGGACCGGAAGTGCTTCTGGTCCACTTCTGGGTCTGCTGCTGAGTGTGCAGGGGACCCGCTCGCACTTCCATGGGATGCTCCATCCACCCCACCATTGCAGCATTCACGAGCCGCCTGCTACCCTGAGGTATGCAGAAAAAACATTTAGAGCCGTGTTTGTCTGAATCGCCGAATCTCTCCGAATTGATTTTAGAGGGTCTTGATTTGATTCAGAGCGATTAACGGGTCTCCCGATTGAATTCAGATTCAGGGATTTGGCCACTGAATTGAGCCAAATCTCTGCTGAATTGAATCAGGGACCAAAGCGTCGCACAACCCTAATATCCTGCCATTCAGTCTGCTCAGACAATATGCAGCAATTGGAGAAGATTTTGATTAATGTTGGCTGTTTAGTCATGGGACTTCCTCCTTACAACTTTAACAAATAGGACTTCATGCATTTTGGTGCAGTGGCAGTGATACGGTGGTTGTCACTGACTTGCAAAGATAGGCTCCAGATAGGGTCTATTAGCACCTATACCTAGCACTGAGACAAGAAAATTGGGCTTTGACCTATTCTAGGTGACTGAAAGCTCATCTGGTCTCTCTGCCCCTTCACTGCCACAGTCCTGATGAGCAGGTATCCTGGTTTTCTCTGATTTAAAAAAAAAAGAACCCTCCAATTTTTGGATATAAAAAAAGTAACCCAAAATCCACATTTTTCCATGATTAAAATGAAATGCCACCAATATATAACTATATATAAAGTGGTGTTTCATTTTAATTATGGAAAAGTGTGGATTTTGGGTTGCTTTTTTCTATCTGAAAATTGCAGGGGTGAGGTGGAGGGGGTGGGGGGGGGCAGCATTGTCAGAGAAAACCAGGAACCCTGCTGATGACAATAAGAGAGTGGGGAATCTTACCGTTGCAGAACCATCCTGTCCCGGCATGGTCTCTTCCTAACCTTTACATCCTCTCATCTGTCTCCACCTTGTCGTGATCTTGAAAAGTCTCCAGGGTCATCTGTAATGGAGCTTGATTGATCCCCCTGCCGTGTCAGGGGGTTTCATGTTGGGGGTGAAGGCAATAGGTCCCAATCTTCTGGTGTTTTTGCTTCCATACACCAGAGTTTATGCAGCACAAAGAAGGCAGGAGAAACAACACGCTGTCTCTTTCCTTTCCTCCTCAACTCTCAGGAGCAGCAACAGGGGTCCCTGCATCTCAGGGAGCCAGAGGTGATTAGCGGGCCCCATCCCATTCTTTAAGTCATCCACCATGCTATATTTTTGAGGGGTGAGCTAGGGGATCCCTGCACTATCACACATGACTTTGCATTAATTTGGTAGGCAAGACTTTCCCCAAACAATGGGAATTGAAGCTAGCACCCTCCTGAGATGGGTGTTCATCCCTTTGTGGGAGTTCATCCCTTTGTGGGGTTTTGGGGTTTGTGCAGACTCAGGGAGGCCTCTGCAAAAGTTATGATGGAATAGTTGACTAATTTAAGCTTTTCTTTGCAGCCTTGGAGGAATAGGTACTTTTTTCTTAAAAACAAATGTAAATGAGATTCCAGTGTAATCACAACTCAAAGACACAGGCCACACATTACAGGCAACCCCTGCTTAATGCTGTTTTGCTTAGCGCTGTTTTGCTAAAATGCTCATTTTAAATTGATACCTGATTTCACTTAGCACTCAGCGAGTTTCATTATAACACTCACGGTCACCATCTTGGGTCATTAAAATACTTGCAGTCGCCATCTTTGGTCATCAATTACTTTTGATTTTGCTTAACACTCGTTTCACTTAACGCTTGGTTTTTCAGAAACCAATTAAGAGCGCTAAGCAGGGATTGCTTGTATTTTACGTCAGTCTTGGTGAAAAAGGTGTGAGGGGAACCAAGGGCTTTTCCACCAGTTGGCAAAATACCTGCAGCAGCAGGATGAATTCTCTGTCCACCAGGCCACCGACGAGGTGAGAACTAATATCACGGTGCAAATTCTCATTCTCATTGGGCACATCTGCATTTGCTGCTCATGGCAACAGTCTGCTTCTTCCCCCTCCGGTCCTGCAACAGCCCCCAGCCACTGACAGGGAGAGCCACAGGCTCCAATCATAGCTGCTCAGAGCCAGAGGTCATCTTGAAAAGGCAGCTTCGCATGCTGCTCCCAGGCCACCTGCTTTCCTGGCCCAAAACAGCATGCAGAGCTTGGTGGCAGCATGTGGTGACTCCATAGCTGCAGCCTCTGCCCACCATGCCATAGCTCCTCCAGCCCTGGCCCAGCAGCGATAAGCACTGCCCCAGGCTCCTGCTCACCACCCTGTTCACCTCGTTGGCCCAGGGTGGGGCCACCTCCTGGCCCATGCCAGGATTCATGAATGTGAATTGTGGTAGTACTGAGAAGAGATTGGTACTGAAATCTTTTTAGGTATAGTGGCTTTTAATGGTAAAGTTACCATGGTTATTACGATAAAGTGAACCCAGAACAGAAAAATACTCCAGGTGCCTTGAGAGTCCTCTCCGCTTCTCCAAGTGATAAAAAATAATCTTTGTTTTTCATTGCTGTAACAGGCTGCGCCAACACAGATCTGGGAGTGAGATATGGTGTTCTGTTCTGGCTTGTACAATATCAACAGTATTTTTAATGCAGTTCCAACAGTCGAATCTGTAATATCTATGGTGATGCATGAGCCAGTAAAAGCACAGATGGGGTTTTACATTGCAAGCTGAGTTTGGCAGCTAGAAAGTCTCAAACAGATCCTTGGCCCCATCTTAACTGTGTTTTGTTGCTTTTGTGGCACACAGCAGCAGAAACACACCGGTTCTGGCCCAGATGGAGATATCCCAGAATACAAGTATTCCTGTAATTGGATAGTGGAGGTCACAGCAGTGCTGTTGTGATGGTTGGGAGATACGAGAGGCAAGACTTGGGAGAGGAAGTCATATTTTGCACAGCTGGGAGAAATAGGTGGCAAGCATCAACCATCCTTGATCAGTTCTGAGAAAGAAGACAAAATAATCCAAACTAGGTCCAATTTAGAAGAATTGCTTTAGTTTAACCTAAGTATATTAATGAATGTGGCTACTTGAGGTAAGAAGTAGCTTGTGTGCTTAAGTTTGCGCCTGGGATTTGCGCCCAGTATTGGGGGGCGATTGCAAATGCAGATTAGATCCCTCTTTTCTCATTCATTTTTTCCCCAGTATGGCTGGGACAGCTCTGTCTTAGTCCTCATTTAAAGATGAGATTAGACACTGTCTTATTTTGCAAATGGAATCAACTTGATCACAGAGCCATTGTGATACAGAACGTAGAACCTGTGATGCTATTTTTGAGTTATTTTTCAAAGCTGAACTACTTGAAATGTTATGGTTAGTTCCCTCCTCTGAGATCAGTCAATTAATGAGAATATCTATGAGCAATTGTTGCTCCAAACTATTCCATGTAATATCCTTTAATTGTCTTTTTACTGTTATGACTAGATGGCTGATTGACATTGTTACTGGAACTGTCTCAGCAGAGAGGCAAAGAAATGAAGGGGCTAATACCTAGCCAGAACTGTCAGTTTATCACATGCCATGAGCTCTAAATTAACACTGAAAACATATTATTGTACATTCCTATGAGACAAGGAACAGACAAAGAAAAATGACCAGGAGGACAGCTGGAAATCAGTTTGATATTGTTAGTTGTTTTCAATGATATTAAACTAAAGGAAAAAATATGAGCAGGGTTTTTTTTGTACTTGATTGGTGCTGCACCATTCTTGTATGTGACAGCTGTTGTATACTAAAAAAACATTGAAGATAACAGAATATCAGGATATACCAGTTGCTCTGGTCTGCTATAGAGATACATAATTCCTGGATAGTCCTGGAGGAGAGTATAAAGACCATAATAAACCATGTGCAATATATATTTACACTGTGAGCTGGTGTGGCACAACTGTTCACCTGTGAAAATCATTGGCTAAATCCTACTGTGTTACAAACCAATTGAAGTCACAGCTGGAATTTAAAGAAAGCCTCTTATCAACTGCAAATGCATACTGTAGACCAGACCTCAGTCAGGTTACAAAGAGCTACAGTTCATAGTTTCTGCTTGTGTTGTTTCATTGAGGTCATGCAGGCTGCTCTTGACCTTGACTTGAATAATAAGTTGAGAACCACCAAGATGTGTCCTGCACAGTTAGGGATATTTCTTATATCAATGTGTTTTCTCAAAGTGGAGTGTAAGTTAGCAGAGCATCATTATGCTTACAAAAACAGATATTTGATAAATCTCAGCTGAACTTGGTGAATCAACTGGACAAGTTCACAGACAATACTGAGTTACGGGGCAGTGTGGTCACATCAGAAGATAGGTTGCAGATACAGGTGGACCTGGACAGGCTCGAGAGTTGGGCACCAGAAGAAGAATCAGATGAAGTTTAACACTTACAAATGTAAGGTGCTCTGTCGGTTGGCAAATAACCCTTATACAGGCTAGGTGGTGACAGCTTGACTTGCACCACGGCCAAAAGGGACCTAGGGGAAATGATTGACCATTGCATGAATATGTCATCAGTGCAAGGCGGTGGTCATCAGGGCAAATAACACACTGGCATGCATCAACCAATGCATCTTGTGTTAAACTAAGGAAGTGATACCCACACTGTACGTGGCACTGGTGAGACCACAGGTGGAGTACTGCATCCAGTTCTGGGCACTGCACTTTAATAAGAACCTGGAAAAACTTGAGAGAGTCCAGGAAAGAGCCACCTGTATGATCAGGAACTTGAAAGACAAACCATACGAGGAGAGGCTGAAGGCCCTGGGCCTCTTTAGCCTAAAGAAGAGAAGGCTGAGAGGGGACTTGATAGTGGTTTACCGCTATATCAGGGGAGCACATCAGGAGCTCACTGAACAACTGCTCACTAGGGCACCCCCAGGGAAGACAAGGACTAATGGATACAAACTCCTGGAAGGCTGCTTCAGGCTTAATACCAGGAAAAGCTCCTTCACAGTCAGGGTGTCAAGACTGTGGAATAAACTCTCTCCAGAGGTGGTACAGTCGCCTACCCTGGAGGTTTTCAAGAGAAGAGTGGACAGTCACCTCACTGGGGTCACTTGACCCCAGTTGTCTTCCTGCCTAGAGCGGGGCAGGGAGCTGGACCTGATGATCTGCAAGGTCCCTTCCAGCCCCTAACAATCTATGAATCTATTAATTTTTTTCAAGAACCTGAAATGGGAAATTATTTCTTTACCCATGATACCTGTACCATTATAATGAGAAAATAATTTCACAGACAGCCCAATTTTCATACATCCCAGAAAAGAACCTGAGTCGATTTCAGTCACATCACAGCTTGCATTCACATTCCAGATGCTTTTGTAGGCTCTTTAGAAAAAAAATGATGGTCAGTACAATTTTAATTGTTTGCAGTGTAACACAAAAATTGCAAAGAAACAGTTACCTGACAGGAAAAACTAGCACAAAGAAAGAGAACAAATGGTCTAGACAAAACATACCCTAGTAGGTAGGCAATTTGACTGCCAAGGAACTATAAGTTATATTCTTGAGAAAGAAATATTTGGATCTGAACCTAGAAGGCCTTAAACCTCATTAATTTCCCCTGTTAACTTTACAGGAAATGTCTGATTGAGAGCAAGGGCAATGGGACTGTGTTTAGGAAGGTGAAGTCTAAGTCTAGCTCAGAACATTTTGCTTAGTGGACTTTTCCAGTTTCAGACCTTGGATGATCTTAGGGTTTCTAACTCCAAGGCTATTCAGCAGGTGGATAGCTAGCAAGCTGTGTAGGTGAGCTGGCAGAAAATCAGCCAGGCAAAACAAGTCCTGAAGTCAAAACACCAAATCACTTCCAAGGCCCTGGCAAATTGTGATGTAAAGGTATGTTTAGTTAGAATTTTTCCAGTCTCCTCTAAAAGAGTGTTTAGATTAGATGGTCCTTAAGGTCCCTTCCAACCCTGCAATTCCAGGAAAACCTAATTTATTTCAACACCTTGAAAGAAAATAGAGTGGGACACTCATCTGTGCACCTTTGAACTTGTCTAGACCTTCTGTGGACCTATTTATTCGAATTTTAAAATGCCCTTTTTCCTGCAACCAGCAGCTCAGCTTTTTGATTACCAATCTCTGCAAATATTTGCTTTCTTGTGAGGAAAAGAACCAAAACTAGACCTAGCAGTTTGATGCGAGTTCTTAGGACATATGTGTGAATGTAAATACAAGGTCCATTCAGGGTATCTGTTTTGTTCTTGTGAGCCTGCAGAGTATAAATGTGTAAGATTCCTGCTGTCCAATCTGCTGCCCTCCCTCAGTTGCTTAGAGGATATTATTAAAGTTACATCCTTTCCTTTGGAGGAATAGCAGATTTTTCAGTGCCAGGATATGAAACTAAAATAAAAACCAACAAAACTATTTTCAATGAGGGTCAGATTTGCATGGTGTCTGAACAGGTGGCATTCCCAGCATGCTTCAAATGAAGTCCACAGATGTACTCTCTTCCTGGGGCTCTGATTACTGGGTAAACTAGATAAAAGCTGAAAACAAACTTCAATCTTCATTTCTTTTCAAGCCTTGCTGCTCCTATGCATGTCATACCACTTCCTGCAATATGAGATAACCACAGCTAACCAACGTTTACCAAACATGTTTTATCTAAGACAAAAGTATTACAGAGAAAACGTTCAATCAAGTAAATATGGTGATTACAAGGTGATGTCCCCCCCTCTCCATTTAATATGGAGGAAAAGCTTTACATCTTAGAATTAAATATGAGGTATGGGGAGGAGGGGTAGGCAGCTGCTGCAGCTCCAGTTCTGGCTCTAACCCCGAGGACTACTGCCACAGCTGCTGCCTGCCCCTGCAGTTTTGGCCCATCTGCACCCAGTCTCTCCACTGGTCTGCTTCTCCTTCTCCCTTCCCCAGCACCACACTCCCCCTTACATTCGCTCCGGTGCCAGCAGGCTCCAACCTCGCTGAAGCCTTGAGCATGGAGCACTGAGCATGGCCCCAGAGTGGCTCTGTAGTAGCAGTGCCTGCTCCACACCACTGCTACAGGGCTTGTGTCAGTGCCTTCAGCTGCAGTGCCTACACGCTCAGTGCCTTCAGCTGCAGTGGGAACAGAGCCTGCCAGTTCCATGCCAAAGTTAAGAGGGATGGTGGAGGGGCAGACAGGAAGTAAAGACCTTGAGGGGGGGAGGCAGGGGGAAGTGGGGTGGGGACCTGTGGCTGTGGGGGCATAAGCAGCATGGAGAGAGGAAGGGGCTGTTGAGGGAAGGGGGTACGGGCCTGAGGCTGTGGGGTGTAGGCACAAGGGCAGGTTAAGAGGGGGGCAGGTGGCAGGGAACAAACTATGCCTCCTCCACAGCCTCCATACTGTCTGCTCCTTACCACCTGTCCCTCTTTTTCCTGTGTCCCACTGATCCCTACACCACCTTCTCCTTCATTGCATGCCCCATCCCATCACCTGCCTCCTTACTGCCTTCCCCATTACTGCCCGCCCACTGCCTGCCCTAATGCATGTCTCCCACTGCCTTCCCACTATCTGTCCCTCCATTTTCTGCCCCATTACTGCTCCTCTCATTGCCTGCCTCCCCCCTGCCTACAGTAGTGGTGGTGGGGAGGAAGGGGTGTGAATTTAAAACCATTCTTCAATAATTAGGTTCTATACATGGAAAATTATAATAAATGTATACATTTTCTATGTATAAAATCTAATTATTGGGAGGGTCATCTTAGGTTTGGCTAAATATTGTAAACAATAAACAAAAATGCTTATACTAAGTTTTTTAGGTATTCCTCATATTCCATGTGGGATCCTGGTAGGAAAGGAACTAGTACACTAGTTCATTTCTAAGCTCTTTTTTTATAGAGAGTCTGAATCTGTTCCAAGCGGAGTGCTTCCATCATGCAGTTTTCCTTCTGTGAACCAGAACAAACTAGTATTTTATGCCATTGTATCTAGGAAGGAGGGACCTTAACTCAGACAAATTCCTAGGGCAGGATCTATGTTTATCTGTGGGCATGGACCACATAGCAGAGCTGAGGGGGCTGATGGAAGACTCTGAAGTGTATCCCACTGATACCTAAAGCCCTCAATGCCCATTTTCCTCCTGGATTAGCCAGAAGGTACAAAGTGAACAGGTCAGAAATTAACTTACCTTTTCTAACATATAAAAGCACACACATCTGTACTATGGCAACAACACCTGTGTGGGTAGAATGTGGTGAGGAAATGTGGCAGGCTGCTGGAGCCAGAGGCTAGAGCTGAGCTATGGGTGGTAATGCTAATTACAGTCTGCTCAGGAGGACTGGGCCAGCTGAGGAAGATAATTAGCTGGCCCACGGGAAGTAAAAGGCTACAGTTGGGGGTGGAGAAAGGGACAGTGTTGCAGAGCATTGAGGTGCCCTGCTCCTAAAGAGGGGAAAACTGCTAGAGAAACAGCCCTACCAGTGATTAAGGAGCCCAGCTGTTGCCTCCAGAGCAACTGGAGGGAGCAAGAGGTCACACCTGTCATCAGTCAGCTGATTGAAAGGGGCAGGGCCTGGCCCTTATAAACCCTAGGAGCTGAGGCCAGAGGTAGCTCACTGCCAGTAGCCAAGGGGGAAGGAGCTCTCTGCTATGGAAGAGAGGGAAAGACTAACTGAAGGGGCAGTGTCTGACACAGCTGAGGGATGGAGTATTCCCTGGTAGGCTGGACTGTTGTTATGGCCGGGTGGCTTCCATTTCTATTATAGCCAAGTGGCTTACGTTTGTGTTGTTGTTTGTAAGTGGTGGTTTGGGTGAGGATACTAGGGGTTGGAGGGGGACTCCAAGGGGACCCCTAGCAGAGTGGGGACCCCAGTGCCAGTGAGGGTACAGCATTGCGACAAAGCCCAGAGAAGGGGGCAGCATTGTGGAGATGCCCCAGTGCAGGCATGGTGAGCCCCAGAAAGGGGTGGCATTACTGAGGAACTGTGGAGAGGGGGCACTACTGAGAAGCCCCAGTGTGGGTATGGTGAGCCCAGAGATAGGGCAGCATTACTGAGAAGGCCCTAGAGAGAGGTCACGGACAGAGACAGGGCTGTGGAGAGCCGTGGAGACAGAGAGAGAGAGACAAAACAACATCCATTACACCTGCAAGGCTTCGGGCGTGGTATAGGGGTGGGAGGAGCCACGCATAGTCCGTAAGGCTGGGGTGTACAGAACACCCAAGACAGGAGAACCGTGGCCAAGAAGACAGAAGGCAGCCTCCCTATTGAAATACATAAAATCAAAGTCGTGGCAGAAAGAATTGGAGGGTGTGAGTCAGCAGCTTGGCACGGTAAAGGAGGGGGCAGGGGAGAGCACGTTGACCCTGACCTCCCTCTTGTTACAGACAACCAGAGAAAAACAGAAGGGGAGAGGAAATGTATGAGCATGAATATCCTGGCCAGGGACTCTGCAAGACTGGGAGTAGCGGCATCAGAGTAGGGAACCAAGTCACAGACCGCTTGAGAGGAAGACTGCGGTGAGGAAGGAGTAGCAGCAAGCTGGAGGAGCCCTCTAAGGGGCTGAAGAAGACTCAGAACAGTAAGTTAACCCTTTACGGACTTTGTTTATGTTGGTGTTGGAGGGCTGACGAGTGGGAGGACACCTGTGCAACAGGCATGTCTCGAGAGCAAAGGACTATTGGGCTTAAATACTAAGCTAAGCAATAACCCTGAACCTGCTACAGAGAGTGTTTGCAAGAAGTGGTTTAACTACTCCTTTGTTGTTGCTGTTTCTAGGAATATTTTGGTGGATTGTATGTCCAGTGGAGACCAAGGGAACTTCTGTGTTGTTTCCCAGGAGCCTCAGGAATTTGTGCGGGAAGCTGGGGTCACTGGGGTGCCCTGAACACATAAATTCTCTTGTCATTGTGCCCTGTTTTAGGGAGATTGGGAAAGCCTTGCTGAAGGGCTTCATGTCACTGAAGCAATGAAAAGCATCCTTTATGGCCTAGAGAATGAAGACATTTTATGTCGTTGTTGGTTTCTTGAAGTACAGAGCTAGCTTCTTCACCATGCAACGTCTCTTTTGTGATGTTCTGCATGCCAAGTAGAATTGGTCTATGCAGGATTTTACCCCACTCTAAATTATACCAGAGATGAGACCAAAGCAGAAATAGTTCAAGCCTTGAAGGCCTTCTTTGTGCTCACCATGATGCAGTTGGACTCAGTGCTTATTAAATGCATCTGAAAATTTGGTTCACAATATTAGATATTCTTAAGTAAGAGCATTTGATATCTGCATTAATGATTCCAGTCCCATTCCTTTAAGAGATGCCATGCTTTCATGACTGGATGCAACTGCTGACTACCACAACCTGCTAAACACCTTGTGTCTGGCTAGAAACTGATCATTAGGGGTTACTTAACTCATGGAGGTGACCAGCCAATTTTCTAGTAAGATACCAGGGCTAGCCTCCACTTTTGCAGGTTGATGAAGTGAATCATAGAATCATAGAAGTAGGGTCAAAAGGGACCTTGCAGATCTTCAGGACTGACCCCGTGCCTGGGCAGGAAGAAAACTGGGCTCAAAATGACCACAGACAGGTAGGCATCAAGCCACTTCTTAAAGATCCCCAGGGTAGGAGCCAGTACCACTTCTCTTGGAAGTTGGTTCCAGATCCTAGCTGCCCTAACTCTGAAGTAGTTCTTACAGATGTCTAATCTAAACCTACTCTCCAACAACTTGTGGCCGTTATTCCTTGTTATCCCAGGGGACACTAGGGGAAACAAGGTCTCCCCCAAACCCTTCTGGTCCCCCCTAGTGAGTTTATAGATGGTCACCAGGTCCCCCCTCAGCCTTCTCTTGTGAAGGCT
>JAGPOW010003316.1:5549382-5635071 GCA_030014935.1 Caiman crocodilus | reverse complement strand
TATCCAGATCTTTCTGCAGTCTCTCCCTCCCTGCTAACATGCCCACCTCTCCCCATATTTTGGTATCATCAGCAAATTTGAACAGGTTGCTTTTCACCCTGTCTTCCAAATCGCTGATAAAGAAATTGAACAGGGCGGGCCCAAGGACTGAGCCCTGGGGGACTCTGCTGCCCACTTCCTCCCAGGTCAAATATGACCCGTCCACCACCACCCTCTGAGTACAACCCTTCGGCCAATTCACAATCCATCTGACCATGTAGGCATTGATGTCACAGTTGCCTAATTTTTTAATGAGGATGGGGTGGTTGACAGTGTCAAAGGCCTTGTTGAAGTCCAGAAAGGCTACATCCATGGCGACACCTGCATCCAATGTTTTTGTGACCTGATCATAAAAGGCAATCAGGTTGATCTGACATGACTTGCCCTTAATGAAACCATGCTGGTTGCCCTTGAGTATCATCCCCCATGCCGGCCCATGACAGATATGCTCCTTGATGATCTTCTCAAAGAATTTCCCCAGGATTGAGGTAAGACTGACAGGCCTATAGTTGCACGGGTCCTCCCTCCTCCCTATCCTAAAGATGGGGACCACATTGGCTATCTTCCAATCATCTGTCACCTGGCCCAAGCACCATGAGCGCTTGTAAAGCCATGCCAAGGGCCCTGCAATAACCCCTGCTAGCTCCCTCAACACCCTGGGCTGGAGAGCATCTGGACCTGCTGATTTAAACATGTCTAGCCCCTCCAGTAGCACTCTAACTCTCAGTCCTTCTCAACCTTAGGTCTTGAGGCATTCCCCTCAAGTCCGTCTTGAATCACGGTGGGGGAGTTCCTGTCCCTGCACAAGAAAATGGAGGTGAAGAATTTGTTAAAGAGGTCTGTCTTCTACTCTGGCGCAACCACCAGATTGCCCGGCATTTCTTGCAGGGGCCCCACATTTCCTGACGCTGCCTTCATCCTCCTTATATATTTGAAAAAGAACTTTTCAGTTGGCCCCCCTCACACCACTGATTCATAGATTCACAGAAATTTAGGGCTGGAAGGAATCTCATGAGATCGTTGGGTCCAGTCCCCCTGCTCTGGGCAGGAAAGACAGCCGGAGTCAAATAACCCCAGCAAGGTGTGTGTCCAGTTTCATTTTGACGACCTCCAGGGTTGGCTGAAGGGTCCTTGTGACCCCACCTCTTGCTACTGATCAGCTAAGGACTAAGGACTGCCTGTCATGTGGCCCTGCCCCTTGCTGCTGATTAGTGGAGAGCCTCAGAAAGACAGCCCTCTCAGCCAATCAGAGTGAGGAGTGGGGGGCAGCAGCTATCTTGCCAGCGGCCCTTTGTGCTTACAGTGTCTCTTCCCCGCTTCCTTCCCCTGGTGGACTGTGGCACAGCTGCAGTGCCATGAAGACTGTTGGCTACATCTGGGGAGCCAGCATGTTTTCAGTGAGGTGGGTTTTGGTTTCGTTTTTGGTTGTTTTTTTTTTTTTTTTTTAAGCGAGCCCACCGTTTTTCATGGAGCCCACCTGATTTTGCATCTTCTGTGAAAATCACTCAATCAGTAATTCAGTGGGTCTCTACTGATCATTTCTCCAGGTGTAACACCTTTGCCCTGGCAGGCCAGGAACGTGGATACATTAGTTGGTTCTTCAGCCCACCCAGACCCTGAAGCTGTTCAGACATGTCCCTTTCAGAGTTCAGCTGTCTGGGCAAACTCTAGTTTCTCTAGTCACACTCACTGGGGACAGTGTGACAGCAAAGCATGGGAGTGCAGGCTTAACCAAGGAATTATTTAATACATACACTTTCCACTTAAAAAGCCCAATAGCTTTACAGGATAACAAAAAACTTTTGAACACAATCCTGCTCAGTCATCAGACGACTTTTTTTTTTTTTAAATCAGTCCTGGGTTGAAGCCCTTCAAGGAAGCAAAGTCCCTCTCTCGGTCTTTCTAGCAGTGAAATGGCTTCCCTTGACTGGAGAAGCACCAATTTTTAAACGGTCTCTGTCCCCTTTTGCACAGGTACAGACATTACACCTTGTTGATCATGTTTTCCAGAGAGGATTTGAGAATCTGTGGTTCTCTTTGTTTCCCACCTCGCTTCCCCTGTCCCTCACCCTCCTTCCCCCATTTCCAAACATCTTTCTATAAAATGTTAGTCTACTTAAAGGCAAGGCCCTGCTGCCAGAAACTGCACTGTTCATGCTGCTGAGAACCCTTCGCTTTTGAATGCTCCTTAACTGCTTGGTCACAGCTTTCCAGACAGGGCTCTTTCATATGCCAGCACCCTGCTACTTTTTAGATGATCTAATTCAAAATGACTGTTACAAGTACAAACGGTTTTCTGAAAACCAAATGGGATTCATAATTGGACACAGGCATATTTCTGTGTCACAATCTGCAAATAAAACAACTAACATGTGGTTGATGGACTGTGGAGTCTCTAGTTACCATACGATTGTCATAAAGTGGTATTGTTCCAGTTGCTTAGAGTCTGTCTGTCTATATGGCACAAGGCAGAGCCAAATGCTACGTTCTACCCAGGCTAACCAGCCCTGCCTCTATAATTTAGTATGGAGAGAGCTAACATAGTTATACTACTTTCAGTATCCAAGCTATCTTGCCAAAAATAAACTTGGGTGTCTCTGCATGGAATTGCATGCCACCATACGGACATATCAATTTCTTGCACACTTCCCATCTCTGTGCAAGACACACTTCTTGTTTTCAGAAGGCAGAATGAATCAAAAAGGTCTTTCATTGACAGTACTGATATTTTCACAGGAAAAAACGCAGGCAGCTGCAAGTAAGGTGGGACCAAATACCTGTGGCTACTTTATTAACCCCCAGGCTGTGTGATGCACTAGGACCTGTTCATTGTTTACCTGGCTCAAGAGTAGGGGATGGGCAGTGCCTGTCCAGCCAGCTGAGGGCCTGATCCTGCTGGAGCCGAAGTGCCTGGCCCCTCTTCTTGAATTGGGTGGACCCTCCTCAGCTGACGTGCCAGGCAGTATTGGCCACCCCCTGACTTGCAAAATGGAGCCAGCAGCTCATTTCCATCATAATCAGGCTCTGCTCCCTGTGTTTCTTTTATATGGTAGCCATTATGCAATGGTTATAGACACACACATGTTCCTATTGCTTTTTCAATGGGATCTCTTCAGTGCAAAGTTAAGAAGTCATCCACTGTCCACCTTGTACATTCTAGTTATTCTTTGCTATTCAACTTGGAAGGAGAATGGCTGCACTGTGTCTACACTGGCATGGCACTTGTGCTGTTGGGTCCACATTAGCACCACATTCACTCATGTGTAGTACATCCCAGGGTTCTCAGCACTATGCTGCTTTGTGAATGTGTCTGAAGATTTGCTTGTTCTTTCTTGGCCCACAGGAAGAACTATAGGAAGAAAATGAAAATATAGCTACACTGAAGTAAGTGACTTGTGTTAGCAGCTGATGAGTTGTGCTCGCTTTTTAACATATGACTTGAGTGAAAAAAACACTCCTGTACTTGGGTAAAGTACTTTGTGTCTTGATAGAATTTGAACTGGGGAAACACTAAGTAATAACTTGCATTAACTTCAGGGTGAAGAGAAGCCTTCTGAGGGCTGATGCTTCCTGCTCTCCTAAAATCCTACTGCATAATTGGGTGTCCAGTATTTGTATTAAGCTCTATCATCTTTACTGTTAAGAGGGAAGATAAGAGGAATAGACGTTAGTGGCCTTCAAAAGCTGGAGGAAGAGGGCTACCAGCCCCCGAAGGTAGCAGAAACGTGGGTAAAATGATTGAGGCCACTGGCCCAAAGAAAACAAAGGAGAGACTGGAGCTCTTGGGGTCTGCTTGAAAGCTTTGGCTGAGTAGATGTTTGTGGCTGGAAAGACGTGGAGAAAAAATGTGCAAAGTTCATTAATTCATGTCCAGGAACATTCATAAATCCTTGCTAATTGCCTGCAAGTTTGGCTTGAGCCTAAATTTCCCCTCTTTGAATGTGTCCCCAGCTCCAAGGAAAATTTTTCACACGGCTTGAAAAGGTTTTTAAACCTGTTATTAAACCACTACTTCACTTGGAAGCACAGGCCTGGTTTCGATATTTCCAAAGACACTAAGGGTCTTCAGTTAGTCTTGTTCAGCTCAGGTTGATTATCTAGATTTGCTCCACTCAGGCTGACTACCAAGGCTCCATGCATCTGTCTACACAAGACCAGCCTGACCTAGGGACATGTTTCTGCCTCTAAGTGTTAAAGCTAGTTTTTCTTTGTCTTAATGCAGTCAGCCCTGAGGCTACAAAACTTGCTGCCTAATTCAAGTATGTTTGATTTAGCAAAATATATCCTGACAAATCTCTTGCTTCTTTAGAAGACCCATTTGTTTCCTGAATAGAAACTCTATGAACTCTATGACGTTCAAATTCATTTTCTGAGAATGGGATTTTTTGTGCTTTCTATTCTCCTGCCTTTCCCTTTTTTCTTTTCTCTTAAAAGAGGATTATGCATTTTAACATCAGGCTGTGGAGGATGAAAAGCAGAGAACACAAGATATAGTTTCTAAGGGGCAACGAACAGGAACAATAGTTTGTGGAGGAAGGGAGGTGCCTGAGAGCAATGCTCCATCAGACACCCTGCCATGAAAGGACACTAGGAAGACTAGGTGGCCATGTGAAAATGAGGAACTTCTGTAGGTGACGTCCTCGGCCTCTGGTGGAACTTGGTGATTTATGGACAATGGGAAGTGGGCTTCCTGCGACTGCCAGGGGATAGAAGAAGGTAAATTTAATTCTCCTAGTGAAAGAAAAAGGAGTGCAAGTAAGTTTAGTTTCTACATGCTTTAGGGGTTATTGTCCTTAAGGCAGTGTTTCCCAAATTTTTGGGGGGTTATACCCCACTAGAGTAATCAGCTGCTCTAGAAAACCCTTATTTCAGGTGCTGGTTGCAACCTGGTTACTTTTTCTGCTACCACAGATTCTCCTTGCTGCTGATTGCCACTGATTTCCCCATCATTGCTTCCTCTTCTGCTGATGTCTTTCACAACTGCTGCTGCTGCTCCTTCCCCCACAGCTGCTTCTACACAGCTAATAGCCACTGCAACCCCAAGTTCACCTTTAGTCATGCCCCCAGGAACCTTTTGTGGCCCTGTCTCCTCCAAGGGGCTTGCCCCACTGTTTGGGAAATACTGCCTTAGGGCAATATTTGACTTTGGAATTTGGCCCTTAACAACAGAATCTATTAATGTTTTACTTTTCAAATTAAATGCATAGGCCTCTGGTACTTCTAGAGTATGCTTACCCTTGTTACTCCTCGGAGGCTCAACAATTTAGCATGACATGCCCACCTCCAGGCATTCCCTTGTTGCCACTCTTGAAGTCTTTGGCATGTTTGAGGGTGGAGGAAGGAGGCACCCCAGAGCAGTTTCACTGACTCGTATCTAGATTTGGCACCGGCAGAACAGGAGCAAATGGACAGGGCACACTCAAGGGCAGTGCCCTCTGAAGTACCAGGGAAGCCATATAGACATACCTGTATTATTCCTCTCTATCTTCTTACCGTAGTCTCCAAACACATCGAAGTCTTCACAGTTTTCATCTGCCTGAGTTTGGGGAGTACCATTCCCCTTTTTTTTTATCCACGATAGACTTAAAGATTTAGTGGGTCGTTTAAGGTCACAGAGGGAGTAGGTGGCTGGGGGCTGATTTCTTGCATCACAGACCTAGTACCCTAACCAATGGATTGCCCTACCTCACTAGTACTCTACTTGTACTCATTAAGCAAAGTTCACCATGTAAGGGCCTTACAGTACTTCAGCAACTACAATTGGTTATGAAGTCTTGTTATTTGTCTTGCTGTTGCCACTGACTCCAGCCTTCTTTAGATAGTAGCCAGTAAAGTTCAAAACAGTAATTTCTACTAATAAACAGGAACTAGAACCCTAGGGAATTAATAGGGCTTTTTCATCTCAACCAAACTCTCTGATCTAATTTCAGATAGCAGGAAATATGCCAGTCTTAGCTACTAATTAGAGTTACTCATTGGAAATTATTTGTAGCAGACCTACAAGCTTCTCATAACAAAAAGGACAATGATGTCAGCAAGAATGCTAGGCGCTTGTGGGGTAGAGGCCTTTGGAATTATCCAATGATTTGTGGCAAAGATGTCTGCAGTACATCAGACTGCAAGGCCAGTAAACTTAGCAAATTCAGAAATGACAATTCAGTATTTCCCTAGCTATATGGAAGTGCCAGTTCTGTTTATCATCTTTAATGTGCCAAAAATTTCTGAATAATTCTTTGGAGTCAGCATTAGTAATTAAATTTTCAGTTCTCATTTGTTCTTGGATCTAACTCAGCAAGCTTTCTTGGTGCCACACACTGCTGAATTCTGATTATATTCATTTGGGATAAGGGCTCTAGTTTACCCTAAAAGATTTTTTTCTTCTCTGGGAAAATGAGGGGCTCTTTCATTATGACTAAGTGTCCTGCATCCTCTAAGCTTTATTAAATGGCTAAATCATTCTGGCTTTACAATGGGTATTTCGTTACTCAATGAGTAGTACCATCAGGTACTTTGTTATTAGTTACTATTTTCTATGAATCAAGGTGACAGAATCTGACCCAAATATACTCAGAAAGGTAGTAAATGTGTGGTGAGATGGGATGGAAATAAGATGGTTTTTATTAATGTCTCTGACTTCTGTAGCAGTCATATTTTATGATTTTGTATCACCTTTCATTCAAGGATGATGTGCTTTATGTTCAATTTCTGGTGCATCTAGACAGTAGCAACCACAAAGTAGCTTATAAAATTAACCAAGCCTCACATTACCCCTCTGAGAAATTTCTGTAGCTTTATAATGGCCAGACAATGGCTTGCTATAGAGCTGAGAATAGAACCCACTTTTCTGCTTTAAGCACTTCACATCCATTAGCCCACTAAGATGGGCATATACGGCATTTCTGAATCCTTTCATTCCTGCAACACTTTATAAGACATACTTTCAGGAAGGCCTAATAGTTCCAGGGGTCTAGGAAAAGCATACTTTAATGACCCACAAGAGGGGACTAAAGGGGCGGTGCTACAGCTGATGGAAAATTAGTCAAAACAGAAATTGTTGATTTCTCAGATGAAATCTGAATACCAGGAAGTTTCACCTAAAACCTGAAATATTTCTATTTGTAAATCCTGCCATGGTGCCTCAAAGGAGTTGCATTTTAGCCTTTGTGGAGCAAGCTTCTTTGTCAGACTCCAACTCCCAGGATGGTCTGGCTGAACTTGGGAAAGTGAGTTGGGGGAGTGTATTGTGGGACTCGCTAGACATAGTGCATTATGGGAACTGACTGGGGAGCCTGGCGAGTGGAAAAAATGGAGGTACAATGCATGTTACTGGCAACACCCATGGGGCAGCATTTCCAAAATGGGAATATGTCAGTGTTTCAGTATTTGTTTTTTCAACACAAAAATATAAATTTTCAGAGGAAAGAAGAGAAAAACCATTTAGATGGAAATCCTATTTTCTCTTTAAAATGTTTTTGAGGAAAAACATTGTCTGACCCTGGCTTCTGCCCTCTTCTCTGCTTTCCAGTGTGTCTGGCCAAACTTTGAAAGTCTTCATCTACACTCATTTTTTACATTCAAAATTCGGGTCTCGCCTATCCTGAATACCTCTGAACGGTTGGAAAACTAGAAATATGACAGAAATCATTTGTCTCATTGTTGTCTTCTACCTTTCACTTTGTGTGTCCATTTCTACTTGTACAATATTTTAGCTTCTGTGTAAAGTGCAGGAAGAATTGCTGACTGGGTGGTGGGACACTTGTGCTACACACTGAATGACTCTGAATGTTAAAAGGTAGAGAAAAATCAGGTGCTTGTGTTTTTATGAATCCTATATCTAAGGAAATACTTAAGAGAGGATTCACACAATTGTCACAGGAATGTAGCTCAGATCACTCATGTAGAAACAACTCCAGTTTGCTTTTATTCCCAGGAAAAATATTAGTCGCCAAACCAGAACCCACTGTAGCTACTACGCTGGTTATGTGTATGGATATTGGGCATCTATACATGTGCTCCAGGGTGGAGGGGTGGGGGGGACTTTAATCAGAGCAGCTCTGAGGGCAGCTATACACATGATCGAACTCTGCTCCAACACATGCTAATTAGCACATGCTGGAACATACTTGATTAATTGAATCCACTCCGAGTCTTTTGTAGTGTGCTAATTGCTGCACTCCAGCAGCATCCACGTCATGTGTATTCAGTGTCCCCATGTTTCAAAATGGTTGCTCAATGCACATGATGCTGCAGGCACTTTTAGTTAGAGTGGCTCTAATTAAATCACCCCTTGCCTCTCCCCTGGAACACATATATAGATGCCCTGAGAGCTGTTCAAATTAAAATGCCTGCAGCGTCACCTGTATTCAGCATCCCACACTTCAGAATGGCAGTGGGAGCACTTTAACTAAAGCTCATTTGACAAGCTTTAGTTAAAGCACCCCATCACCATTTTGAAACATGGGATGCTGAATACACATAATCTGGAGGCTGCTGGAGTGCACTAATTAGCACGCTCCAGCAGACTCACAGCAGATACAATTAATCCAGTCTGCTCCAGCACATGCTAATTACCATGTATCAGAGCAGAGCTCTATCACATGTATAGGTATCCATTGTTCCTCTTGCCGGTATTGAATCCATGGCCTTTCATTTCCTATGGCTTATGCCAATGCAGCTGGAGATCTGCCACAGCCTGTACAGTCAGAGACTGAGGAAATGGAATCCACTAGCGTTACTTGCAGAGAATGAAGTTTTAGTGCGAAAGGTTGCTATGTACAATATAATGTACTGCTGTGTTCTCAAGGGAAACCCAGTCAGAACTCCCCAATAAACAATGGCTTGGTTACTTAAGTGAAGACATCACTGAAAATGTTCTGTTGGAGCAAGAGACTATGTGGGTGGCTTGCTTAGCAGCAACAATTTGGCTTTGTCTATGCTAGGAATTTTTTTCCTTTTCAAAACATTTCCAGAAAGCATAGTTTAGGGCAGACTCAAACAATATCAAGCACTAGACTGGGGTAGAACCAGCCCTCAGGCTAAGGGAGCCAAAACCCATCAAAAGAGTCCTGCACATCTTTGGCTCTGTTAAGTATATAGATCCCTTTATAAATTGGGAGTAATTGATGCCCTGAGGGAATGAAAGGGGAAATCATAAAATGGACAAACAATGACCAGGAGAGTGCCATTTTGTGTGTGTGTGGGGGGGGGGGGGGAGTGCTTTATTTTACATTTTCTTGTTAGCTAGCTTTTGGACATGTGAATTCTACTTCAAGCATTTCCTGACCACTTTCTACCTCGGTAACATATATCACCTCGGCCGCTCTAAATCTCCTTGAACTACACAGGCAGAGTTGTGAGTAGACCAGAAAGATGACTAAAGGAAGGTGTTTCATAATGTATTTTAACTAACAAGACCCGTGAATAATAAACAAGTTTCTGGGTTTAAATTAGATAACATTTAAATCCATTTCAATCATAATAGCAGAATTTTCTCCAAGTCCCATGACTAGATAAATATTTGTAGTACAACCACTAAGATTTTCAAAGGCCATCAGTGGCTCAGGTTTTGAGCGGCCAAATGGAGACTCTGTAGGAGGGTGGGTAATTTTCAGGAAGCGAAGCGTACGCAGCACTCTTGATTCATAGAAGGGCTCAGCATGACGGTATCTAACACTAGAGCAGAAGGTGGTGTTCTGGACTTCACCAGGGAGTCCACCAGGAACGCTATGTTCTGCTCTAATGTTAGATACCTAGTGAAGTCCAGACCACTAATTTAGGCTCTGAGGCTTGTTATTCAATGTATGGGGAGGATTAGGCATCTCTGACTGGGCACAAGCCTCAAGAGCTAGCCTAGAGGGAAATGCTGAGATGAGGGACATGCCTTAAATTCCCTCACCCCATTCAGTGGTTAGACACTCAGGCAGAGGATAGGCTTGAATGGTTGTGCTGCTGCAACCACCATGTATAAAACAAGGGGACCAACTGCTCCTCTTCTAGTTGTTCTCGAAAGGAAAATGGTGCCTCATCTGCACGTGTGAAGGGCCAGATCCATTAGGTGCATGTTGAGACTGTCTACCATATCTAGCCATAAGACAGGGAGCGCCAAGTTTCTTGTTCCCAGTCAGGCCTTGGTGTGAGAAGGGAGCTGAGCAGTCAGCCTTGTCCAGACTACGGTGCTTCTGGGCATACTCAGAAGCAGAAGTTAGACATGTAGACTTCTTTTGTTTAGAAAAATGAAGCCCCCATGGAGCTTGCGCATCTCCAGTGTGAAGCAACAAGCGAGCAAGATTTGGACCCAGAATTCCACCCGAATCCTTTTCCTGGCTCTGGTCCATGCTTCCTGGTTATTAGGCCTTTCTGCAGTGCCTGGGGCTGGGTACATAAAAAAATGAGGTTTCCAAATCCCTTTTGAGAATCATTGGCTGATATGATTAACTGGGTGGCTTCATCCAAGAGCGCACTTTTCCGCACCGCATTTATAAGACCTATTGTACTAACTTCATAGCACCCATAACATACAGGGAGGGATATGCAAGGGAGAGGTTCTAAGCAGAGCTGGGGAAAGGTTCAGGTGTGACCATCATCACAAACAGTATGTGTTTGGATCAAACTCATGCAACTTAATATTGTGGGTGATATCAGCCCTCGGCCCTGCCCTGGCTGCTTTGGGCCACTCTGGTATTGGAAATTTTCTGTAAGGCTAGTTTAAATGGCCCTCTGTAGCCTACCCCTCTCCAGTTAACCCCTTTCCCCCACTCCCTCTATCCAGTGGTTCTGTGTCAGTTCCTAGCATGGGCCCTGGCATCAAAGTATTGCTAAAGAAAATGTAGGTATAGCCAGAATATCGGTATATCTTGGTAATCCTTTACCCCCACTGGAATGGCTCTCAGGGGGGCTGTTGGCAGCCAGCAATGTGACATCTGCTTCACTGAACTTGCAGGCCCAGAGCCTGAGTTTCTGCCAAGCTGTGCTAAGCACAGTTCAAGGGAGCTGTGTGCAAAAGTGCTTTAGAGCAGTGTTTGGCTCCAGCTCAAGGGCTGGGCTGGTGAGCTCAATTCAGTAGGTGTATCATTGCAGCAGATGTGATACTATGCAGCTGAACGCAAACATCATGATGATGTGCTGTCATCTCGGCAGAGCATTGTGTTTTCACAGACCCGGGGACCTGAAAGGCAGTGGCTAAGTACAACAGCCTGTGGAGAATGATAAGCCAAACGCCCTCATTTTTTACAATCTCTTCTGAAATCAGTTATGCCCCTGCCTCGTGCTCAAGCCATCCTGCTGTATTATCTGCATTTCCAGACAGGACAATTTGGCAAATGCAAAATCCCTACTCCATTAAGATCCTTGTCAGGCTTGCACATTTAAAAGATTTGAAACAGACAATCTTGAGCTTATGCACTTTGTATTAGCGCTTAGCAGCAGGGGCTTAAAGCTGTTGTTGCCCAGAGGAGTTCATGCCAAGGGAAAACAGAGTGAATTACTTGAGGATCCTGAAGAAAGCTCTTGAGTCACTTAAAATCAGAGGCCTTCCCTAGCAGTCCACATACACAACGGTAATGAGCCTTGGAGCACAAAAACCAAACATAAATAAAAGTATTTAATTTTCAATGCACACTGCTCACGTTCCTCCTAAGTCCCAGGATTTGAAAAGCATCAATACCATCACATCCTGCCACATGTGTATTTTGGATGTCATAAAAGTCTTGATTGCTGTGATTTTATTGCATCTTAACAGTGATAAATAGATCTTGTATATTTTTTTAACAAGTATGAGTTATTTGAACCCATGGCTTAACATCAGATTAACTGAATAACTCATGTATTTTAGTCTGGAGAAATTCATTGCCATCAGAAAAGACCCAAACAGCAGTAAAACCTAGGAACTAGTTCCTTTTTTAAATTAATATAGACCAGCTGAAGAGCTGACCCCCTGATGTTGAAATTCAGTGCACCTTTCATATAGCCCTCCCTGTGAACTACTTCAATGACCAGGCTGGCTGCCAGTCACACAGTAACATCAGGTAACTACAAAGATCCTGAAATATTTAAGTGCTTCTTTGACAGAACTATGTGGAATGGTTTTATGACTGGGTGACATGAGCAGCTGAAATATTTATCAGTACAAGTGGTTCAAGCAGGAGACTAAAAACCATGGGATTGCTAATGTTCTTAGTTCTGCCACTGACTCCTAGCCTGACCTTGGGAAGTCATTTAGGCCATGCACAGAAGTCAGACTTACTGCACTGTAAGCATACAAAAAGTGCTCTATAGCTGTAACCGAACAGACAGTCAGGGCACATACAGCACTGAAAAGAATGGTGGAACCTGCTCTAAGATAACTCTCGATGGATGCGGTACTAGACTTTTGCGCTGTCCATTAGAGCACTGTAATAAACATCTGTAGCAGATCCCAGCACAACTCATGGTAAATTGCATTCCCCTGATGTCCCATGGAGCATTGCAGTACCCCGCTCACCCCTGCTTGATGGGGTGGTGGTTTAGCCTAGGCTAGAGCTTGTCATCTTTGCCCAACCACTGGGCCAGCCCCTCCCTTGGGCTCTCAGTGACCCAAGGTGATGAAGCCTCCATTTCCAACCCTTTTTCTCCCCCAGCATTGTTCTCTCCAGCTAGCTATTAAGCCACTGCCTGGTATTATAGTTCACTGTGTAGATTTCATCTATCCCATCTGGGCATTTGTAAGGATTGCAGCTTTTCATTAAGTGTTGTGCTATTTATTGGATACCATATTCACACAGAGGTTTGGCCAAACTGTTCGTCTTGTACAGTGTTGTTTTGAAGCATCTGTATCCAGATCTCAGTCTGTTCAGCTTGACTCATGCTTCTCTGTCAAGGTTGTGACCAACGGCGGACTGGTTTAGTGTCAGTATCAAATGCTATAGTAATAGATTTGAGACTGGATTAGTCTGACCAGTCATTTCACTTCCATTCACCCCACCCCTTATCTAAATTATTGATGCTCCCCACTGATCTCATGTTTCTAACACCTCTAACACCCAACCCATGCCAGCATTGTTCCCTCTAAGCTGCGTGGCATGCATGGCTGCGCAGGTGTGCTTACTCCATGCTGCCAAGCATGCCTGCACACATTGTGCAGCTTAGAGGGAACACTGCATGCCACTAGTTTGGAACAATGGTCAGGTGCCAGGGTCATTGCCCATTACTGTTGTTGGGGGTTTTTCAGTCTGTGTTGCAGTGAATGGGACCATACTTCTAACTGGCTACCCTATCCCCTAGGGTCATGTAGCTTTCCTGAGAGGCGTCAGTGTATTGATGTGGAACCACTTAATAAAAACTGGCACCGAGACACTGAAAGGTATAAAAGCTTTTTTTGAGCCCCACAGCTGAGGTGCAGCCAACAGTTGTAACTGTGGGTTTTCAGTGATGCACCTCTGGCTCCCATTGCCAAGGTGCCACTTCTCTGGAAGTAAAGGCACAGCGGGAATGGGAAAAATTCACCCTAGCAAAACTTCCCCAACTCCTTTCCTCTCTCTCCCTAAAGAATTGGAGAAGGCTCATCCCTCCAGGCCCAGATGTTTGGGTTCCCAGGAGTCCAAGCTCCCACAGCAGGGCGATGACACCCAGGCATCCAGGTTTTTCCAGCTGGGAGGTGGAACGCAGGCATTCCAGGGGTGGTCAGTATTGGGGTGTGAGCAGCTGCACAGTTTCCCATCCTGGGTCGAGGAAAGGGTCCACATTGGGGACTCACCATAGGTTCTTCAGTGTCTCTCTTGTCTGCAGACTCCGTATTTGTGCATGGGAGGACTGGGCATGGAAACCAAGATGTTGGATCCAGGATGGTCGTCCAGACACCTGCAGGGCACATGAGACGTGTGTAGATGGTGCTGGCAAAATAAGGGCCAAACGGGACCCTTGATATTGAGGGTGGGAATGGACAAAGTGGTAGCTGCTTGCACCTGTGCTGCTATGACACTTGAATGAGCCATCCAGACCTAGGAATACACTGCAAAGGTCCAAGAACAAGGTCTTCAGATGGCCATCTGCTGTCTGATAGAGGGCACCTGTGCCACTGTGGAACTGAGAGTTACAGTGCCATGATAAGGAGTTTATGCATAGGGTCAAAGACCACTTGGGATCCAGCTACTACACCCCTGAGTGGCATCAGTGCTGGCTCCCATGGAGAGACTGTAACCTTCTTGGGCTGGACTGTTGGGAAAGGCTGATGCCCAGTCCCATACAGTATGGTGAGCCCTGCTGCAGGGACTCTTCTCTGGAGTGACATGACTGGGAATTCCATGGGTGCCAGCTCTGGATGGTGGCTGAGGGGAAACACTCAACACCACACATTGATTGGGAAATGCTGGGGTGGGGGGTGGCTCAGGAGATGTGGCACATAACACCTACTGACTGTCCAAGGAGCCAGGAAAGTGGCTGGTGGGGCTGGTCTGGGGAGCAGCAGTGGGGGAAGAGGGGCACCAGGCTTCCCAAGACCTGATGCTAGGGCTGTCAGGGGCATCACCCACCTTCCTGGTTTAAATTGCTACTCCTTGATGCTGGTGGTCACCAGTGTAGGTGCCAGGCCCCCAAGAGGTTCCAGGCCAGTTCTGGAAGGGCATGGGAGTGCTCAGAAGCTGGCGGGGAGGGAGAGGTGGAAATGTGGCCCACCACCCTGCCAGGCCAGGCCAGGCCACTCCAGACCCAGGTCCCAGTGCCGGAGAGCAGCACAGCTTCTACAAGAATAGGCAGCCCCCTGGGCTCTGGTCCAAATTCTGGAGCAGGTGGTGTTCCACAGTTTTTTCTTTATTATGCACTTTTATGTATTGTATACTTTTATGTTAAGTATTAGAGATGCAACATTTAATTAAACCAAGGGGTGGCAGTTTCATGCACAGCATTCCTCCTGCCTCCCCAAGGTTTCATGTTTTGTTCAGCTCCATTCAGCAATTTTTGGGAGTCCAGGGAGCCTGTGGGACACACTGGGAAGCATGTGAGAGCTGTGCCTCACCTGCTGGGCTTGGCTTGCGCAGGTGGGCTCTGAGTTCTGTCCCACTGAAGGACTAACATCTGTTATATTTGGTCCCAACCTAACTTTGGGTGCTTAGAGTAAATCTTGAAAGTTAAGGCTCTTCTGCCTTGGGCTTCTTGAATGCTTGTATTTAGCCTTCATGACAGATTTTTAAAGGCCGTATCAGCAAAACTCTGCTAGCACAGACATAACTTTTACCAGAAAGTGCTTTTGTTGATGCAGCTTGTAGCAGAACCCCAAATTAAATGTGATATACTACTAAAAGGACATTTCTGTACTTATAAATGCATATAACCAGGGCTTCTGGTTTCATACAGAAACATGGTAAAAACTTCCTACACTTAACCAATGTTGTTATTTCAGTAGTAATTCCTAGTATAGAAACTATATATTTAGAAATACAGACATTTAAATTTAATGTTAGAATTTTCAAAGATAATTGCCATAATTTTTTATATCTAATTTCCATTTAGCACTTACAAAAAGATGTGATTTGTTTTGAGTGAATTAGAAAACTAGATTTATCTTCTCATGAAAAAAATGTTTTAATTTTAAAAAATTGATTAAAAAATCAAAATAAATGCATTGCCATTTATTTTTTTAAAATGGTTTGCCATTCCCTTTTGCTATCTACTTTTCCTCTTGCATACTTACTCCTTTCCCCTTTAAACCTGGAAAGGGAAAAAATACAAAAAAGATTGTTCCTATGCTTTGTTTCCCCATATCTTTTTCATGGAGGGGAAAAATAGGGGAGATTTAAAAGTGAGAAAGAGAGATTTTCTTTATACTTTTAGCCTTTTTTTTTTTCTTGTATGGAAAAAGGGATGGATGGGGAATTAAAAAAAATAAGAAAAAAAGAAATTTTCAGGCCAGCTTGCAGAGGCACATAAGGCAAGGGATGTAATTGTCACGGGTGATCAAAATTACCTGAACATCTGCTGGGAGGAGCAGTCAGCCAGGTCGGACTGTTCCAGAAGGTTCCTGGCCAGGATACAGGACCTCCACTTAACGCAGAAGGTGCGCAGTCCCACCAGAGGGAATGCCCTATTGGACCTGGTCCTGGCCACAGGTGATGATCTGGTAAGGAGGCTCCAGGTCCTTGACCACCTGGGTGATAGCGATCATCGCTTGCTGAAATTCATCATCCAGCTCAGGGTGACAAGGGCATGCAGCAAGGCGGTAGCCCTAGATTTCTGGAAGGCCACCTTCAATGAGTTGAGGAGATTGATGGAAGAGGCGCTGGGGTTCTCGAGGGCAGGGGAACTCAGTGCCCAAGATGAGTGGTCGTTCCTTAAGAAGATGATACTCGGGGCTCAAGGGGTGATGATCCCAACAAGAAGCAAGGGGGGCAAGAGTGCCCAAAATCCCACCCTGGCTCATCATGTATGTCCAGGAATGCCTGGTTGCCAAAAAGGCAGCGTACACTCGGTGGAAGGGGAGGGGGTGATCTCCAAAAAGGAGTATACCTCCACTGCTCAGACCTGTAGGGGGACTGTTAGGAAAGCTAAGGCAGACATAGAGCCAAGACTAGTGTCCAAGATCAAAGATAATAAAAACTCCTTTTTTAAATATATAGGGAGGATGAAGAAGGCACCAAGAAATGTGGGACTCCTGCAAAATATGCTGGGCGATCTGGTGGTTGTACCAGAGGAGAAGCCAGAACTCTTAAAAAAAAAATTCTTCACCTCCATTTTCTTGTGCAGGGACTGGGACACCCCCACCGTGATTCAAGATGGACTCGAGGGAAACGCCTCAAGACCTAAAGCTGAGGAGGACCAGGTTAGAGTGCTTCTGGAGGGGCTGGACATCCCAGCAGGTCCAGATGCTCTCCAGCCCAGGGCGTTGAAGGATCTAGCAGGGGTTATTGCAGGTCCCTTGGCACAGCTTTACGAGCGCTCGTGGTGCTCGGGCCAGGTGCCAGATGATTGGAAGATAGCCAATGTGGTCCCCATCTTTAAGAAAGGGAGGAGGGAGGACCCGTGCAACTATAAGCCCATCAATCTTACCTCAATCCTAGGGAAACTCTTTGAGAAGATCATCAAGGAGCACATCTGTGTTGAGCCGGCATCGGGGATGATGCTCAAGGGCAACCAGCATGGTTTCATTAGGGGCAGGTCATTTCAGATAAAGCTGATTGCCTTTTACAATCAGGTCACAAAAGCATTGGATGCAGGTGTTGCTGTGGATGTAGTCTTTCTGGACTTCAGCAAGGCCTTTGATACTGTCAACCACCCCATCGTCATTAAAAAATTAGGCAACTGTGGCATTGATTCCTTCACAGTCAGTTGGATTGCTAATTGGCTGAAGAGTCATACTCAGAGCGTGGTGGCGGATGGGTCATATTCAACCCGGCAGGAAGCGGTCAATTGAGCCCAGTTTCCCTCCTGCCCAGGCAAGGGGTCAGACTTGAAGATCTACAAGGTCCCTTCCAACCCTACTTCTATGATTCTATGAAATTAAATGAATATTGAAAACCTACAGGATATATTTTCAAAATTTCTTAATATTTTTTCTAAAACTAGTATTCTTTAATTTTACTTTTCATTATCAGACAAGAGCATTTGCTGAAGAAATGACTAGCTTTAATACCAGTATTAATCTATTAACACGTTTTATTCAATCTGTCATTAGGTTTTCCTGGTGCTGGTGGTGTATCCGAATGCTTATATATGTATATTCTTATCCAATAGAAATTTTGCAGCATTGCAGTTGCTTCCTAAGGTGATAAGAATAAGGTGGACAGTCAGATGTTATTAACTAGGCTTCTATTTCTAGTTCTTCAGTAGCCTATTTGTATGATCCTATTCCTGTTTTTTTTCTAGTGGTGCTGAGAATCTATACCTTACAGTGCTGAAAGCCAAGGATCTGGTTCTCCACCAGACAGAGATACAAACACCAGTTTTACTTTAATGGGAGTTGAATGTTTCATTGGTGCTATAGCTAATCTCCCTGTCACTAAGATATTGGTCCCACTGGGTGCATCTACCTGTGCATTAATGCACATTAAAATCTAGTATCTTTGGGCATTTTTCCATGTGCTCTGCGGAATGTTAGGGAGCGCTTTAAATTAGTGAGCCATGCTAAGTAAAAGCACTGAAGCGTCACGTGTATCAGTGTCCCCACACTGAAAAATGACGGCAAGGCGCTTTGAACTAAAGTTCATTTGATGAGCTTTAGTTCAAAGCAACCCGCCACCATTTTTCAGTGGAGGGATGCTGATACACATGATGCTAGAATCTGCTGGAGCACATTAATTTCTGTGCTCCAGCAGACTCTGTCAATCAGGTCTGCTTCAACATGCTGGATTTCCAGCTCATCAGAGGAGGCTTCATGCACATGTATAGGAGCCCCCCATTGTGAGGGACTAGGAAATGTGCATTAGCCTATCTTAATGCACATTAACTAAAGAGCATGTTTTTTAAGTTATACTTTAATGCACATTAAAGTAGGCTAATATTAAAGCTCAGGTGTAGATGTGCTCACTGAGTGCTAAACAGTCTCATTTCTATTAAAGTATTTTGGCATTTGAGGAACTAAATTCACTCATTTGTAAAGTACTTTGAAATCATTGAATAGAAAACATGATAAAAAGTGCAAAATATTAATTTGTTAGCAAGTAATGTTTTTTTTCTTCATTTGAAAGGCAAACAAATGTAGGCACCTGGATTCTGGGGATATATTTAAGACAAATAAGGCATACAAGAGAGTAAGACAGCTTCACAAGTGAGATAGCTTTTAAAAGGAAAGAATCTACAGAAAGTCTGTATGCACTGATTGTGTATACTATGAGAACTAAATGATATAAATGGGTTATAGTCATTGTTTTGTTTTAGTTTTTTATCCCTAGTGAGCTAGATTCAAGCCTGAACTAGGCCACAGGTGAAAATGAGTCTCCATAGTCTCTCCCAAGTGCCCTTTTATGCACCACATAATTGAGCACATTAGTAGGTTCAGCTCAAGAGAAAAGCAGGACTAGGAAAACAGGTGTGTCTCAGATCATAATTGAGTCACAGCGGTAGAGCTGAGAACAGTTTGTATTGCACCAGGCTACTGCAGATCAGCTCTGTCAGTGTCTCAGTTTTATGAGCTTTGGATTGACTTGCAATTTTAAGAGACCCATTTTCTGTTAAATTAAGGAAAATGCCTAAGGAAGGAATTGCCAAGGATTACGACTGACTAGGCCAAACAAGCAATGATTCCAAGGCAAAGAAGTATTTTTCACTGTTAATTAGGGAAAGAAAAATGGTTTCAGGAAACAAATCAGGTATGTTGTGCCTTTTATCCTATCCAAACTGCAGATGCATTGTTTTAAATGTGATATGAGTGGGTACAAAGGAAGAAAGGAGAAAGATCTACTCTATGCTGCATATAGAGTATAGTCTCATGTCAGATACCCATGAATCTGGATATACTATAGCAGTTTAGTGAAAGGGGGAGAGTTTGTGTGTAGGTTCTAACAATAAAGGAGGTTTAGGGATGGCAGCAAAATGAGTGGGAAGAGTATGGCAACATCGTCTTCTGAGTATGTAGACCCATATTTAAACTTCTGAACTTTTAGAGATCTTTTCCACTACTGTGGATTACCACTGTAATGTAGAGCAGTGGGGGCCAACATTTTTGGCAGGCATGCTACAAATTAAAGCCTTGCACCCTCCCTAAGTGCCACTTTGATCACCTTCCCCTGCCTATTCTCCTGCTCTGCTTTCTACTTCCTGTCCCCTCCTCAGTTTATCATGTGCCCCACACAGTAGTACACTGTAGTATAGGTTTCCCTCTCTGTATGCAGGTTCTGTACATATGAATTTGCGCTTTTGCGATGACAGCTTTTATATGAAAAATTCATTATATGCAATGCAAATTCACTCTTAGGTGGTGTGGTGTAAGCCTGCAGTCAGCTGCTTTCTCCGGTGCGTTGTGGGATTGACATGCACCAGAATATAGTCTCCTGTGTGGATCTGTACTCCTAGCTTGTTGTCTGAGACACATGTTTCTCTAGTTGCCATCCCCATTATGATAACATTCACCACCACCCTGTGTCTGCTGTTGGCGAGTATGAAAATTGTCTCATAAAAGTGGTAGAAATGGGTCTGGGGGTCAATACAGTTGAAATCTTGGAACGTTTTCCAGGAATGCATGTACAGCATAAAGTGAGAGAAACCTGTATATACCTATTTGATTCAAAGTTCAAGGTTCTCATACCACATGTTTACCTGACAAAACATCGGAGCAATGTGGTGACTATCACAATATGTTGAAGATGTTGCCTGTGCATTTGGAGTTGCATTTTCAAGGCTCAATGAAATTATTCCTGTTGACAAAACAAGGCTGATGTGTTGAAGTGGAGCATTGATAAGAGCACTAAAAACACTTTGCTCATCCTTATCGGAAGTTATTTGTGATCCTGCCAACCTGGAACACATTCAGGATTTTTTCCTTCTTGTTAGTGGGTATACAATCCTTATTATACCATAAAACTGTTTCCTTGGTGATGCTGAAATGATTATAGCTTGGGACTAGAGTTGAAATATTCACTGTTTTAAACATAAGGAAACTGATTAATCTCTAGTGATTTTTCCAATGGCTGCACTGAGGTGACACCATGCATGATAATGGCAGAAGGGTGCAGATTCATTCTAATAGGAGAGACTGACTGACTGACTTTTGTTGTTAAAGATGAAAGCCTCTTTATAAGTGTAAAATACCATTAGTCTTATTTTTCCCCATCTACAGATGGGGTTGTAGGAAACTATCAATATTTATGTAATTGATCTAAGGTGAAAAGGAAAAGAAGATACTTGCTGTACATTATGTGGAAAGTAGAGATGTTAACACTGATGTGGAAAGTGTCAGCCGCTTCCTCCAGCAGGAGTTTCAGGTTGGGTGTTCTACTATGCAAGTATAGTTCTGTCAACTTGCCTTGCATCAAGTTACCTGGCATAAAGTGATTTTACTTGATAAAACAGCAACAAAAGCATATACTGTGGCATTAAAAAATGGTTTTGCTCTTAAGTTCCATAAGGCTTCCCCCCCCCCACACACACATTTTGGGAGTGTTTACATGTATGCTTTAATGCACTGTAAGCTATTTTACTGAGCATTTAAAGTGTCATGTAAAAAAAATACAATTACACTAATGTACAACAAAATAGGCTACTGCGCATCGTCACTTAAAATCCATGCACATTTGTTACTGCATATTAAGGCAACCTAATGCACATTTCTTCAGTACCTCTCATCTGAGGTACTAAATTTTAACGTGCATTAGAAAAAGCACCTTAATGCACATGTAGACACATCCACTTTGTAATAAATGTGTGGCTGCCTATATAACATGCCAAAACCTGGTCATCAACCTCAGTGAATCGCATCCATGTGTCATGGGGAATAGGACTGAGGGGTAGAAAGTTAAGTGAAAGCTTCTTAGCTAGTTAAGCTAAAGCTTCTTAGCTTTCCGCTGCTTATACAAAAAATAATGGTCTTTGTTTTCAGCAGTATTGTGGTCTGCACAAATCTGTGGACACTGCTGAAATGTTAAGAGCGCTCAATTGTCACTCTCTAGCACGCTGCATTTCACTCCAGTATAGATGATCAGTGTATAGGCTACATACAATTAAATACCCTTCAAGCTCTATTTTCAGGGTGCATGGGGGACTTTGTGAGCTTTCAACACAGGAGTAATTAATACCTTCATAACAGAAGCACTGTGCACCAACTAAGCTCCAATTAGTCCTTTAACAAGGTATTGAGTAGGTCCTAGATGGTTCACAGAGGTTTGAAAACATATGCTCTGAGCAAGGAAGGTGGAGTTACTTCCTTATAATAATTACTGTCCAGGTAAATATTTACCAAACAATTTCCACACTGCAATATCCAGTATTCCAGTATTGTTTCCTAGTATAAACAAACAGAACTATGACAATACCTTTGATATATGTTGCATCTTAGAAAGACAATGTGGGTTGAAAAATCATTAGTTAACATCTGTCAGAGAGACAGGAGGTAATTTTTTCAAAATGCCCAAGTAATGTAGGAACCAAAGTCCCATTGACTATGAATGAGACTTAAGCTCGTAAGTGCCTAAGCCACTTTTGAAAATTGGAGTTATGCTCTTAGTCATTTAAGGTTGTCTCCAGTGTCACTGGAGACTATGCTGTGGAGTATCGTCATCAAAACATGCTTTGCCCATCCTCCTTGTCTCCATGAGTGCCAAATGTGAAAACATGGTCACCACTGGAGTGATGCTGGGGATGCACCAAAAAAGCACACCTGATCCCCAACAGTGACTGCACCATGTTTTTTCCAGTGTTTGACACACGCTAAGTGAAAGTGAATAGATAGGATATATTTTAGGGTGATGCTTTGCTTAATCAGAAATAGACATACTATTTAGGTAAATTCACAATCAATGGAAGTTTAAATTACTATCTTGGTTTTCCCCAAGGCAGAAGGAAGGGCAGGATGACACCTTAGACACCAATTCATTCAGGAAGGCATAAGTTTTCATAGGCAACAGCCCACTTTAGCATCCGATGAAGTAGATTGTTGCTTTCAAAAGCTGATGCCTCTGAATCTGATGCCTAGATGCACTATGAATGACCTAATCTTGAAGGTACCAAGCGCTTTGCCTTCTACCTGGCTTGGACAAAGACATCTCACTGCAAGGAAAACCAATTACATAAATCCCTAAATAACACTATTCAGCCTCCCTGGGAATAGTCTGAGGTAAGACTAAGAGTGGTGGATAGAAGGAAGATCAGCACAACCTGAACTGACCGGAAGACAAAGCTTGCTCCACAGAAATGGATTGGGCTCTTCCAATTTATTTAAATGACAGCACGATTACCTACTTAACAAGAAATACCAGGCAAGCCATCGTTGTGAGTGTTTTGTCTACATGTGGCCCTATGTCTGTTGGTCTCTGGGAAGAAATAATTTTATATCTATTGTTGGGGTTGATGCAACAGTGTCTAGTTATTGCACATGGTTTCACTAGTCCAGAAGAATGATCAGTGTTCTAGAAATAGGACACTCAGGGATATTGCTAGATGGTGAAGAGGTGACATCCTCTGTTTATCCCAAGGTTATTGCAAAAGCTCACTGGAGGAGAAAAATAATGTCATTCACTGAAGTGGATAAACATATTAAACAGTCTGATACCTGAGGATGGCTCAATCAGCATGGCTGCATTGCACAAAAACTTCACCTAGTTGAGGAAAAGAGCTGGAAACAATATAGACAATTTGGAAGGAGTGGTTAGATAAACCTCACGATGTACAGGACTGTCCAGAGTGGGGAAAGAACATGAATGCCTGCAGCTGCGGACCTTCCTACTTTAGCAGCAGCCCAAAAGGGAAAGGCCAGGAGGCGCTGTAGTAAGAACAGGGAGGAGCTAAGAGCTATAGTATTTTACCAAGCTGTAGAAGGGGGGTGGAAATTGGAAGGGACTAGATTACTGGCATTTAGGGAAATGGCATGCACAGTGCTTCTAAAGAAGCAGAACTGAAGGCAGAAAAGGAAGAGTCTTGAGAGGAGCTGGAGACAACATCCATTTGTTGTTCTACTTTGCATGCATCTGCTGGTGTAAGGATAGTTTTAGATAATCTGGTACAAGTACAATACAACTGTTTTGTATAGCATCCTCAACATGAATTGCTTCTAAATTGTTAGCAACTCAACAGAATTAGACAGGTAACAATGTACCCTATTCGCCAGTATGTGTTATGTCTTCTCTTCTCTACTTATTCCGCAGAGGACCTGATTCTGTAATTACACTGGCTGCAGAGTGTTAAGTGTGTAGCTGAGGCTGTACAAACTCATGTGCTCAGCTGCTGAGGTCCCTAGTTTACTTCCTTAGTGGTTCAGTCAAGATGGGAGTCATCCCATAAGCAAGCGAGAAGAGAGGTCATGGTAAAAACAGGAAAGCTGTTTCAGAGTGTGAGAATCCTGAAGAGAGAGAAAACGGGTGCAGATGGTGAAGACTTTTAAAGTTGAGACTTTCTTTCATCTGAACTCAGAACTCAAAGGAATTCTTTAGCATTATCCAAGAGAGATGTGCCAATGTGTCTCTTTTGTATACGCAGACAAGGTTCCTTGGGTGAATTTGATATCTTTTATTAGACCAACCCAAATGCTTGGAAAATACTTATTAAGCAAGCTTTCGGGTTCAAAAACCCTCTTTTGTATATGTGTATACGTACACTTCAGCAAAATGTTGCTGATCATCCTCACAATGATGTTACCTTCAGAACGAAGCCAAATTATCCAAGAGATAATCCATCGGTTGGGTTCCAGGAATAGAGCTAAACTGAGGCAGGCGCTGGGAGACTTACTGAAGTTGACCGGGGTCAGAACATCAGGCTGGCATAGGAGTTTACTGCCACAACTGGGGCTAAATAGATAGATGGCACTCCCAGCCACCAACCCGGAAAGTAGCCAGTTAATTAGCTCAGCCAGAGACTCAAGACAGTTGTGGTGGCCTAGGCAACTAGCTTAGGCTGGGCTGCCTGACTGAGGTCCCTGATATACAAAGCCCCCAACACACATTCTCTAAAGAGGAGAGATGGGAGAAGAGATGAAGGCAAGGATAAGAGGTAGATTAATAATAATTATTCTAATATATTTTAAATATTCAGCTTTGGTAGTCAAAGTCTTTCAGCTTCTGCTATTGTATTCATGTTAATCATCATCAGGAAAAAGACAGGGTTTTTTTTTTTCTCTCTCTCTTGTGAACTCCCATATTAGTAAAGAAGCCTAAGAATACAAAAGAAACAGGAATCATGGCCTTCATACTTAATACTAAGCCAGTCTAATAGGGACCTGAATTTATGTGCACATTATGGAAACTTTAGCATACCGCCCATGACTGAATTAAAGTGAAAAGTCCTTGAATAATCTCCTCCTGCTATTCATAGAAAAATCTTATCTCCCAGAATAAAAAAAATCACTTAGAACCAGATGCAAAGCAGCCTCAGCTCTGTGTTGTGATAACAAAGGCCAACTTGTATGCAGAGTGTTTACTGCAGTGAGACACTAATGTATTCATTGGAATCCAAAGTGTTCTCTGAGAAATCTTAAAAGTACAGAAGTAATTAACATTAATCATCATAAACAATGAAAGTAGCTTTATCATGAAGTGATAGTGTCCTCTGAAATAATACATTAGAGCATAGAATAAAAGAGGAGCTGCTGTAGTCCTCTTGCTGTTATCTCATGAATGCTTGCATCTTGTTAAGGATGCTTTGCTGACCAAATATCTTTTGACCTTAGCACAGTGCATAGCTTTCCAATGGGTAAAGTTAATTCTGTATACCTCTGAGGCATAAAGCCCTTGCTGATTTCAGTTTTTCTGTTTTGCTTCTCCCTCAAATCAAAAGGGTCAGTGTGACAAGCCTGGCATATGTTTGCAAAATGGACAGTGATGTCAACAGCCTTCCTTGGAGCTGACCTGTGCAAAGAGCAACAGTTACAATGTAGGTGAAATTCGTTTCTATCCAGACTTAAACAAAGTATAGGCTTGTTGCTGGACTTTGCAGAAGAGTAAGTGTCTCCTTCCACGTGCATGAGGAATGCAGTGAGTAAGAATTATGGTGTACTGCTAAATTCACCAGGGAAGAAGGGGTCATTTTTTTGCCTGCTATATGATATTTAGCAGGGAGGAAGGAAAACTCATATGGTGCTTCTAAATGGAGATGTAAGAACTGCTTCTGAATTCACTGGAACCCAGGGCCTGTGGCTTGTTTGCCTGTGTTCTATAGATAGACCTGAAAAATAGCTCATTTATGGGTTTCATGCCTCTTTCTTATTAAATGCTTGCTTGTATCACATTGAGTTTTGTGGGTAGGTTCCATTTGTAGCAAACCTTAGAGGAATAACATTGTCTGAAATGTTTTGCAGGATGTGTCAGAGAAATGTGGGAAATGGGTTATTGGATTTAGTCCCCTCCAAAAAACTGTTAAGAACCCAATTAATGAGCCTTTAGGGTGAAATTTTATTCCACTATTAGGTTTATTAGTTGACTTACATGTCTAAGTGTGATTTGGCTTCACTCTACTCAAGACCCTGAAAAACACTTAATACAAACAGTGAGTGGGTCTTCTTCCTCACTGCTTTTTTTAAAAACAATGACAGGGGGCACATCTACACATGTGCTTTAATATGCATTAGCCTATTTGAATGTGCATTAAAGCATCACAGAAAAGCTGTGTGTTTTTGCTAGTGCACATTTAAAATAGGCTAATGTGCCTTTTTCTAGTACTACACAAAGGATGGCATTTATATACATACATTTGTCTGCTCCAATATGCTTCAAATCTAATGTGTTGCGCCTGGTGCTGCTCCACATGCTTTTATATAAACAGAAGAATACAGGTCAGCACTGAAAAATGGTGGTAGTGCATTTTTTGAACTAAAACACCTTTGTGTTTTAAAAGAACACTTTTAAAAGCACCTGGTGCTGTGGCACAAGCATGTGTACAAATGCCCTGAGGTACTACATTGAATGTGCATTAGCAAAAGTACATCAATGAACAAGTAGATGTGTCTAGTGTGTTAGAAAATTAGATGCATTTAATGTATTGTTAGGAATTTGAATAGAGTGAAATAAAATCACACTTGGACACTTAACTCCACTTAGATGCCTAATAAGTGGAACAGAATCTGGTCCTTCATATGTTTAGTAAATCTGTGTTGAAGGACTGGTGAAAAAGATACTGGAATGGAAAGGGTTACTTCTTCTCTGGAGAAGCATTAAATACATAAAAATTCTTGCTATTTTATCCTCCTTAATTATTGCATTCTTGTTTGCCAAAATACTTTTTATCCTAGGGAATAATGTAATTAATCTTTGAAATTTAGTTCTCTCTGAGGTGGAACACAATAACTGCTTAGCAGCTCATTATCATGCTATATACCAATTTAGGACAGGAAGTGCAAACTCCTGTAGCTATGGAACATGTGGGGTTTTGTTCGTTTATTTTAGCTGGCGTTATGCATTCCCAATTGCAAGCTCATTACTTAGAAGGGAAGTCTTACCTGGGTTCTCAGTTAGTTAATGTGGGAACTGTAACTTTGAATTTTTAATATCATGCATCTACAATTGTAATGGTAACAAGAAAAGAAACTGATCTCATTTTAATATACCTATGAATGTTGTGTATGGGAGTCAAATGAGAAAGTGGGAATTTTTTGTGATATGTAAGCATATTGTTTCTAGAGTACATATGGCATACTGGCATGTTTTTAATATGTGTGGAATATATACAATGCTGTAGCTAGGGTGGTGCTAATGGAGCATGAGCATCGGATGCCTTCATGCTGGTTTGGGTGCTGGAAGGAGGGAAAAAAGTGGCTGCAATTGTGACTAAGTGCCTGCCCATAGCCGTATGCTGCTGAATAGCTGCAACTTCAACCTACAGAAGGTTAAAGTTGGTAGAAAACTTTGTACTGCATATGCTTCTTTAACTTTACCTGGTATAAGCCATCTCTTCAAAAAATATCAAATTTATTTTAGTAATAGTCACTTTCTAGGGGTAGAGCAGCCTAAAAGACTAGACATAAAATAATACTTTTTGAAAGTGAAGGTAGCCATGTCCATTTTATTGATGTATAAATGGAAGCAAAATGGTTGTTTTTCTACAGCCTTGGAGGGAGTATCTCAGAGGTGAAAAGATAGCTTTGAAATTTATGGCTGGGTTTTTTTCCCCTTGTACTAAGAACACGCCTAGAACTTCAGACATTGTAAAGGAAAGATTTTCTAATGTAACTTTGAAAATTATTTGTACAACAATTATCAAATGATTAGAAGCTTTTTTTTCAGTTATCAGTGCTTTCAGAAATTAGAAAAAATAGGCAATTCAAGAATAATCAAATGGAATTTTCATAAAGTTTCCAGTAAAATTCATTTTTGAGTTGCCTTATTCCATGTAGGTTCCAGACCTTGAAGCATAAGGTTTTCTGGGGAGTTCAAAGGCTAAAATAAGGATGGACGCTATCTTGCTAACTTGTATGCATGAGCTGAAGTCAGTGAAACTGTGTATAAAGTTCAATGGCAGACAAGGTTCCTTGGGTGAATCTGATATCTTTTATTAGACCAACCCAAATAGTTGGAGAATAGTTATTAAGCAAGCTTTCGGGTTCAAAACCCCTTAATCAGGCTAAGAAAGTTTCAGCAGTTGGTGGATGCTCTTCCTGGATGGAATGAAAAGTAAAGAAGCCAGGGGCTGGGCTGGTATGTATACAAGACAGGTAGTTAGTGAAAATGTAGATTGAGGAGTCAATGGGTGAGAGACAGGTGGGGTGGGAGGGGAAGAGAGAGAAGGGGGATGAAAGTGGAGAGATACCTGGGGAGTCAGATGTCAGGCAGGTTATAATGTGTCATAAACCCAATATCTATATTTAGTTCATGGTTTTTAGTGTCCAGGAGGTTGATGAAGTGGAGTTCATAGGCTCGTCCCTGGGAAGTGTTGTGTAAGTTTCCTTTAAGGATCAGGACAGAGATTGGAGTGAGAGTGGGTTTCTTGTGAGAAATGTGCCCCCACCGGTAATTGGGTATTTCTGTCTTTGATGGATTTCTGGTGTGTGTTCGTTCTGGTGCGCAGTTGTTGTCTGGTCTCTCCTACGTATCTTCCATCAGGGCATTTGGTGCATTGGATGAGGTATATTATATTTCTGGAGGTGCAGCTGTAAGTGGGATGCTGATGGCTCTGTTGTGGGGTGTAGTAATAGTGGGGGTGGTGGAGATGTGTGGGCAGGTCTTGCATTTCTTGTCCTGGCACGGTCTGGATCCTTTTGGTGTGTCCTGGGCTTGAGGAAGTTTGCCTCTGGTGATGAGGTTGGCGAGGTTCGGTGCTTGTTTGAAGGCCAGAATGGGTGGCTCTGGGAAGATCTTTTTAAGAATAGGGTCTCTGCCTAGTATGGGTTGCAATTGTTTGAGGATTTTCTGTACAGGTTCAAGGGAGAGGTGATACGTCATAACCAGCGGTGTGTGATTTGTGGGGGGTTTTCTTCTGTAGTGCAGCAGTTCTTCAGCAGTGGTATCTGGGTGGCTCTTTCAAATGTGCAATCTACCTCTCTGGAGGAGTGTCCTTGTTGGGTGAAAGCCCTTTTAAGGTTGGTGAGGTGGCGATCCCGGGTGTGCTCTTCAGTACAAATGCGGTGGTATCTGAGGGCTTGGCTGTGTATCACAGCTTTTTTGGTGTGTTTTGGCTGATTGCTGGTTCTGTGCAGATATGTATGTTGGTCTGGGGCTTTCTTGTATAAGGTGGTCTGTATTTTATCATTCTGGATACTGATCATTGTGTCTAAAAAGGAGATGCTGGTGCTGGAGTATTCTAGAGAAAGTCAGATGGAGGGATGGTGACTGTTGAATTTCTGATGGTACTCAATCGGAGATTGCAGGTTTTCAGTCGAAATGACAAAGATGTCATCGATATATCTTAAGTATAGCAAGGGTTCGATGGTGCAGTTCTTGAGGAAGTCTTCTTCCAGGTGGCTCAAAAAGGTTGGCATACTATGGGGCCATTTTAGTGCCCATAGCTATTCCCATCATCTGGAAGAAGTGTTGACTATTAAAAGTGAAATTGTTGTGTGTGAGGATGAAGTGTATAAGGTCAGTAATATCTCACTACCTTGTCCTCAAGGTTGATGGTGTTGGGCCTTATTCTGTTCCCAGTGACTTCTGTGGTAGCTTTGCCACTGACTTCCAGGGAAGAATCAAGCCCTTGAGTCTGATCCTGAAAAAGCTTAAGAACATGTTTAACTTCACTCCTAGTGGATTGGATCACATTCTATAGGAACAATAGTCTTGTCCTGACTGTACAGGAGAACATGGAAAAACAAATTATCAAACTTTTAGCTTTCCCCTTAGAACCTCAAGGTGCCTATACATGAGCGTGTAGGCTGCTTCGACACACTGGAAATCCAGCTCAACAGAGCAGACTTGATTAATAGAGTCTGCTGGAGCATGAGAATTGTCACCTGCATCTTGCATATCAGCATCTCCACGCTTAAAAATACTGGCAGGGGTGCTTGAACTAAAGTTATTGAATGAGCTTTAATTCAAACACCCCCGCCACCATTTTTCAGTGAAGAGATGCCGATACAGGAGACGTGGTGGTGCTTTAATTAGAGTAGCTCTCAGAGCCCCTCTAATGAAAATTCTGGCCCCCCACCCCCCACTCCCAGAGCGTGTGTAAAACTGCCCTAAGGTAACGAGCTTATTCCTCTCAAGTCCTATTCTATGCTTGTGTCTAAAGATGTCTTAAGCTGGCCCAGATGGAAATAATTACCTAGACATTAGAGCGGTCAATCCAAAGTCAACAAACATGATGGTAGCCAAATCCCTTCTGTGTGCATGATTGTCTATACAAACTGCCAGGCCTTAACTGCAGTAGCCCAGGAAGCAGTTTGGTTCAAAGTCATTGAATTTTGACTGAATGGGGACATCCAGATGAGTGCACACCTGCATTTCCCATGGACAAATAGCAGTGGCACATGGTTGTGTTGCTGCTACTTGTCCTAGAGGAACACCCCTGCACATGTGCTCTGATATATGGCAAATTGACCCAGATGGGATAGAGGAGATTGGGCATAGGTCTGGGTAGCCAGCCTCCAGTTTGTGGGGTGCATGCAGCAGCCATGCTCACTATCTTGTTCTTTGTAAACTGTTTTCTTTTTTCTAGGTACCAGAATGTCCTGGTATTTAATTTTTGTTCCATGTGCTACATGTGTTTTGTGGTGCAAAGTGCATGCATGCACTCATCTGGATGTGCCTGGTGAGGTAAGACTCCTCATAATGTATAAAGCTGGGTGGGTGCTTAAGGTTATTTTTTTTCAGGATTAGGACCTGGGACAAGAAATATCATGTAATGATCCATATTTCCATTGTGACAAGTACCATGGTCAAGTATGCACAATCATTCCCGGGTCAATTAAACCGTTCCATTTTGGCACTGCTAAAATATTATTTATTGTACCTGTACCTTATTTAAGAGACTATTATATGTGTTTATATTCTTTCACACCATAAAATCCAAAGCAACACATTTTGCCATTAATTTTACAAACTAAGAACTCATCCTTATTTTTTCCCTTTGAAAATGTCCACACGCACACAAAGGAAAATACTCCACAAAATTAGTGAGCCTAGGAAATTACACGTTGTATTAGATTAAATTAAATGACAATCCCACTCCTGAGCTTTGCTACAGTATTGTATTAACATTTCAGATATGCCGCTTTCTCTTACTTCTGTAATTCCCATAATTATACTGTTTCAGATTTTAAAAAGGTGGCTTTGTACTTCAAACATACTTTTATCAGTGCTTGCATTCTGGGATTTTTAACTACAGGTTGTGTACATTTGTTGCTAATTTCAACATTGTTGGGTGCATATTCCACTTGGATTCCCTGTGTGTGTGGGGCTAGAGGCAGAAGAAATAGAGTCACAGACAGAAAGATACCAAATAGATTAATGTAAAAGTGATATTTTAAAATAATCAATATACACATGTTTTTATTATTAAAACAAAATATAGGTCACCTACTGGTGCTAGCCTACATTTTAAGTTTTGTCTTTCTATCCCAAATACATAGCACATGCATCCCTTTCAGCTATTTACAAAAAACCAAAAACCCAAAAAACTTTTTTTTAGAGGGGGCTTAATCTGGAAAAAAGAATGGATTTATATAATGTTTGAAACAATCTGGTAGTTTCATGGTGTAGAAGAGTGCTGTGGAAGTAAGCATTGGAGATGCTTTCCTCCTTTACACAGCTTTCCTTCATAAAACTCTGATGACAAATGCAAAACTCTAATGATCCCTTGAAGTTTCAGGTGGAAGTTGCTTTTGACCTGAGCATACCTGAGACATTACTTATCCTACTGAGCAGCTGGTTATCTGGCAAGAAGCACCTCATTGTTGTGTAAGGTCTGATTTCTTTTTACCAGACAGTACAGGTTTCCCTCAATTTTTGCAGGTTCTTTCCATGCAAATTTGCTCTCATGTAATGAGCATATGTAGACCCATAATTTGTTATATGCAAGGTAACTTCACTTTTATGTGATCAGCATAGATGCTCCTGCCCTGCCAAAGCAGATAAGTCGATGGGGGAAGGGGAAAGGGCCATGGCCCCACTCATCCCAGCCACGGCTGCAGTGGCCCTAGGAGCAGCCGGCACCAGCTGCCTGCACCAGGGCACAGCACAGCCCAGGAGCAGAGGTGAGTGGGTATAGGCAGAGCACGGTACACCCCAGCGGCTGCTCCCGGGGCCACTGCAGCTGGGTGTGGCAAAGTGAGGCTCCCCGCCTAGTCTCAGTGCTAGATTCCCCACTTACCTCTGGGAACACCACCCACCTGACACGCCTGCCATGCCTTGTTCTTAATTAATTATGATGTTAATTAAGGTGGGAAGCTGCCCATTCTTGCCCCAATGCCAGGGTGTGCTATCTGCAGCTCCGTACCTTCCCTACACCACAACCCCTGCCTTGCAGATGGCATCCAGATGTTACAGTACTCCTGGCCTACCGCTGGACCAAGTTTAGGCCTTGTTGCCAGGCCTCAGTCACACACACGTTCATAGAGCCTGCCTCTCACTAGGGCCTCTCACGCTCCATCCCCTCACAGGGTCTCTTTCATGCACCAACGACTTATCCTACCTTGCTCCCTCTTGGAGCGGGCCCCTTAGGCCATAGGCTTAGCTAGTCCATTCCTTGGGTGGCAGATGTACCATCTTTTGGGCCTCTCCCATGCCTTTCATCAGGGTAGTGGCCATCCAATTACCTGACTGAGTCTAAGCTTGTGCTGGCCCCTTGTGGGGGCAACTCTATGTGTATATAAATGTACTGGGCCCTCAGCCCTCTGGTTCTTCTCCCCCTTCACTGGGACTCCTCAACTCCACCCCCTCACTGGGGCTCCACACCACCCCTTCACTCAGGGCTACTCATCTCCGGCCCCCTCACTCAGGGCCACAGGACTCCCTCCCTGTGGGCTCAGGTGCCCTCAGCCGTGTCTGGCCCCAACTACTTTTCCACAAGGTCTTGCATCCCACAGCGTTGAGGTGGCCGCAGCCATGACTGGCCCCAGCTGGCTCCAGGATTACACAGACCCATCCACAGGTGAGCGCTAGAGTTAAGGCACCGCTTCTTGCCTCTCACTGGTGTGGTAACTGGCCTGGGGACTCCTATGCCACTGAGAGCCCCACTAGGCCACCCACTCCCAGCAGTTTTAGGTCATGCCCAGGACCAGGAGCCTCCTAACCAGCCCCTAGATCTCCTCCCTTACCTCCAGGATGTTACGGAGCCTCATAGCCAGGTGATGTTGCTGCCTGGGCTGCCAGCTGCAAACTTCCCTGTTTATATGGGTGGCCAGAGCTCTAAAATGGATGCTCCAATTAAGCACCTGCTGGCTGCTTGGCCCCAGTCGTACTGTGGGTGCCTGCCACTTTACCCTGCCACATACCTTCCCCCTTTAAATGGTACATGGGGGATGTTTCCCCTGATGCTCCTCCAAGAAGGCTTCCCTCAGAGCCTGTGAGAGCCCCAGAGTGGCAAGCACCCCAAAGGTGCTCTGCCACACTGGGGCTGGGGTGAATGTCTCTCTGTTACCTCTGCTTTGCTGCCTTGTGCAGCTCCAGGAGTGGCACCCTTTCCTCTGCCCCTTCCCTAGTCCCAGCCTCCCTCCCTTCTTCCCTCTTGCCCTCACCACCCTGGGAACCTATCCCTATTTGTTGCATTGTAAAGTGAGTTTGCTTTATGCAAATTCAATTTATGCGCCATTTTCTGGGAATGCATGTACAGCATAAATCGAGGAAAACCTGTATATCCTTTAGCTGGAAAAAACATTCTCCCACAAGAAAATTATTCCTCAGTTATGGTAATATATTTTTTGTGGTAGCACCTAATGGACCAAGATGGGGGATCCTGTGCTAGGCATTGCACAGAAAAGGCCCTTGCCTCAAAGAGTTGAGGATTCTGGTGCATTCAGTGCATTCCTCTGTGGAAACTGCTTTTTCTACTTCCCTCATTAGGGAAATGCCTATGTTCTAAAAAAATGGAAAGATCAAAATATCACAGACCTTGTGGGCTTGCTCTTTTTCTCATATAAAGAAAGTGAGATGAGCACTTGCAGTTTTTAATGTCTTAACATCTTTAATATCTTAATTCTTACTACAGTTCTCTGAGGTAAATAAGGACATTTATTCCGTTTCAGAGGTAGATAATTGAAGCACAGCTACATTAAGTGACTTGCTCAGGTTTACCCAGGATGTTTGTGGCAGAGCAGAAACTGAATCTCAGGTTCCTTGTGTCGCAGGCTCACATTCCAATTGCTGGGCTGTTCTTTCTCCCTAGAAATTATTTGGCTATTTAAATTAAAAAAAACTGAACTACCATTCCTTCTTCTTTGAAACCCAGGGACAGATCCTTGATCAGGGTTTATGTGCGTCTGTGGCACCTCAAAGCAGAATGAGAACAGAGGCTTAAGGGCAATCCCAAAACAGCAGCCAGACGGTATGGCTGTGCAAAACAGCACCATTCCACTTTGACTGCCATTTCAATGGGACAGTGTTTTGTTTTGAGTTTCATTTCATTTTGAAAACACTGTTCCATTTTGTTTCATTGATACTGTTTCGCTGTTTCGACGATGTTTCCGTTTCGCCCATAGGCTATAATGGGGAAGCACAAAACTGCCCATAACTTTGTCAGTTCTAGACCGATTCAGATTAAACTTGCAGAGATGGGAGCCCCTTCTGAGGGCATAAAGTCTGCCATGTTTCATGGACATAGGTGCAGAGGTTTCTGGGAAACTGCACCTCAAGGTGCTGACAAGCAAAATTATCACTTACCAGCAGCGGCAGCCTCCTTTCACCTGGGAAGCAGATCCAGGGGCCCACAACCCCGGGGGGGCTGTAGGGCTCTGCCAGACTCCTCCTGGGGGTGTGGGTGGGTCCCGATCTTCCTGCCAGATCACAGGAGGCTACTCCTACGGCCTGGGACCAGCGCTGAGCACAGCCTGCACCCAGCACCAGGAAGATTGGTGCTGCTGCTGGCCCCACCCAGCAGCAACAGCATGCCGTCATCCAGCGTGCAGATCTGGGGACTCGTTCTCTCTGGGAGGGCTGGAGGCTGTGCCAGAATTCTCACGGGGTGGATCTGCATGGGCCCCTGGATCTGCATGCGGTGACAGGAGGCTGCTGCTGCCAGCAGGGACTGGTGCTGAAGCCAAGCCCAGCTTCGAAACTTGAAACATTTTGAAATTTTCAAAATTTCAAATTTTTTGAAAACATTTTTTTGAAACATTTTGAATTTTTCAAAATGTTTCAAGTTGTTTCAAAAAATGTTTTCAAAAAATTTGAAATTTTGAAAATTTCAAAATGTTTCAAGTGTTCTTGTTTTGATTTCACTGTTTTGAGCTTGAAACACATCAAAGCAGCTTTAAAACGAAATATCCAGTAAAATTTTGCATAGCCCTACCAGACAGCAACAGGCATAGTCTTCTTTGATCTGGTCTGTAATGACCCAGATGATCATTTCAAAATCACTGGGCTACAGCGATGCCCTTTGTTCTGCTAATCTCCTGCAGTGGAGCTGAGGAGGTAGGGTGACAACTCTCTTCCACCTGAGGTTCATCAAGATGTTGGGCATCCTTAGGTGGCCTGTTCAAATCAGGTCTAACTGTTTTACCTGCAGGTCAAAGCAGCCAAAATGGACCCAGGTTTTGAATTTAGTTTTTAAAATGTAGGTGGTGGAGTAGGAATAATCATGTCAAGTTTCACCTCGGTAGCCAAATAAAAAGAAACAGAGGCAAAGGAGGTACTGGCTTGCAAGCAGAAGCATTAGAAGTTAGCAGAAAACAGATTTACTTAAAATAAATGGGTGCATAAAGCACATGATTGAAGACCATTTGCTTAGTGAAATCACTTGCCAGATACAGAGAAGGGGCTTGATTGAGACTTAAAGCCACATGGAAACTCACAAAAGGAGGGTGTTGAACTCAGAGTTTCATGTACTTCAGACTCAGGGGCTGGTAGAAAACTACTGAGTGAAAAGACAGTAGGAGAATATGTTTTGCTGTGAACCTTTTTGGGTCCCAGAAGAGAGAACTGGCTGCATGCTGATTTGTTTCTGCCACTGTGCTGAGAATGCACATACAGGTTGTGAGCAAATCAGTGACACTTAGAAAATACCCTCATCACATATCACAAAGTGTTTCCCCCAAATAGAAACAAACCTGTAGTACTCTCAGATGAAGCTACCAGTCAGTAGAGCTATGCGAAGCTTCGGGTGGTGATTCAGTTTGGAGGAAATTTGGCCCAACTCAGTGACCAAATCTCTGAATCTGAATTGAATCAGAGGACCAATTTAAAGGTCCAAATTGATTCAAAGCTCTCCAATTCTTTGGAAGACTCAGAGAGCTTTGATTCAAGCAGTCCCTGGTGGCTATAGCAAGGAGCTGGAGCCGGACTCTAAGCTGGTAAGTACTAGGGGCAGAGGATGGGAGAGGGCACCAAGGGGGGACCACTCCCATGGCTGCCCTGCCTGCCCCAGCTCCGGGCCCTTTAAAGAAAAGCTCCGGTGCCCACAGGATGCTGCTGGGGGGAGGGGGGAGATCCTTGCTGCCCCCACTGCCCCACGCTGCATGGAGGGCTCTGCCATGAGCCCCCTGACCCCCCCCACTCCACCATCTCCCCCATAGGTGCCCCGCCTGCCCCAGCTCTGGCCCTTTAAGAAAAAAAATGGAGAAAACCCCCAGAACTCACATCTCCTGGTGCAGCCTCAGGGCTTCAGGGGGCTCATGCCGAGTCCCCCATGCAGCAGGGGGCAATGGGGATTGCTCCCTGTCAGCAGGAGTGGTGAGTCTGGGGGGGTTTAGTGTTTGGTTTTTTCCTTATAGGTCTGGAGCAGGCCCAGGTGGGGCACTTATGGGAGGAGCTGGGGGAGCAAATGGGGAGATTGGGGGGCTTGTGGCAGAGCCCCCCACGGCAGCAGGGATTGCCCCCACCCAGCAGCACCCACTGAGTCTGGGTTTTTTTTCCCAAGGAGCTGGGAGTTGGGGTGGGTAGGGCAGCCATTGCTGGGCTGGGACAGCGGGTTAGGGATGGACCTGGTCTGGCTGATTTGGCAGCAGCCAAATCTCCAAATTGCATTCAGCCAAATTGATTCAGGACAGTGATTTGAATCACCAGATCGAATCACTGTCCTTCAAATTGGCTGAATCTGAATCCGAAGCAAATACTAGCCACTTCGCACAGGCCTACCAGTCAGTGAATGGGACAACAGTACACTAGCCTCTTATAAGACTGAGTTAACTTCTTCACTTTTACTTCTACAGTCTTACTTCTTCACCTCCTTTATTTCTAACTGCTACCAAAATTAACACATTTCAAGGATGTGCTGTAAAGGTTTCGTTGCTTCAGCGCCATACCAAAAATGACTTGCATGATACCAGTGTATAATAGAAAATAACATATTTTTTCATGTTACAGTCAGTAGTGTATTGCATCCTGCAGTACAATATCATTTGCAGTCCAGAAAAACATTTTACCTCTGTTTCTAAATGGTGTATTTGACAAACGCGTTGCCCTTTTTTCTGAGATCTGTCTTCTCTGGAGCATGTGTGTTGCTTTGTTTTGCTTTATTTTTCAATTCAGTCAAATCTAGCAAAACCAACAGGGAGAAAAGAAGCTAAGTTATACTTAGGTAATGAGAATGAGAACTGTGTTAGTTAAAGCCGCTTCTGAATTCTTTCTTCCGTTGATATTAGTACCACCTTTTACTTGGAGTTCTGGGATAAGTGGAAGTTAAAGCACAAATACTTACAGGTAGCATGGTGATAGAATTACTCAGGGGAATAGAACCAGGTTCAAGTCTTAGTTGATTATCATTTAATGCATGTCTTTCATTAAGCTGCTGTTTTCTTCACGGTGGTTTTCAATAAGGCATTTTTTCAAACCTATCCATGTGATTGCTTTGCTGAGATGACAGGGTGAAACCATTGAACTGTAACAGTCATGATGTTGTTACATTACATTTGGCCTGTGGGACTCCCCATGGGTCAGGAAATTTGGTGGCAGGGAAACAGTAGCGATTAATATGGCCACCCTCTCTATTGCTCAATTCCCAAACTCCAAGCCCTGGAGGGCAGACTTAGAGCCTGGCTGCATTCCCTTCCCCCCGACATGGCTGGCTTTTCTCCTCCCTACCATGGCTGGATTGGGGCAAGCCTTGCCCCCTTCCTCTGTGGGGCCAGGTTGGAGTCAAGTCTAGCCCCCTTGACTCAGGGTCAAGCCCCCTTCTTCCACAGGGCCAAACAAGGGCTGAGCTGTCTCCTGCCTCTGTCTGCATGGGCAGATGAGGCCTAGCACACCCACTCCAAGTGCCAGGTCAGGACCACTGGCTGAGTCCAGCCCATGGACAGAACAGGTTGCTATCTGGCCCACCAGGGAAAAAGGTTGAGCACCACTGACATGCAAGAAGCACTCCACGCTTGACAGCTGTGCCCTCAAGGGTGCCACACTGCTCTACTCAGCCTGCTGCCACACCTGCACAGTGTCATAGACAAGGCTCGCTCCAGGGACCTGGGATAATTGGCACTCGTACTCAGCAGAGGTGATTAGCCCATGCAAAGAATCATATAGCCATGGCTACATTTGTGTTTTTGGAAATGCCCTTGCCCCACCACAGCAGACTGGCACATTTGAGATCATTACTGCTAACAGCCATAAGTTTGCTGGTAAGCATAGTGCAGGTTCCATCTTCCAAAGTGACTTAGGCATTCAGGAGCCCGTCTCACTAAAAGTTAGCTTAAGTTTCTAAATTGCTTGGGCTTAGATCCTCAAAGAGGTTCAGGCACTTAATTCCCTCCTGAAATGAGCGGTAATTATAGATAGCTGCGTTCGCTTTGCGAATCTAGACATCAGGTGCGTCTCAAGATGTTACCCTGTGCATTGTTATCTCTTGTCATTCCTGAGGAAAATCTGCTGAAGAAATCAGCCCCACACTCAGTACGGTGAGGAGGTATGCGGGCATGCTAATGTCCATTTTTGGGTACTGGATTCCACGCATATCAGACGGCTGTTAAAAAAGTTGTGTTTCCCACAGCTACAAAGTGTTGCTCTCGTGACTGACCGCTTCATTGTTCCCAAGGAACATGACTGTCTTGGGACTTTGTCCTAACAGAAGGCCTCTTAGATAGCTTGGACTCATTCCATAGAAGGCTTTTAGATAAATAATATGACCTTCTTTCATGGTCACTTAGCCAAAGGCCATTTAGCACTTTTAATCTTTCCTTATAAAATGATCTCTCCTGCTTTTTAATCACTTCTTTGTTCCTTTTCTCTGAACTCTCTCCAATTTGTTAATAGCTGTCTGGTAATGAAGGTGCCCAGAACCGAACACAATATTCAGGTGTGATTGCATCTGAGCCACATTTTTCATTTAGCATTCAGACACTCCATTAATTATTGTCATTTGGGGTGTATAAGCCATGCCAAGTGACTTTTCCAGCCCAGACAGTTTTAGTCAGGTTTTGAGCCTGGCGCAGAAAAGCAGGCACCTTACAGAGGACCAAGTCCATGATTTCATTAGCAAACCCAACTTGCTCTTCTGACAAAAGGCTCTCAGACGAGCAAAAGTCTGTGCTTGCCATTTGCGGAAGTATATTAATGTGTGTATGTGGGTGGGGGTTAAGGAGCTGGTATTCACTGGATGCAGTTAAATCACTTTCTCTGTGTGTTTTAATGAGCAGGACCTGGTGAGATCATAGAGATGAGAATCTAGGCCATTTTCTGCAGTTTATAAATAACTGCAGAAAAACAGGATGTTTGGGGAGATTAAAAAATGTGCATTATTTCTCCTTGTCAAGTTAATTTCCTTTATGATATTGGCTCTTCTAACCTGACAGTTGCACTACACTATTTATTCTCTGCAAGTCATCAAGCAGAGGTTGGGAAAGTGGATGTCTGCTCCCTGAAGCAATTTGTTTTAGCAGTGCTGTTGAGCACAGTTCAGAATTATCTTTAATATGAATGAGAAGCTGGAACCACTTGAGAAGGCAGATGGAGTTTTTTCCAGACCCATAAACTTGTCTGCTGCATGCTTTACAGTGCATTTATCATGTCTGCTGCTCTTGGCAGTTAACCTTGTTATGTCACCCCCAGGTTTTACCTGGATGATGGCAAGGATGTCTAGCTTGCTAAGGGGTCTTAATTTGCCTGACTGAGAGACATGAGTTCCCTTCTGAAGCTGAATTCTTTAGGATCACTTCAGTCTCGGCGAGGTTTTTATTGTTGTAGAGCACATGGGGAAGTGGCATTGTGGCTGATCAGCTGGTTCTTGGCAAGCTGTGTTAGTTTCAAGGCATTGTGCAGCCTGAGTTTACTCCACTGGAAAAAGGATAGAAAGCCATTTGATGTTTTCTGAAATATTCATTCCCTAGTGCGGAGGTAAGAAGTCTTTAGCTACAACCCTGGCAGAGCATACTGAGAAAAGACAAACAGCCCAGGCCTTCACTTGTCAATTTTCTCTTAGACATAATTTTAAGAGAGAACTGTCTGGACTGAGTTGAGAATGTGGAGATGAAATCCGTGGGAGAGGTAAGAATGCTTAGTGGCTTTTCTAATAAGCTTTATCTGTGGAGATGACATTGAAATAGCTTGAGGAATGTGTATATAGTGGGAGTGGAAGACAAGGAAGAGGGTGGATTTTCAGAAAGGTCTTAGTTTATTGCAAATCATCTGGTCCTGCCACAGAAGCCTGTGCCAGGCTGCTTGCAGTGTATACGTACCCTGGAGTCTCAGCAGGTAACACTGGTCAGTCATTAGGCTTCATAAAGAGGGTCTCTTTTACAGATCTGCCTGCCTGCACTTGTTGCTAATGAAACATTTTTGTCATGAGCTCTTCAGGGAACTGGCAAGTGTAACTTGTCTCTATTGGTGCAATACCTTCTTTGATGGGGAAGGGAACTACAAATGAGAAGTGAAATCCTGCTCCCTGAACCACTAAAATCAGTGACATATCTTCCATTCATTTCAGTGGAAAGAGAATTTGACCCCACCTCTAATGTGGCATGCATAAATTATGAATTATGAATAAATTATGAATATACATTCATCTATGCCATGTCCCATGTTTGTTTCTGATCTCTGGCCTTGGCCTTCCTATCTAACCTGGCTCCTTCATGGAGAAAGCTGGGTAGAGGTGGATCTTACAGACTTGCTAAATCGGAGATTTATGGGTTTTCATGAGCGCTAGCTCACTTTCCTGGACTCAGGAAGTCAATTTTTTCTAGTTTTGTTTTGTTAATGGTTTAACTTGCACAGTAGGAAGCTATCCTTTTAAAACAGATTGTACTCAGTTCTGAAAGATCGTAAGACCATGGGAAAGTAAGGCTGGAAGGGATCTCCTGAGGTAAGCCAGTCCAGACTCCTTCTCAGGGCAAGATCTTCTATGATATACCATCCCAATGAAGTGCCTATCTAACCTCCTTTGAAGAAAGTATGAGAATCCACAACTTCTCTAGGTAGCTTATTTTAAAGTTTGGTCAGAAAGTTCTTCCAAATATCCAACCTAAATTTCCTCTGCTTCAGTATGTGGCCATTGCTCCTAGTCCTGTCTCCCACAGCCGCAGAGAAAAAGCTATCTCCATCCTTTCTATAATCACCCTTCAGGTATTTGAAGACTGTTATCAGATTCTTCCCCTCAGTTGTATCCAGACTAGATAACCCTATCTTTTTCAGTCTTTCCTCATTAGTCATGTTTCCCAGGCCTCTAATTACTTTTGTCCCTCTTTGCTGGATTTTTCTAATCTGCCCTCCTTTTTCTTGAAGTGTGGGGTCTAAAACTGGATGCAATACTCCAGGCAAGGCCTCACCTGGAGCCAATTAAAGGGGAAGAATCGCGTCTCTTGATTTATAAGAGAATCCTCTTAATGCAACTCAGCATGTTGTTGGCTTTTTCCAGAATAATAGCACACTGTTGGCTGGCATGTATTCAACTTATGGTCTACTGAAAGCCCAAAGACTTTTTCTGAAGCACTGCTGTCTTGTGAGTCATTCCCCAATTTGTATTTTTGCATGCAACTATTGTTCCATCCCAAGTGCAGGACTTTGCTGTCCTTTGTTGAATTTAATTTGATTGTTTTCAGATCACTTCTCTAGGTTATCCTAGAGTAATTTTATATCGTATCTCTACCATTCAGTGTCTGGAATGCCACTCAGTTTGGTATCGCCCATGAATTTGTTAAGTGTGCAGTCAATCTTATCATCCAATTCATTAATGAAGATGTTGAACAATATCAGATCCAGGACAGAGTCCTGGGGAACCCTATTTGGTACCTTCTTCCAACTAGACATTGAGCCATTGATGGCTACACATTGAGCACAATGATCCATCCATTTTTGATCCATCTGCCTTCCAATACATTTTTCTAATCTGTATTTCCTTAGCTTAATAAGAACATTGTGGGAGATAATGTCAAAAGTCTTGCTAAAGTCAAGATATATCACAACCACTGCACTCTCCCCATTCACAAAGTCTGTCACCTTATCACACATGAAAATCAGGTTAATCAGGCATGACTTGCTCTTGATGAATTCATGGTGTAATTCCTGATCATCTTGTTCTCGTCTAGGGCCAGAGACAGAAATTACATACTGGAACAAGTGATCAGAAATCAGTTTAAATATGAAACGCAACAGAAGTTCAGTGCATATAAACTGCCTTCAAAATGGCTGAAATTGGTTCAAGATAAACCTGGATGGATGTAGTAGCAGACTTAACTGATTTAGGTTAAATTGGTTTATTGAACTTCTGCTCCAGATCCCTCCAGATTCAAGTTAATTCACAGTTCTCCAGCATACCACTATGTTTTGGCACTTGCCCTGCAAACCCCCTTTCACAGGGTAGGCAGACTAACCTTAGCCCAAGCTGTCTTGCTGCAGGTGAGCAGGAAGGTGTGCTCAAGCATCCCTCCAGCTTCTGTTCTGGCTGACTATAGCCATGTGACTGAATTTCCAGAATCAAAAGTGAATGTCTGTTGACTTGCTTATTGGTTCAAGCTATGCAGCTTAGACTAACCTGTAAAGATTGAATCAATTCAGCCTCAGGCTTTTTGACGGTCTGTAGTTAGCCTAGATGATTCAGTATATATTACTGGAAGAACTGCTTCATGATCTTTCCAGGTTTTGAGGCTCAGGATGATTGGGCTGTAATGTCATGGATCCTCCTTCTTCCCTTCCTTAAAGATGGGCGCTATAGTTGATTTTTCCCAATCATCTGGGACCTCACCTGACCTCCATGAGCTCTCAAAGAAGGTTGCCAGTGGCTCTGAAATTACCGCAGGCAGTTTCTTCAGTACATAGGGTGTATTCCACGCAGCCTTGATGACTTGAAAGTATCTAGCTTCTTTGTGTAACTCCTAACCTGTTCTTTACTATTGTAGGCTGTCTCAATATCTTTGCTACCATCTATGCTCATTATCTGTTCTATCAGTTTTGGGGTGATGCATTACCAAAATGAGTATTCTGCATGTTGGTCCTTTACTATGTGTGGCATTGTCATATGTTGGCCTGTTTTGAAGACAGAGAGGTCTGAGTCCAGCAGCTGCTTGACAATGCATAGCAATGCTACACAACAGTTAATGGTAGCTACACTATTTTTCACTTCCTGTCCTGAAGTGTAAGAGGAATGTACATAAGTAGAATGTAAATGTCAGTAGTGTTTACTTAGAAATGGAGGAGATATTTAAAGGGTTTTATTTTATACATGATTTTTGCTTTCAAATGAATGTTTTAAGAAAATCATCTTGGTAAGCATGTTTTTCATGGCTCTGTGAATCATGCAAATGCCTTTTTGCCCTGTGGGATCTCAGATCTTCACTTTATAAATACTTTTGGTCTTTGTGGAAGCAGGCTCCAACACTAGGCTTTTGACTGTAGAGAGAATAATTGCTTCTTACGAGATCTTGACCTTTTCCTTAATATAAAGTTACACTGCCACTACCATTTTTTTCCAGGCTCTTATATTCATCCTTCCACTTTATTGCTTCACTTGTCTACATCCACCTTACAGAATGTGTCAGAATTACTGGTCTTATTTTCAAGGGGGTAACAGAGCTCAGTGCTTAATAGACAGTATTATTATTATTTTTTTTTTAACAAACTTATTGTGACCATCATGTGCAAGGGAGGCAATGATTTGTATCTAAAGAAAGAATCAAGATCTCCAACTCTGGCAGAAAAAGGAGAAATAGTTAAATGATTAAATTCAAAACTCATTTTGTATTTGTCTTCTTTCCAGGTTGTTGAAGAAGGGGTCGGGTGAGGGCTGTGGTAGCTATAGTAATGGGCAATCCTTTGCATGTTTTATGTGTGAACCTATAGGACAAATGCCCCATAGCTGCGTTTTATGAAATTCAATCCTATTGAGAGGAATCCTTGTCTTGTTCATCTGTGGAAACTTAAAGTTGTTCCAGACCTGTTTTTCTTGCACAGCTGAGTAGCAATACCAGTTTTTTCTTTGTTTGTTAATTTTTTCTCATTTGCTATCCCCTCATGTAAAAAGGAGAAGCTGCAGCTAATACCCATGTAATACTAATACTCTGCCCATGTAGCTGTCTTGTGAAGTGTCATGTAAAGGTAAGTAAGGATCAGCTGCTGAAGAAAAAATGTACAAAACCTCCTTTAAAGTAATATCCGGGATGTTGACTTGAGATGTGCCAGCTAGGAAGACGGAAGACGATTAGTGCTGGGTCACCTATTGAAGCATGAGGGGAAGTGAGGCTGAGATTCCCATTCTGGATGGAATTGCTTTAAGTTCTAGTTGTCTGCCTTTGGTTTCAGTAATCCAGTGTTTCCCAAACTGTATCACCACTCTGACAGTCTCATAACAACTGACTTATCCTCTGACCTGTTCAGTTGTTTCCACACCAGTATTCTCTGACAGTGACCAGAGCCACCTGCTTCAGGGGAAGGTACGGTCTGACAATTATAGAATGTCAGAATGGGTTTTTATTCTTAACCCCATCCAGATAGTGATTTCTGCCCTGAAACAAAAGTTTATTTTTTTTAGCTCATATCTAATGCAAGCACAGAGGTTCTGCTTCGTAAATAGACAATAATGTGCTGTCCCTCAGTTTCTCCTGGCCTACGTTTCATTGTTCATATTAGCTAAATTACAAAATCCAGTCATTTGATAATGACTACACAACATTACCTCTTTCACTACTTATGTGTTAAGCCTATCAGATTCTTTGAGCATTTTGGGTGGTGCAATCTCCTGAACCTAGTACTGCAGAACCCTCGCTGCATAAACGCAGAAGCACTGTTTCCAGTTGGGGTGGAAGTGCATGGAGGAGCACAGTGTTGCCCCCCAGCATGAAAAGTTAGTGGAATGGCCATATGATATGTCTGTGTACTGTCTTTGCTAGTTGCCTCTCTGCAGTAAAAATGAAATCTAGTTGGCAGTACATTGAGGGAACCATATTTCTCTCAGAACATGGACTCCCCCAGAAACCAAAATAGTTGGCCAAATTAGAACAGTTTCACCAAAACTGCATATTTGAAAGAAGGAAAAATAAACCCTGACATTTTCAATAATTCAAGAATGAAAGGTTGTTTTAAAGCTACTTTTCATTTTTTATTTATTTTGTATTATTATAATGAAGGGACAGGCAAAATATGGCTTACAGGCCAAACCTGGCCTGCCAGGCAATTTCATTCAGCCTGTGGGTGCCAGCCAATTAACTGGACTCCACCCAGTCCTTCTGCCCAGGAGGATGGGAGTGGGATCTCCATATATACAACCCCCAACCTATGCTGTTGTGCTAGCAGGGAGCTGCAGCCAAGTACTAGTGTGGAGCATGGGGCCGAGACTGCACCCAGTGAGGCAGTGGGAGCACAGAGCTTGGCTGGGCAGGGTGTAGATGTGAGGGAGAACAGCGGGGAGGTGTGTGGGAACCCCCTACACATTCCCTCCATGGCGCGTAGCCCCTACTAGCAGTATTAGCAGCAGCAGGCTGGGCACTCGGGCTGTCTTTTCCTGGAGCAGGCACTGCCACTGGCAGCACGCAGCTCCGGTCAGCACTGCATATGGGGGCAACGAGTACAGCCAGGCTGGCCCACCTCTATCATGCAGGGGGAGGGGATCTGGGGGAGAAGCTCAATAAACCAATTTAACCTAACTCAGTTAAGTCTGCTACTATATCCATCCAGGTTTATCTTGAAACAGTTTCAGCCATTTTGAAGGCCGTTTATATGCATGTGGCAGCTCCCGCACTTGCATACCACCACGGGAAGCCTTGCATGATGGAGCCAGCTGCCTTCGCCACTCCCTGCCGTGCCACTGCCCAGACTCTCTGGGGAGCAACTCAGACAACCACCTGTATCACACGGGGCTTCCCCTGTGATGTGTGAGTGCAGGAGCTGCATGTGTGCTGCGAGGAGCCCCGTATGATAGAAGGGGCTGGTCTGGCTGCGCTTCTCCCCCGCCATGTACAGCACTGGCTGGAGCTGCGTGCCACCAATGATAGCACCTATGTTTGGCCCGAGTGCCCCCACCTGCAGCTGCCACCAGTGGGGACTGTGCACCATGGGGGTGTCTGGTGTGGGGGTCACTAGAACCCTGCCACCCCATAAACTCCGCACCTTGCCCTCACAATCCCCCACATACCCTATTGCCCCCCACACATACCCCCCACAACCCAACATATACACACCCTCAATCCCAATCACACCTCACATCCCCCACACACAGCATACAAGAGTAAGGCTGAATTTTTTTAGTTGTTATGCAGTCATCTTTATATATGCTGCGCAAACAGATCATGACGAAATATTTTTTGTAATAAAATTAAAATATTTTATAGTAGGTGTTTGACTTTTAGTATATGATTTGGGCTTTTTTCTGGTTCCAAGATGACAAACGTCCCCTCCCAAAAGGAATATTTCCAGGGAGTGACTTCCAGTGGCAAAGATCAGGGGTTAGGAGATAGACTTCTGGTCCCAAGATGGTGACCAGGGGACAGGGCTCTCATCAAGGGGCAGGGCTACCCTGTGGCCCTCAACAGTTCACCAAAACTCATTAAGTGGCCCTCCAGCCAAAATGATTGCCTGCCCCTGTTATAGTGCAAACTATGACACCAAAAACAATTTGTTTGGGGCTATTTTCTTTTGCATACTTTTATTTATTTTATTTTATTTTTGTCATCTTTCTTTCCAATTAAACTGAAGCCTGACTTTTCTATATCCTTAGTGAAAGAAAAGTTTCTTCTTCTGTGCAAGTTGGTTGATAAATGTGGACCTTATCTTGAAGTCTGAATTCAGGCTAAACTGTTGCCCACTTATAGGGTACAGGATCATGTCATCATGAAGTACTGGCAGATTGATAAAACTGCCACTGATTTAATATTGATGCTTTTTCCCAATTCATCATCCAGAAAAGTGAATTTTTCTACTGTCTGGCATGGTCATGTACTCCTTATTGCAAGTCTTCTCAAAGGCTTAATAACTATTAAGCCTTTTCCAGTTTGCTACATCTTTTTCTGGCAGAGGACAGCTTTTTCTGAGCTCTTTTACACTGGTTTGATGGGAATGTAACTCATTTTGATTTAAATGGCTTTATTTGTGATTCTCACCAGTGTGAGAGCAGAGATGGGCTCTGTTTTTGAACAGCTCTGATTGCTGTTCAGCGGCTGAGGAGTTCCATTATCCATGCATGCATGAAGCTGTACAAACCTTACCAAAATGGCAAAGCAGTTCTCTAGCTGAGAAGTCCATGCAGAGCTCATTCATCCACCTGGAAATGTTCATGCTAGGTTTAGGATGCCTGTGATAAAAGAAAACCCAGATGGCCATGCTGAATTTGGCTGAAACATTGCAAACTATTTTAATTCCAGTGGTTTTAACAGAAAGCAAAATGACATGACTTTTTCTTTTCCCCTGTCAAGCAGGGGGTTATAATTAATCCCAATTCCTGTGTAAGTGAAGGGGAAACAACAACTTTTAAGGCTGGAATCTGTTTAAAAGATCTCCATTCTAGGAAATGTGCCTCAACTGCATGCTATACTCCACTGCCAACTTGGCATATAGGTGTGTCTCTGTGTGCAATCCTAATTCTGGGTACTGTCTTGGGGCTATGCAGCGTGTTTGAAATGGATGTGTTATTGAAATAACAGAACTGCTACATTAACAGCAGTTAACCTGCTATCCTTACAACACTAATTTAAGGACACTGACGTTTCTATGACAGATCAAACCACTGCACTGTAAATTCTGTAGTCTGCTTTTTAGACGGTGAGTAATGCTGAATTGTGAATGAAAGATTAATTACATTTGATGCTTATACATGGCAGCAAGCTTGTTTCTGGACACATGAATGAGGAGATATTCCTTTCTGTAACTGATGAGTTTACATCAGGAAGCGTGAATCTGTTTTTCCTTGTACCTTTTAGCTCTATTTCAGTGGAAACATTCAGTTGAATACAGTAATTGTAATTGCATAAATGATTCTGAGTTGAGAGTTCACATTGAATTGATTAGTCTTGGGTAACAGAGCCATGGGCCTGCACAACGCAATAAAGAAGCAGCACAGAATTCAGGTGTGTACTTATTTTCTCGTAATGTAACAGGCCTGTAACTGTTACGAGGCATACGGACTCTGTCTGTGACTTTCGGGGTCTCTCTTCTCACTACATTCAAGGTTTGCCTCCTCTATAGGAATCACAAAGAAGGGAAGCACTTGAGTGAGGGCTTGTTTGACTGATCCTAAGTTTGTGGTCCAAAGCTGGAGTAGACTAACTGATTCTCCTTTCTGCTCACTGGCTAGATACCGGACTGGCTATTGACAGGTCCTAGCTGGTCTGCTGGAAATCCAAGAGCTTGAGATTTGTGGGAACATTATATCTAGACTTCTCACTTCTGACAAGATCTGACATACACCATATTTACTCATATAAGACTAGGTTTTCCCCCCTAATCAGCATGGAGGGGAAAAAAGCCCCGTGTCTTATATTCACAAGCAAGAAAACCCCACTTAATAAATATATGGCCTATCATTAAATTGCTACTGGAAGCAGCATGTGCTCGGTAATAGAAACCATCTACGAAGATGATCAAATGTAACCAACACTGAGCATGCCTGTAAAAACCATGGCTTATATTAGGCAAACATATCGAGGGGAACCTACCACAAGGAAAAATCAATGCAGCTCATCTTAACAAAATGTTGTGCCCATTACCTTAATTCCCCTCAGTGTCAATTTTTTCAATTCATGGTGAGTTTGCCTATATGCAAATTACTATAGGCATCTGAATTTCAAAGTCAGTATTTTAAATTTGTTCCTTACTTCCACATGCTCAGGGAGAGCGCAAGGTCTAAAAGTAAGAATGTGAGGAAAGGACTGCATAGGGAAGAAGTTGGGAGGCAGAGGTGAAGGGGGGCACTTGACCCTGCCTGCCCCACATTTATTTTCCTTGCTGTAGTAGTGGGAAGGGGATAAATTCAAGGAACAACTTGTATAGTTTGCTTCTGTACCTGGAAAATTATAACAAACTTATAATTTGTTTCCTATGTAGAATGTAGTTATAGGGGGGGCGTCTTATGCAGAGTGGTCTTATATTTGAGTAAACATGGTAAGTGGATCTGAACGACAGCTATCCCTCCAGAGCAGAGTGACAGATTGAAGAAGCTGGGAATCTCTCTTGGAAACTATGGGCAAATAACTGATTTTCCTGGTATAAGGGCAGGTGCAATACATTTCTGTGTAATGACTTCAGGCTGTGAGTTGTCATTCTGAGGATCAGCTCTGGAAATCACTTTTACACTTCAAATAGTTCATTAAAAGGAAAATGCCTTGCATTTTATTGCAAAGCATTAATCCACCTAGCACTTGAAAGCAGAGCTGTTATGTAAACAGGAGAGGTGATGAGAATCTTGGTTCTGTCACAGTTACGGTGACACTGTGCAAAATGAAAGAAGGGGAAATTTTGTAACCAGTCTCCTAGGCAACCAGTTGTTTGAAGCTAATTCCTTGGTTTTTTCCTTTAGCAAAAAGGTTTAGTTTCTAATGAATCCTGTGAGCTGCTATCACACTACTATCTCTGTCATTTTGCCACCATTAAGTTAGTCCATTGTAAGTACAGGCTTGTTACCAACCTCTCCATGGCCAGCTTCTCTTTAATCAATGTGAGCAGAGTGTCAGAGGTGCCAAGATAGATCCAAGGAATCTGACGGATGCATTGCCTCATTGTACTGCAGTTTGAACTGATCCGTTCTGTATAACACGAGCCTTTGCCAGAGGTGTGCAAGCTCCGTGAGTGTCAGGGGTGCGGAGTAAACTGGCCACTGTAGATCTGGAGGGGTGGGAGGGGAGGCAGTGTTGGACATGGGGGGCCAGGAGTTAGGGGAAAGGAAGGCTTGCCTTTCTGGGCTGTTGGTGTTGCTGTCACTGCTTCTGCTGTAGCAGCATCAGTTCTGCTCAAACAGCTACCCGAAAACCAGGCTCTCTGGGAGCCAGCCCTGGTGCCCCACTTCCTCCTTCCCCACCGTAGACATATGTTTGGTTCAGGGCTGTGCAAACACCCCCAAGAACGAGATCACTATTCTGCTTGTTGCTTGTTCCGCTCATCCTCCACTGCCCCCCTGGATACGCTGCATCACGTGGTGTTGTCCTGTCTGGTTCCTGTGGCCAGGCAGGGCTGTCCTTGGCATGGCAAAGACTCCCAGGGGTGATACTGATGCTCCCTCTGAGCTGGCACCCATGACTGGTGCCACCTCACCCTACCAGTAGTTAGACTACTGGCTTTAGCTTAACACAACCACAGGTTCTTGGGAGCCTCTTCAAGGTAGTTTCACCTAAGGAAGAACAATATTTTTTAACTCACGGGCACAGGGCCTACCCCTTTTTTCCTTCCCCCCCACCTCGTGTGTATAAAGATGTGGTCACAAAAGTATTTCTTCTAAAATAAGTCTCTCCAAGTCTCAAAAGAAAAAAATGCATCCAAAACAAATCCATTTCCTGCCAGAGAAAATACACCTAATCTATCCCTAGCCTGTTTCTTTTTAGCACTGTTTGGCCTGCACATCCAAATACATATTTTCACATTTACACTCTCTCTTCCATTCTTGTGTAATTTATCAGCTAATTTAAATTTCTATGGTTGGGAAAGTCTTAGCATAGCTTTTCAGTAAGTCATGGATACAAGCTAAGTTTCAAGATGGCTGTTAAATGGCTGATGACATAAATCTGATATGGTTGTCTTCAACAGCAGGAGACTTGAATGACATTTCAGCTTACTGTTCATTTGGAAAACCTCTGCATTGTAACCACCTGTTCACTGTCTGAGTAGTACTATAAGTTGGATATATAGACAATGTGGAAGCTACGGACATTTTCGGCATTTCCACTGGTCAGCTGGATATTTGTCAGTATCAAGAAAAATAGTGATCTGAACTCAGTGCTTTTATTCATGAAAATAGTAATCTCTCATTAGAATTCTACTGTTTGGGCAGCTCTCACTTCCCAGACCAAAGGGATTTAGACTCACAGGGTTGCACAACTTGTCCACATGAAAGCACTAGTCTTAAAAGCTACAGTTTTGGATGTCATAAAACGTGGGGATAATGTTTGATTTGCCAAAAGGCAAGGTGACTTAAAAATTACAAAGAATACTTGAAAACATATAAAATGTTATTCCTCTATTTTTTATTTATATAAATAAAAGAACCAGGGAACAAAGTGAGGCTACTACGTAATGAGGATGGGGTTAAAATAAAAGTATTCTAGGTAAAAAAAAAAAAAAAAAAAATCGAAATCAATACTTTTCCTCCAGTTCTAATAAGACTGATGCAAAGTGAAGACTGGGAGAAGGGTATATAAAAATGGAAATGGTCATCCCCAAAATGGAAACAAAACTCAAAAAAAACCCATAATATGCCCAAGTTTTGGGGTTGTAAATATTCTCCATCTGAGAATTTTAAAAGAATTGATAGGCAAACTTGGAGGCCTGAGAGCAAGGATATTTAATAAATCCATCAAGTCAATGGTGCTATTTTGTTAGAAAACTATCAATACGGTACTATAAATGGGTCATTCACCCATCTTCTTTCTCAAGGCCAGTCAGCTATGTTCTGGGTTTTCCAGACATCTTATTTTCATGGGGCAAACTTGTCCCACAGTAACAAAACCAACAATGAAGCACCGTGTGCAAATGACCGAGAGATACATGCAGTCTTTCTTTAGAATTTAAAGGCAACCCGAGCTGTGTTTCTCCATCAGTATCACAATCTCCCCTCTCGTCTTTTGTGCTCTGCTCCTGAAGCTTTTAAGCCTCTCTGTGGCTCTACCCTCATTTACTAATCACCACTTTAGGCTGACTCCCAGCCTATGAACTGCCGTCTACTTGCTGCTGGTGTTTGAGTGTCCTGGAGCCTGCACCTCCTTATACTCATAGATTAATAATTGGGTGTGTGGGGAGGGGAAAAATGAACAAGAACACTACACATCTCATAATACAACCTCAGTAGTACACACAGCTTTAGAACAGATTCTGAAGAGAAGATTAAAGTTATACAAGTAAATGGAAAACAGGATAAAAAGCAGCAGAGGTTTACCAAAGGTAATTCATTGCATGCCAAACTAATCCAATGTTTTTTTGCTTAGACAAATTATACCTACTACATTTCCTTTTTTTGCTAGAAACATGATAGCTAGACTTCAGTAAATCATAGGATATGTTGCTACATGGGAAATTTTTATTCAGCTGGAGAAAATGGGTATTTGTTCTAGAATTTCACTGTGAATAAGGAGCTAGCTAATAGGGAGGCAATGTGCTATGGTGAAAGAGGAACTATATGACTTGACAAAGGTTACCAGTGATGTTTGTCAAGGTTATGTCTTATCTTAATATTTTTATTAATGACTTTGGCACCAAAAGAAAGAGCGTGTTAATGAAATTGCTCATAACACATATTTGGGAGGTTTTGTCAATGTAGAGGAGGATTGGAATGTCACACAAGAACTGGATGTTCTTTGGGATTGAAGTAATAAAAATGAAATCAAATGTAATAGTACAAATTGCAAGGTCATGTAATACGAATTTCTGCTGGAAACTGAGAATTCATTATTAGGAAAAAGGCCTGGCTGGACTGGTTGATCATTGGATTATCCATCACTGTGATACAGCCATTAAAAATTCAAACCTAGTCCTAGGATGCTGACAATGTACTCGTTAAGGTATTTCCATCAAATAGGGGAATATTAATACCAGTGTACAAGGCACTGGTGCGGCCTCATTTGGAAAACTGCGTACAGTTTTGGCTTTCTGTATTCCAGAGAGCACAGTGCAAATGTGGAGGGGGCTGCTAGAATAGGCTCCCTGTCTTGTGAGATGAAAGTAAAAGAACTTGGCTTATTTAGCCTGGCAAAATGAAGGCTAAGTGAGGGGATAAGACTGTTCTCTGTATATGTTAAGGTGGTAAATATTGGGTGGGAGAATAGCTGGCACAGGAGCATAAGCATAAGCAGTGTGACTTCGTAAGGCCGGCAGGCTCCGGGTGGCTGCGGAGGCCTTGGGGCCTTGGGTTGATCTGCCCCACCAGGTAGAGCACCGGGCGCTGGAAAGCAGGGCCTACCCAGCTGAGGTTGGGCCCGGGGGAGGGCTGGCGCGAGAAGGAGAGGCTCCCAGGACGTGGTAAAGACAACTGAAACTTTACTCACGGCAACGATGGCCCGAACTTATGTACAGGGGGGCAAACCGCTGATACAGGTGACGACCAATGCGAGGGACATGACGGACGGTAAGTACACGTGGTCTCTTGCAGCGACTGCAACCAGCTGTCGTCGTATCGCAGCGCTTGGTTCCAATCTCCCTAGGCCCTCTAGGAACCCAACGGTACTGAGCTACAGAGATGGTCACAGCACCGCGGTATCTGTGCGAGTTGGGAATGAATCCTGCCTCGCACAGAGGCGTAGGCGCCCTGGTTTCCCTCTCTCTCTCTGGAGAGGACCAAGAGAGACCTAAAACACTCTACACTCCGCCACTAACTCCTGACGACCCACACCCCCTTGCAGCAAGCAGGCCCTCTTATAAATTTTTTAACCAATCAGTTTGCCGCATAAGAGGATGGTTCTGGTTCCTGCTCGGTGGTTCTGTCAGTCACAGCTATCTGGGTCACGGCTGTCTGTCAGTCACAGCTATCCAGGTCAGCCGCTTAACCCTCTATTATCCAAAAGCTTTGGTTGGTGATCTCCACTACCGCTTTCCTCATCGCCTTGGTCAGGTCACTTAACATGTGAGAAACATTACAAAACAACTTAGTTTAACAAAATGCAAACTGTACAATATTGTGCAATATAAACCTTAATAAGACAACATCATCCAAATCCTGACAACTTGGGAGGGGTCACAATTTTAAACTATTTTATGACAAGCAGTAGGCCTGTGAAAAGCAGCTAGTATTCACTTTAGATTTGGATTCGGCTGATTTCAGAGAAATTCCTGAATTGATTCATATGAAGTTGATTCAAAGATTTGGCTGCCACCGAGTTGGCCAAATCTCCAAATCAAACAAGCTTCATCCCCTGCCTGCTCTCCCTGGCCCCAGCCTCCCAGGTCTTAAAAAAAAAAAAAAAAAAAAGCCAGGTACTCAGCAGCTGCTGCCACGTGGTGGGGGGGAGGGAGCAATCCCTGCTGCTCCCCACTGCCCCATGCTGCGTGGGGGCCTTTGCCACGAGCCTCCAGAAGTCCCAGTGGCCACTGCAGTAGCCAGTGAGTTCAGTGAGTTTGGGGCTTTTTTTTTTTTAAAGAACCAGGAGGTGGGGCCGGGCTGAGAAGCCATTGATGGGGCTGAGAGAGTGGGTAGGGGATGGGGGCTTGTGGCAGAGCCCCCCATGCGGTGACGGGCAATGGGGATTACCCCTCCCCCCTGTCCTGGCAGTAGCTGCTGAGTGCTGAGCTATTTTTTTTAAGAACAAGTAGCTGAGGTCAGGCTGGGCAGCCATGTGGGGGCTGGGAGAGCAGGTGGGGGTCAGTGGGCTCTCACAGGCTCTGGGGGAGCAGGCAGGGGATAGGAGCAACTTGGAGAGCTTTGAATTGATTTGGACCTTTTTATTGGTCTCCTGATTCGGTTCGGATTCAGCTGCTGAATTGGGCCGAATCTCCTCTGAATCAAATCAGCACCTGAAGCTTTGCACAGCCCTAATAAGCAGCTCATGAATAAATGTACACTAAAAACTATATGAGGGCTTCTAACCACATGAGCAGTGAAGTTATGGTGAAATCTTCTAGTAGTAATCCTGAGGACAATAAGCCTAAATTTAAAGATGGACATTAAATAGCTGATGAAATAGAAATATGTGATGTGTGTGATTTCCAGCAATAGTAGAGGTCTTGAATTGGCAATCTGGGAGATCCTATGTTCCCATGTGCCTCCAGGGCAGCCTCCCTATCAAATCAATAGTATTGAAATAAAAATTTCCAGGTGTGGAGAGCAGGCTCTAGGAGGTGTTGGATTTATATTTTATATTTGTGTTGCAGGGCATCTTAAACCTGAACACTTGCATGGAGATGCCTTTCTCTTGGCATGGCTTAAGCCAACTCAGAATTCACATTCCCTGGATGCAGTAGCCTCCCATCTGCCCTTGAGCATACCCCCTTGGCTGCATCATCATCCAGTGTATTATTTCTGTTCATCCATTTGTGCTCTGTCTAACCTTTTAGAGCAGGTATTGTCACAATCATTTCCTGGCAGGGCATGCTGATCCTCAAACACAGTTTTGTCCTTGGAGGCTTTGCTAATATGAACAGCTGGTGTAAACAATTACTGATAAATAGTCCTTTATTCCAACACAGGAGAATAATCATACATAAATGCAGTAGCTCTCCTGAGACATCATTTCTCATTAAAATAAACTGGGGTCTACATAATGTGTATTGAAATAATTTTCATAGGCCACTGCTATCACCTATGTCAGTAAATCTTATTATTTTCTCAAGGCAATGTTGTCTGTGCTCAGTGCAACTGAGGTGAGGGAGTACAGGAACAAGTTGTGGCCTTGTGTGTTTGAGTCCTTTGTTGGGGCACTCCTCTTTCTGTCTGCTGCTCTAAATTCAGCAAAAGAGCTGAGTCAGTCATGAAGCAGGGAGGCTTTGCTGGAAGGAGTTATTGGCTGGACTCATATTTTTGTTTGCTGTTATTTCCTGAAAGCAGAGTGACAGCAGGTAAAATGCTATCTTTTCCAATTTTCAAATGCTTGTACATACTGACTGGCTAGATATAAATGACAATGAATGCAACAGAAATGGCTATATTGCATACAACAGATCACATCAGTGGAACACGTTGGAGCAGATTCTATTAATTGAGTCTGTAATTTGTAGTCTTGGAGTTGCATGTATTCAGCATTCCCATGCTTCAAAATGGCAATAGGGGCATTGAATGAGCTTTAGATATAGCATCCCCCACCACCTTTTTGAATAATGGGATGTTGACTATATGAGATGCTGCATGTGCTTTAATTAGAGCTCCCAAGAGTTGCTCTAAATAGTGTCTATCCCCTCCCCCACCCTGCTCCACCCAGAGCATGTATTAAGATTTCCAATAGTTCTTATTTGTGAAAGGTGGGAACTGAGAGGTGACGAAGTGATGCACAGGGGACAGTGCAGTGGTAGGCCCAAACTGAGGGACCTCAGTAGCAAACTTTTCATCAAGCTAACTTCTAATGCTTTTTGTGGGGCAAGTTTTTTTTCTGTAGAAGGACCTGGGAGAACTTTACTTTTGCTTCCTAAAAGAGAGAGAAATATGTCTGTTGAAAGGGGCTTGTAAGATGGAGATCCTACCTCACTTGTTTGGATACTAAATAAATTATGGAAATTTGCCTAAGTAAGAATTTGATCCAAAGTACTCTATTAAATTTATATCTCTAGTCAGTGTCCTGCAAGATACGTACCTGTTGATGCTCTCTACTCCACATACAGATCACATATAGGCATTACATTTCTACTAGCAGAATTGCAACTCTCTCATTAGAAACCACAATTTTCTCCCAAAACAAAAATGGTGCCTCCAGGAGAAACATAATCCATCTCCAGCCTGGTAGAAGTTGCTTCTGGGAGAGTTTCTCCTGGAAGAACAAACATCTGTAAACTTCCCAGTCACTTGATTCCTCCTGGGGACTAGGAATTACTGAGCAACTGTGAAATACTCCTCATGTCCTCTGAAACCAGGGTCATCCCAGTCTAGGGAAGGCAGGGGGAACAGCTGCTTCTTCTGGTCCTGGGAGGAGTTGAGTGATGGGGAAAGGCTCCTTTACCTTCTAGAGACCAGGGTTATACCTGTCTGGAGAAGTTGCTGGGGACAGCTATACCTGCCCATCCAAAGATTGGGCAGGAGGGAAGGAGCAGCCACCCACTTCTCCCTTCCCACTCATGCTGGGGTCCCCATTCTTAGGAGCAGGCAGGGATCTTTGCCCAGTTGCCCCAGACCCCACCAGGAACATAAGGACTGAGGCAGCCACTACTTCCTACGTTTTTATCAGCTCAAGATCACCCTGTTATGAGGTATGTGTGTGGAGCAGGGGAGAAGGGGCAATTGAAGGCTGAACGCCTACATTTTTTGCATTTTAGCAGTTCTATAAGAGATGCATTAAATGGGTTCCCATCATATTCTCCAGGTATGCATGCTTAAATCATTAAACAGTACAACTCTGCTCAACTGATATCAACTAAAATGCAGGCCTCCAACTATGTAAAGCTACTTCTTTATCTGTGTCATGTAAAACCCTAAGGTTGGGACTTCCAGAACTACCACATACTTCTAGAACCTGCTGATTCCACTTGTAATTCAGTTGCTCTGTGTTCTGAAAGTGTGTAATAAATGAGTTGTTTTATATGACCAGAAGGTCCACAAATCTGAGCATGGTAGCTTGTGAAGTGCACTAGGATCAGTCATCTTAGTGTTTCTCATTTTAGGCTTATAAATGTAAACTCTACTGAATATTAGCCATGCTTTTTATTTTCTTTTAATGCACAAAGCTTTGTCTAATGAAGTACCAATGGCCTGATTTGGACTTTACATTGCCAGCTAATTCTGTTGTTGTATTGAACTAGGGGGATGTGTGTGTATGTGTGTGAGAGAGAGAGAGAATTGGTGCGAGCTAAGAACAAAGTCTCTTTTGTGTACATGGACACTTCCTCTAAGGGCCTGCTGATGAACAGCTTATGTTTTGGGTTGGAATATTTGGGGAACATCTTGTGAATCATTTTTTAAGTTCTGTCATTTAACACCTTCTTGGTGCCATATGTGCACCCATACCTTTTCCAGCTCCTCTCAACTTATTTGCCACATAGACTGTTAATTCTTCAAGGTTCCTTATTTTGCAGTTATTGAGGTTTATTTTTTTTCAGTGATATTTTCCCTCCCCCAAAAGCTAAGGAAAATGTGTTTAAAAATTGTGTTGCAAATCTTAGACGAGGAATTATTTGCCTATTAATTTACTGCTGTCCTACTGGATTTTATGGAAGAGGTGAGGGCAAAAAGAAACTGACTTAGGCAAGGAGGCACATATTGCTCTACCTAGGGTCAGGAAAGGCAGGTAGGTAAATGGCATGTACTTTTATGGGACAACATCTATTTGTTGTGAAATAAACAAATATTTGTTGTTGAGAATTGTGGCCTCTCTTGGGGATTGTGCCAGAATAAAGTAGTCTTACTATCTGTTGAGAGCTTTACAGGAACTAGAGCTGGTAGCAATGTTCTTGAAATATGTGGAAGTATTGGCTTCCATAAAGTATTTTGGGCAGTAGCATAATATAGGGTAGTCATTCAAGGCACATACCCCAATGCCACCTAAGGGAAGAGTTCCAGAAGGATGGGCAAGGCACTCTTTACCTGCCTATGCTTCATTCTACCTGCACTTTCTGGCTGCAGGTAACATCCAGCGCAGGCAGTGTGTCTTAGAGAGTGCAAGGTGTTCTGGGAATTGTAATTTTGCAAAGCAGCCACAAGTCCCTACCAGTGTTATAACAAACAGAGTTTTTGCTTGGACCAAACTCTGTGGGACAGCCCGCTGGCAGGGGGGACATGCAGTTCTGATGGCAGAGGGGGAGTTATGGGGTGCAAGAGTGGGAGTAGGGGGGCAAGTTATAGTGGCAGAGGCTCCAGGAGATGAGAAAGAAAGGGAATCCAAGAGCAGAGGCAGTGGGCTTGAGATCTGGAAGCAGGGGTGCAGGGTGCACACAGACAAAAAAAATGGGATGAAAGTTTCCCCCTGTGCTCACAGCAAGATCTAATTGGAAAAGTTCAGGTGTTTAATCTAATGAAACCTGTTTCAAAAAGTGTTTTCCTCAAAAATTGCTATGAAATGGAATTGTCATCCTCCATTTGGATTTGACTGGGACATAGCAGGTGGGGGCCATTCATAGGATTGAGATTGATAGGATATAGTCATTGGCAGGTTGTCTGGCCATGCTGTTCAGTAGCAAGAACCTGCCTCCTAGCTAGACAGTGTTTCTACAGTCCTTATTTTTGAGTGAATGGTGCAATCACACTTCTCCAAAATTGCTCCCTTTGACTTTCTAGTACAAAGGACCTTACATTATAGGTTACAACTCTGTACATTCTAGTAAACCTGCTGAACATAGTCCATTAACTCAGCAAAGTCACTGGCCTATGTTAAGCAGGTCACACTAGATGATGAAAATGGTCCTTTCTGGATTTATAATCTTCGAACCTATGACTTTATGTTTTTATAACACCCTGTAAATGTTAGGGGCAACAAACCATTTCAGTCGTTGCTCAGAAAATGGAAAATGGTTTGTCCAAATGGAAAATGAATGGACATTCCATATATAAACACAAGTCCTAATGACCACAACACAAGTTTTGCTTAATTGCACTATTGAATCAAGTCCTAAGTAAATGACAGCCTAGGTTGTTTAATGTATGCTATGCAATAGTGTTACAGAACCTGCAACTGGAGAAACTGTGTGTTTTCAGGAAAGAGATCTGACTGAGTGAGGTGAGAGGGTTCAGGGTAGGGTGCAAGTTCATGGGCTGCTCCCATATTAGGCTTGGGGAGAGAGTGCACAGATGACATGTATAATTTTGGCCTCACAGCATGTTTAAAAAGCCTGAGTCATTGTAGCCATGCATGCTGTTTGTTTCATGTACTGCTAATGACACAAAATCCATTAAAGACTGAAAGGAAGAAGTGCAAGCAAGCAAAAACCATGGTAAAAAAAAATGAAGATGTTCAGACTTCCAAAAAGGTTCACTTGGATGGAGTCTCAGAACTTATTCATTTTGAAATTCTTTAAATCAAAACTCATTTTTGTAAGCACTCTCCCTAATAGAATTTGCAGGGTTTGCTGTATCTTATAGAATCATATTGCATGATAAATGATCCTAAATATAAAACTAGGCAAACATGCAGCTCTATATAAGGCAGAATGTAGATGTTAACTGTAAACTTATGCGGACTATGGGCTTCTTTTTTTTAAAAGGCAAAAAATGTTAAAGTCTGGCTGCCAAACATTAGTCTATTAACTCCATTGCTGTCAGTGACTTTTGATTGGATCTTGGGTGCTCAGTACTTCTGTAATTAAGGTTTCTTGCACATACCTAAATGTGTAGTTAGGTTCTTGCCTTAAGCAGGCCTGAAAACTTTTCTTTTTTTTTGTCAGTTTCTAGTATATATTGCTTTCAGATAGTTCCAAAATAACAGTTTTACTGAGGATGACTGACGGGAGATGTCTGCATTCTAGACCCAAAGCATAGCATTATAAATCACTTCTTTCCTCTGTAAGGAATGGTACTCACCTTTTGGTATCATTTCTCAGTTTGCATCTGAGCCTTGTATGGGCTTGTTGTGTAAGCTCTGAGAACTCATGGAATGTATCTTATTAAAGACATGCATGCTGTGCTATTACACGTGCATATGTATTAAAAGAACAGAGTTGTTCTCCTTACAGTAGTTTCTGTAAGCTGATGCATTCAGTCAGATCACTCCATAAAACTGTTGCTCAAAAGGTTACAGAAGATGAAATTTTTGCCATTACAAGTAAAGCACAGATCTAATCATGCCTGTATCTTTGACTTTTTCATATTTCCTTAGGGATCCTAAATGGTCTATTTATCTAAAGCTTGTTCTTCTGTGAGCTAAAAAATTGGAATACCTACCATATTCCTATGCATCAATTTGTCCCCTGAGAAATTGCCTCCTTGTATTTCTAAAGGTCCTTTGTCTAAGCCAACTCTCTAGAGTCATCTTAGTCACTAAAAAGGGTAATTAGAGATGTCCCTCAGTTATAGATTTTCATGAAATCTCTTATTTTTTATGTTCTTATTCATTTGAATGGAGGCTGCCAACACAATTTCTTTTCAGAAACTGCCCTCTCAGTAGATGTGGTTGTACTTACTGGGAAACTAGAGCAAAAGATTCCTTTTGTCTTCAGAGAAAGTGAGGGTGCTGGATGTCTCAGAAGAGTGGGCATCATTGCTATAGTTCCACTAATCTGACAGAGCATCTGAGGTATGAACCCAATGCACTATGACCTGGGATTTCATTCGTTTTGCAAGTGAAGTTTAGTTTGCCTCCATAAAGCCTGAGCTGTTTGGTTCTATGTGGGTGGGATAGGGAAGAGATGAGGGCATTCACTCCCTCATTTCAAAGCCAGGGTGTAGGGCTCCTATTCCAATGTATCTGCAGTTCGTCTGTGCCAGGTGGACAAGGTACTGTTGACACTGAAACACTGAAAAGGTGAATCTTCAGCCCGTCAAATGCCCACAGGACCATTGTTTATTAGATTGAGTAGAACATGTGCAGGGGCCATTTTAATTACAGTTTGGGTGTGCATAGGCAATCCTGTACAGCCAGCACTCAGGGGTAGGTCTATAGTGCTTCCGCAAAGCTGCTGAAAAGTACACACTACCCACCAGCTCCTAACTGGCATGTGTCTAATCCAGAAAGGGGCCAGTAAATCTGTCCTTTGGGTATCCCTCCCCGCACTGCTCTTGGTGTGTTTGAGACTGGTGGGCTGTTCCTTAGGGGCAACTACTCTGTCCCATTTCCAGATTTGTCATAGGAAGAACAGGAGTGGATGGCTGGCACTACTGTTGGTGGTACTGTCCAATGTGTGATGGCAACAGCATTGACGTGCTCTGTGTGTCTTCAGAGTCACAGGGGACTTCAGGTTGACACTTTGCACCACAGTTACCTCTGTAGATTACAAATGCCCTGTAGGCATCCTCAGAAACTACTTTAATGGGCAATAGATCTACAGAAAAACATCATGCTTGCCCTGTTCAACCTAAATGGGAAACAAATACAAGAAAGGTGCAAAACTCTCGGTAAATCAAACACAAATCTCAATAAAAAGACATGGACCTTACTATAATCTGCAGAATGCATTTTCTCATACATTTTATGGTAATTGTCTCATTATTTTCCTTTTTCTTTTCCTTAGCTTTAATTCTCTTTTCACTTACCTAATATAAATCAGTACCAACTCCATTTAAGTCAGTGGATTATGCACTTTTATTATAGACTGGATTATGCACTTTTTTTCTTCAAAAAGTAGAATCATGCCACATGCTTTTAAGTGGCTTATGGGAAAACGTAAAAGGGAGAGGTCTGTAGCCAACATGAGCTCTCTAAATCTGTAAGGATGTCAAAGGCTTGGAGGAGAATCTCTGCTTTTTATATTTCAGAGGTTTGAAGTGTAGTAACATTTCAGCTAAATGTGATTCCAAATTATTGCTGAAGAATTTCCCAAATGGGGAGAAAAAAACCCATGATTCAAAAGGGTTTGCATAGGGGGAGGCAGAGGGGAGACAGAGAAAATGGAATGAAAAAGATTAAATCCAGTTATGTCAGAAGAGATTGTGCAACTAGCTCATTAAGTGAGGTTTGTTTGCATTGCAGTTCAGGCCTCTTTGTGTGTTTCCAAGTGTAGCCCGTGTGTACACTGGTATATACTCCCTTCTCCAATTGAAGGGAATTGTTAGTTGGCAGATGTGCCATGGATGAAATTGCAGACTACTCACAGTTTTCCTGTCCCAAAGGAGCCAGGCCAGGACAATCTGGAACTTAACTATATACAGATGTATTGTTTTTTACATAAGTGGGTAAAATAACAACATAAATATAAACATATGTACAGGTGTATACATATATAAGTATATCTATTCAGATATATAACTATAAACCTTATTCTCCATAATGCGTTACCACCACTGGGGTTTCAGGTAAGTGACAGGTAAACACAGTTAAGTAATAGCAAGGAATCCCAGCAGATCCCCGAGGCAGGATTATTGACTCTGTTAAACTACCAGCTCACAAATATAGACGTACACAAAATATAGGGTGCAATATTACAAAATTACAAAATATAGGGTGCAATATTACAAAATATAGGGTGCAATATTACAAAATGTATGGTACACTTCCAAAATATAAGACACATCAGCCTTACACTAAACTTTAACTCTTCAAGCTCCCAGGGCCACAGGATAAACCTGGGGCATTGTCTGCGCTCCTGCAACCAGTAGGACAGGACGGATTCTCCCAGTGCTATTGCCTTTGGGGCCCTGGCAGGGATGCCACCCAAAATAGCCCACCTGGGAGGGCCTGGCTGGAGTGTTACTGCCCAACTCACTCCAAACTCACAGCTGTGGAGGGGATCCTCTGGGTAGTCAGCATCCCCTCAGTCCCACTGCTTCTCACTTGTGAGGCCTCTGGGGCCAATGGCTCCCCTTGGGCCACTGCCCACTGGGGGCACTGTGCACTGTTGCATGCACCAGAGGGCTCAACCTTCTGTTGGGGGTTGGAGGCCCAGGCTGCCTCATACAGCACCAGGGCTCAGTTCGCTCTCAGACTCTTTGTGTAGCGTCGTCTGCACCGAGCTGCTGGCCCCATGCTAGCAGCTGCCTCAAGTGGCTCCAAGGGTCTTGGCTCATTGGGGACCCACTGTACAGCGAAGCCTGAACCAAGCCCTGGTGCTTACCAGGGGTTAGAGGCCCGAGCCGGGCTTCAGACCCACTGTGCACTGTCCATGCACTGAAAAAGCCTGGCCACTTGCCAGGGGGTTGGGAACCTGAGCTGCCCAGGGCAGCTCCCAGGGTCCCAGTCAATGCTGGGCTCCACTCATGCACTGGAAGCCTGGCCTCAAGCCAGGGGCTGGGACCTGAGCTACCTCGAATGGCTCCCAGGATCCGAGCCCTGTGCGCCGCGCTGTGCACCAGCTGGGGCTGGCGTGTCAGACTGGCTTGGGGAGTCCTTGGGGCTCTTCTGGGCACTGCCTCCGCCCTCTGGGCAGCTCTTCACAGCTCTTCTTCTGGCCCGCTCTTTCCTCTGTCCCTGATGCACCTGCCACATGCTGGGTGCACTGCTTCTTTTATACCTTTTGGTATATAAAAAGAAGCTCCTTCCCCAGATTACAAACAGACCAATCAAGTTGAAGCAAAGTTCAGGCTTCAACTAAGGGTGGGGCAGGCCCATCCCAGCAGTTACCTGATTGGTGGGTGTGTTCCACCAATCAAAATGAAGTTTCTCTGAGCCTGGATGTTTTGGGCTCTAATTGGTAAGTCCACCACCCATGTAATAGTGTCCCACCTAATTAAGGACTGTAACCTTTCTCTCTTTCTTTGTACAGCCAAAGGTCCTGGCCACTCTGGGTACAGGAGTTCAGGCCAAGGTGCAGAATTTTGCTTTAATTAAAGTATTGACCAGCATAACAATTGTACCAGCACCACTATAGGTGAATATATGAGTGGTTGGATCATCAGGTTCAATGGTAGTCATCAATGCCTCAATGTCTGATTGGGAGGAGGGATCAAGTGGGTTTCCTCACGGGTCTGTCCTGGGTCCAGTATTATTTAATGTGTCTTCATTAATGATTTGGGTGATGGGATAAAGTGTATGTTTGAATTTGTGGGTGGCACCAAGCTGGGGGGAGTTACAGATATTCCAGGAGAGTAGGGCTCAGATCCATAATGATCTGAATAGACTGGATAAATGGTCACTCGGATGAGAGTCAACAAGGACAAATGCAAGAGCCTTTAAGCCTGAATAAGTCCCCACGCGGTCTTTGCTGGCCATAGCACGCTAGGATCAGACCCTGTACCAGGCCCATGCATAAGCGTTAGGCTCTGGGACCCAGCACCACTGACTCCCAGCCCTGTGCCGCTGGGATTTGGCCTATGTCACCTGTGTCTGCCTCCATGTATCAGGATATGGCCCTGCATGTTGGGATCAGACCCTGAAGCCTGACACTACCCTCATCCTATCCCACGCCTTGGGAATGAGTCCATAGCATCATGTGCACTAGATCAGGCATGCAGGGACTGGGGCTCCCCATGGGTCCACAAATTTGGGTGCTGCTACTGCCCTGGTGCCAAATTTTCAGACCTGTGGGGAGCCCTGTAGGACAAATGACATGGCTCTGGGAGCCAGATGTGGCCTACTGACTGAGGGTTGAGCACCCCTGGAGTAGACCATAAGTTAATCACGAGACAGCAGTATGCTTTTGTTGCCAAAAACGCTAACAGTATGCTGGGCTGTATTAACAGGTATGTTACTAAATGAGGGGAGTGATTCTTCCACTTTGCTCAACATTGTTGAGGACTCACTTGGGGCACTATGTCCATTTTTGGGCCCTACACTTCAAAAATGATGTGGACAGTTTGGGAAGAGTCCCGCACAGAGCAACAACAATGATTAGGGGCCTGGGAGGCAAGATTTGTGAGGAAAGGCTGGAAGACCCAGGGTTATTTAGTCAGGAAAAGAGAAGATTAAGGCTGGGGATTTGATAAGTCTTCAAATACTTGAAGGACAATTATAGAGAGGATGTAGGTGGGCTTTTTTCTATGGCTGTAGGGGACAGGACTAGGAGCAATAGCCCAAAGCTACAGCAGGGGAAATGTAGGTTAGAGATGAGGAGGAATTTTATGAGTATGAAGGTGGTCAAACACTGGAACAGGCTATCTAGAGAAATTGTAGAATCTCTATCTTTGGACATATTCAGGAGCAGGTCTATATGGACACTTGACTGGGATCATTTAGTCAGGGATGATCCTGCCTTGTCTAGTCCCCTGATTAAGATGACCTTCTACTTTCTTTTGCTGCAGATATGTGTGTGTGTTACACTATAAACACTAGGCTTGCCTGCTTCTGTAGCAATACAAGCGTAGCAAAATTGATCCAACTTTAAACCTACTTCATTCAGGTTAATGTTTTAGTCATTCATCCACTTTGCATCACCACAGATTTATGCAGACCTATCAGAGTAACAGCTGACATGAACCCCAGAGTGGCAGCTCCCCTGGTTTCAAGTGGTTAAAGGGTACATTTGTTCATATTATCATTTAGTCAACTCTCACCTGATTTCATTTTGCCTTCTTGAAAGGCCTGGTCTTGTTGCTGTTCAAGTCAACAGTAAAATTCTAGGCGACTCCAGAAGAAGCCAAGCCATGCCCAAATATCCCATACTGATGGCATTGAATTGATCTTTTTCACACCTAGCTATTTTTCATTTATGTGAACTGTTTTCGATCAGCTATAAATTCACACAATCTGTAACTGTTGTAAATGACCAGTTTTGTCTGTTGCTAAATCTCTCCACATCCTTCATTTACTTCACTAAGTGCCATTTTCCACAATTGCCCATTTACTGGATAAGTGGCATGATACAAATACATCCTGCTGACCAAGACTTTATTTGTTCCCTTCATTTCAACAGGAGTACAAAACAACTATCCGCCTTAGAAGAATGCATTTTTAAAATGAGAAACAATTTTCTTCCGGGGGCTTTCTACTGAATAGGCTTAAATGCTAAGAGCCCATGTGTTCGCGCTGGAATCGCTGCACAGTGTTAGTCTGCAGTAACTTGAATCCTCAGGTGAGTTTATTCCCCAGTCCTTTCCTGAAGCAGTCACAGAGTCATAGAGAAGCAGGGCTGAAAGAAACCTCCAGGGGTTATCTAGTCCAAACCCCTGGCTGAGGCAGGATCATCCCTATTCAAAGCATCCCACACAAACCATAATCTAAACTCTACATAATACTGTTGTCAAGACACATAAGACTACCATCACACTAGAATCGGGGGGGGCAACCTTATTTGGTGGGCATGCTGCAAATTATGCCTTGCTCCCTCCCTGCTTTTCAGTTCAGTCCCCCTCCCCTGCCTGATCTGCTGCTTGTTAATAGAGCCTTGCTCTGTGCTCTCTGCCCAACCTGCTGCTCTGCTTTCTGCATCCCCTGTCTGCAGCTGTGATCTCTGCCTCCTCCGCAGTCTGCCGCTTGCCAGACACAAAAGCTGTTTGTGCCACTTATGGTGCATGTGCTGCAGGCTGGCCACCCTTAGGAGACCACATCTTCAGATGCTCTAATATTCAGCTCCAGTGATTTCAAAAGTGTTACGCTGATTTACAACTGACTCTCAGATCTATCCATCTGAATGTCTGACAAGAGTAGACTAGGAAATGTTTCTCCTGTAGCTTTGTTGTCAGGGTTTACTTTTTTCCATAGAGGCAAGGTAATTTGAAAGAAATGCTGTGACAATGAACTTGTTTTGCATTTCAGTTTCTGGATGAATTGAGATGTTTGTCATTTAAGATGCTATTTCTGTACTAAACAACCTGAGATTTGTTTTAAAGGCTTTATTTATGACTTGATGAGACTGTTTAAACAAACAGATTCCTGTGTGTATTTCCATTCTGTATGTGCAAGAATTTGAGGCTCTGTTTATAGGGCTGGATTGTGCTTGTCTACTCCTTTGGGCTGTGCCTGGGAACATACACCACCCCATATTCTACTTCAAGTGTGCAAAATCTTGGAAATGAGGTGAAGAGGAGCCTTGAGACTGTGCTGGTAAGCACTCCCAAGAGAAAGAGCCTAAGAACAATTCTAGGCATTCCCTAAGGGCTGCTTTCAGCTTACTGCTTTACCTCATTTCTTGAATTTGAGTGAGCAAGAGACATGTTTCTAGTAGAGATCCTGGGCATGGTTTGGAGACAGTGTAGCTATGAAAACTGTGTCTTGCCTCTGCAGGGATATGTGAGATGGCACCAAAAGCCTTTCTTAGCATGTGCTGCCCAAGAACCGGGGTAAGAACTTGCTGGGAGGATTTCACAGACGTTAGAGATTTCATAGAAATTAGGGCTGAAAGGGACCTCACAAGATCACTGGGTTCAGCCCCCTGTCCAAAAGGTAGGAAGTCAGCTGGGTTCATTTGATCTCAGCAAGATAAGCATCCAAACGTATCTGAAAGGTATCCAGAGTAGGCCAGTGCTAAAAACCTGTCCTTTGTGGTGTTACCTGATTTCCATCCCTTATAGGCTTCTCTTTTCAGATACAGGAGGTCAGCTTTGTGATGGATAAAGAAATGATCAACTTGTGATCGCTGTCACCAAGCTTCCCTTCGATTCTCAGGTTGCCCACTAGATCATCCCCTTTGGCCAGTACCAGATCCTTTATCCAGCAGTGCCTTGCCTCTTCTGCACAGCAGCCAAATATCACAGAAGTCCTTGCCACAGGGGCATGGAGGAAGTGGGGACAAGTTCAAATGCACCCATTGTCTCCCCACACCACCCTCCTTTGGCCCAGGCTCTTGTTCTTGTTCCTTTTTTCATTCTTGCTGGCCTTCCCACATCCAGGAAAAGAAGGCTGCAGCATCTAAAGGATGGTGCAGGGATCCTAGCCCTCTTCTCTCCCTTCTGCACAGTGGGAAGCTGAGACGACTGTCCCTTCTGGAGTTGCTCCAAATTAGATGCAACTCTTACATCTTTTCCCTTCACAGATCTGTGTCTGCCTGACATGAGTTGGTCCCTAGTGTCCCATAAGATGGGAGATGCGTTTGATTTTATTGACACTTTTACTTTGTGTAAGTCATTATGGATGATTTTAATTTGATGTTCTGCTCAGGAAGAAGAAATCCTTAAGGTAAACTCCCTAATAGAGCTTATGTTAGAGTCTGTTCAGATTTTGAGGTGTTTTCCATTTATTTTAAAAGGCAAGCCAAGGCCAAAAAGATGCAGTAGTCATGCTGAGTCACTGCTATACTCACAAATGCATGCAGACTACTTTCAGAGCAGGAAACAAAAAGCAACACTCTTGGCAATGTAGAAAGTCTCTGTCTTGCAATGCACTGAGCATCCTCTGCTCCAAGCAGAGGTATAGGAAGTTCATTCAGTGCCTGGGGGCAGGGGTTGGGTTAGCCGACCATTGTAGAGGGGGGATGAGGGGAAGGGAAGTCATATCTACCTGTCTACACACTGAAGGCAACAGATGCTGTAATGACTGGTGGTGGCAGTTCCCTGAATCGAGGATGATCTCTAGCATGGCTTATTGTAGCAGCATCAACTTAGGTGGCAACAGCCTCCTGGTGTGGATTCCATGGGAAATACCCTTGGTATTTTTTCCCCTCTCTGCCTTCCCAGGAGTGGTCCTGGGTGCAGAGCTCTCTATTACCTAAATCCCTGTCAGGGAGCAGCATTCTACTCGGCCCATGCCCCCAAGATGCACTGCTGGGCACTGGGTCAAAGATGACTGCTACAATTTTGGAATGATACAACAATCTTATTGAGTAGGATGATGATCCAGGGAGTTGGGGCACTGTTTGGGGGGTTAGGACACCTATGTTCAGTTCCTTGCTCAATTATAAACTTCCTGGGTGGCCTTGGGGGAAGTACTTGGCTTCAGTGTGCCTCAGTTTCCCATATGTCAAGTGAGAATAATAGGATTTTGCCATCTGGCAGGGGTGGTTTGGAGACCATGATGTGCTGAAATACCATGCAAGTAGAAGCCAGGACACAGTTATGGTGCAATCCAATCTCACTTTGTGTTCAAATGGCAGCTACCCAGCTGCATAATTGATTTTTGGCACTTATGTATAGTTTGCCATCCTACCCTATGAGCAGTGCGGATAAGTAATCATCTACAAGGCTTCTGTGCACACTCAGGCTGTTCTCCAGCCAGGCAGGTATACAGCTGTGTACACACCAAAAATAAATACCCAGAGGAGGAAAAAGGCAGCCTTCCCATGTTTTGGAGATTGGGGCTGTTGTCTAAGATCTAGGAGACCCAGGTTCCCTTTATCCAAGGGAGGCTTTGAACCTGTGTCTTTTTGACCTAACACAGTGCTTTAATCATGAGGCAACCAGTCACCCTCTGCTTAGTCCCTTTTTCAGGCTGCTTCTTGAAGGTAAACTATTATACCATGCAATTAATATTCATTTGATAAAATGAATGGAGAGCTCTGGGGAAGTTTCTGCTCCATTGGTAATGAGGGTCCAGACTGGAAGCCAGGGCCTACTTCCTTTTAAAGCAACATCCATCTCAGTCCAACCACATACTCTTTATCTTTTCCTTGTCTTCCTGATCCTGTACTAATTCCAGAAGATGTGCTTGAAAAGGGTCTAGCTAAGACGTAATCTGGTGATTAGATCACTGTGCTAGGAAGTTGAAGAGTTGTACTTTCTAAACCCTTCTCAGTGAGGAGGGAGCCAGAGTTTGGGTGAGTATCTTAATGGCTTTTCTTTTGGAGCTAAAACATGTAAAGGCCCTCTATTCCTTCCCTCCATAATCTACAGTATGGGAGACATTAACATTTAGAAAGGGAAAGGGTGTGTGATTTTTGACATCCTGCAACTTTTTCACTTCCCAGTAATGCTCTGAAAGATTGCATGGAAAAGATGACCTTGAAGGCAAGACAGGAAGGGAGAGGACCACTATAAGAAACCAAGAACAAAGACAAAAATAACACATGTGCTGAATGTGTCTTTCCTTTCTCTTGTATATATATTTTAGAGGCATTAGGTGGAGTTGGGGCAGAAGTGGAAGAGATTTTAAACTTGTCAAGGACCTAGAAATGATGAGCTCAGGCAACAACCTTTTTAAGTATACAAGCAGTCATTTCATATGCAACTCCAAACATGTATACTGGGTTATACTGGGTAAACACAGCAGCATAAGATTCAGAGTTAAGCATAATTATTCACCAGGTGTCCTGAATCTCTCTTGCTAATTGCACAATACTTCTCCATCCAACTTAAAAAGAATGTCACAGGACAGATGTAGGTAGATTCTTTCTTTAGTCAAAGTCAAGGACTTGCCACAGATATACCTGAGGATAAAATGTGGAACAACAAAAGTAACTGTTTTCACACAGAAGTTGTAAAAAATGCACGCCCCTCAAGAAAAGCGCAGGTTTTGCTAATGGGAATGCCTGTTACGATCCAAGCTGTGGCTCTGCAAATCTGAGTCTCACAAAACAGACTGGCATAATGCTGATGGGAAAAACATACAGTCTGTATCACAAGGTCTTTCAGCTCATATTTTTATCATGTACAATATGATAAAAATATATCATGTACAATGAAGGCATATTTTTCTTAAAGTGGACTGAGATAGATATGAACCTAAACATGGGAGGCACTACCTGAGGGGCATCAGAACTTTAGGAGGGCTGTATCAGTAACTTGACAAGTGTCTTAGGGACTTGTCTACTTTACATACCCAAATTTACATAATGTGTTTTTTGCTAATTAATGAACACAAACTTAATATTTACTTAAAGTTCAACTCCTATTGCATTTGCTTGTTTACATCTATATATAGGATGGCAGATTTTGGGCCACTAGAGAAACACGATGTCACAGTGCCCAAGACTCAAAAGCTCTTTAGTTTCACCCTTGCTGTTGGCTCTATCATGGACTTTGTTTTAATGCTCCCCAATCTGGATTTTGCGTCATCCTAAATTATTTTATGGGCAGCAGTGATGCCTTTGTCACTGTCCTGAGGAGAGGGATGGGGGTGCTGGGAGGAGTTGTTCTTGACATATGAAGCCTTGGATATGAGATTGCAGTTTTTCCAAACGTGATCACTGAGGCTGTATGATAAAGCAAGATGAGCAAACATGTACATACAACAATAAGAAACAATTCACAAACTGCGTTTGCTTGCAAGATAGCTGTGCTTGTTCCCTGAAATTTTGCCACCAGCAACTAGGGTGCAGTCATTACCTGCACCCAAGAGCAAGACAAAGAGTCACTGAAGAACAGAAGTTGTGATTCTATGTTCAAGCATCCACCTATATTTCCCCATCCTACACAACCAGGCACATGAGGCTGAATGTGAAGTGGAACCAGTGTATGACACAGGGTGTGCATTTCCCATGTGAGTGGCTCTATTGTTCAACAAATCACAACTTTTTAGGAGAAACACCTTCTAAATCCATGTATTTAGAATTCTGGATTCAACCAGTACATGAATAGTTTATTTTTCAAAATTGAGGCAAAATTCAGGGGTCCATTGCATGAGTACACCTGTTACGTGTATAAATACAGTCATTTTGAAAGGGAGCCAAATGTTTGCTATTTTATGTTATTTCGTGCGTGTGTGTGTGTGTGTGTGTGTGTGTGACTGTATGTCGGGGTTTTAGCTAGAAGTGGAAATAGCAAAATGCCATGAGAGAATTATTCTTGATCACTGTTTCTGGCCCAGCAGAATCCTGGAAGAACGTAGAAACTATAAGACATGATATGATTACAAACAGGTAGTTTCCAAACAAGATAAGGCCCTTGGAAACACAGAATGCAGGCTCCTATTTGCAGGCCAGAACAGTGCCTCAAAAACACAAGCGTATTTCCCAGGCTGTTTCCCCTTCACTTTTTTTTCATTTACAGCTTTATGTCCTGCCTTTTTTCAGACTGATTTCTTGTTCTTGCCATTAATGTGGATGACTTCCCAGATGCCAGGAAGCAAGTTCTGCTAATAGACTGTCTGAGTACTGAAGCCAGAGTGTATCTTACATGTTTTTTCTTCCTGACTGTAGCACTGAGATCTCATTTCAGTGCTGTAGAAATTTCTCATGCCCAAGATAAGTATAGTTGCAGAAACTAAAAACATATCTATTTTGCCAGTTCACTACCTTCTGATACAGAAAAGGCGTAATAGTTGTAGTTTTGCTTGGAATGTGGCGGATGCTTCAGATAGCGATTTTCGCAATGATACGGGAAATGTCATTATTTTCCTTTCATGTTATTGGCAGATTGGTAGGAAGAATAATAGACTACTTGATTCAGGAACCTGAATGAGTGGCCAAATTTTCCTCCTCTCAGGACAAACAAGGAGTTATTGAACAGAGAGAAGCTGACTCCTGCCTCTCAATTTTGTGCTCTAACAGCCAGACCATGCTCCTTATAAGACTTATAGTCAAGGTAGAGGAGAAGTAGCACTCACATATTACCTATAAGCGATGCTCAGAAATAACCCTTTGGGCACTATAGTGGAAGTTGTCATTATTTTCCCAATACCTTTGTATGTATTTTGTTAGGTTTGAGAAAAAAATGGCCTATGAAAAACCAACTATCCTCAGCATACATCTTCTGATCTCCGCTTCTATCGGCTCCTCTGTTGCTGAGGGTTGAGCAGAGACATTTTTTTCCCTGGAAAAAATCTTAATGACCTTCCATTTCTTACTATGTTGGGAGCTTGCTTAAACAATAAAACATTGGGCAACAAGAAGACACACATCCTCTTTTGATTAAATTCTGGAAATGAAAATGGCAGTCTGGCTTAACCATTACTCTTGCTGAGTATTTAATCTTATCTCCTTCAAGTGTTATTCAGAACACATTTAGTTCTCTTGAGGATGCCTTTCCCCACAGGAAGGTATCTATCAGTTATCTTCGATTTGGAGAATATAGAGCAATCAATACTGTTAATGGTACTGCAAACAGAGAGATATTGGGGTGTGTTTATATAGACGATGCTACTTGAAATGATATAGATCTTGACATTGATCATGATAAATGGAATTTAATATCAGTTTGAGATGGGAAGTTACAACAGAGTGAAAAGGGATTGTCTGAACACTAATCCCAGAAACAATATCATTTAACAGCCCCAAACTTCCCTGACTGGAAGATGATTGACTGGAGAGTGTGTGCAATATAACACACATGTGTGTATACACACACAATCCCCAAAGGTTTTTATAGTGTGTATACCTCACTGCTTCCCTTTGCTCAGGTATTATACTTGCTTGAGTTCAGTCCCACTCAGATACGCTAAAAACCACAATTCACAGAAATGTCCATGGAAAGCTCCAAGTGGCAGTTTCTGCTGAGAGAAATTATTGGGATTAGAGATGGAACATGCATAATGTATTTTCATTGTAGGTCAAATTCCCATTGACTTTTACATTTTATGTGTGGGACAGCAAAGACCATAGTGTTGTGAGGAACGGGGGTTCCTATTGTTGGGGTCTACTGCCTGGCATTTTAACTCATTTTTGGAAAAGAATTTCTTGTGGCTGAATGGAATATAAAGTGAATGTAATAATAAGCACTGAGTAATTTGCGGCAAGTAATTTAGAAGATGAACTAATTTAGCCTCTTCTGCTTGTGGAATGCCCAGAAGCAGATCAGTTTTCTCAAATCCACTCATTAATTAAATTTACTTGACAGGGGTTTTTTTTCCTTCTAAGATTACTTTTAAATCAGTCAGTTAATGTGTTCCATGAGAATTTTGTATTACATATGTGAACACTGAGTTGCTTGGTGTGACAGCGGCACACCGCCGTCACAGGCACAGGTGGAGCAAGAGGAAGGTCACAGGGGATGGGCAGGCTCCCTAGAGGACCCCAAGATGACCCGCTTAGCTGCCGGAAGGTCGACAACGCTGGAGCTGGGAACGCGGCGGCAGCAGCGGCCGCCATTACAGCTGCATGAGCCACTGCTACACCAGCTGTTTAAACAGCTGTTCCCGGCAAGGGGAACAGCTGAGCCAATCGCGGCAGCTGTTACGGCTACCGCGGGAAAGTTTAAAAGCCCCGGCAAGCCCTGCAGCAGAGGGCAGTCAGGGGAGAAGGGAGCAGGCAGGCAGGCAGCACGCCAGCGTAGCTGTAGCTCCCTTGGAGGCTGCCTCACAGGCAGGCAGTCTTCTCTCAGCCCAGTGGATGAGGCAGGCAACCAGAGCCTGGGAATTAGCAGAGGGTTTTGTCTCTGGGGATTTCCCGGATCAACACAGTGCCCAAGGAAGCCTCTCCAGTGTGGAGGAATATTATTTCTGATTCTAAGGAAGGAAGAAGTCCCACAATAGTGAGGAATGCAGCCGGGTCTGAGGGCGCACTGACCTGGAGCAAGTATCAGCTCTGACTCAGGGAGCAGTAACACCGACTGGCTGACGGACCTGTGTCCAATATTGAGGTCCCAGTAAACCAACAAGTGACCAGTTGGCGAGTGGACGGGGTGTAGGGGTGGCGGAGCCCCATGGAATATCGGAGACCACAACCGTGAGTACCCCTCGGTGGGAAGACCCCTCCAGTAATAAGATCTCCACTGAACCGCTCCTTTGAATACCTCATTCCATCAAAGTCGTGGCACGAGAGATGAGGGGGAGGGGCTACCTACGAGGGGCGTCATCGAGTGCGGTCCACGAACGTCACACTTGGGTTACTTCTGATTGCTCATATAAGTTACAGAAGTATTCTTTTCATGGAGAGCTTGAAGAAGGAACTATCATTTTGAATGTTTTGGGTAAATAGACCCCATTTGGGAAAATATTGATAGGTAAGTATAAGAGAATTTGAGGAAATGCTATACTGTTTCTGTTTTGGTCCACATTATGCCTTACCTGAGGAATAAGTTTTGGTGAAATTAGGCTACAGTAAGACATACTGGCTGTGTGCAGAGTTTAAGTGTCTTAAAATACTGTGCACGTGTGTGTGTATATTATAATCATGGTATGAGAAAGAAGGGAAGGGAGAGAGAAGGAAAGAATGTGCTAGGCTTTTGGCAAAGGATATTTAGGACTATATGTACTCATAATAAATTGTGTCCCATATAAAATATATTGATTAGTAATCAGTGTAGCATAAGGAGAAAGTCACTTCAGGTGGGGATGGAGAAATCTGTCAAAACACAGGCTTAAGCTCCATGCATAGAAGAGAAGCCAATCTTAATAATGGCATCAGCATAGCTCCATCTCCACAACCAGCTAGTCATAGACCACAAGAAGATGTCAAAAAGAAATAGTGAGAACAATGTATTTTCATATTCAGGTCCACCCATTGTTGGGCCTAGGAATCATGTATTGCAGGATGGGACTGTTATTTAAATCTAAAGGTTATGTGGTACAGATTGTCTAAATAGTGGCAATTCCATGTGACAAAATTATGCCTGCATCTGGAGACAGACCTTGATCTGGTAGACATGCCTTCCTTAGTTATGCTATTAGAGGGCTGAGGGCTTCACCCCATCCTTTCTCTGATCCATCACATCTATGTAGGTATAGTGTTTAAGCTGTAATATCTACAGGATTTATATTAAAATTCACATAATTCTGTGAATAATATAATCCCTGGCTCATGTGCACTTTAACAAAAGAGGTCCTTAGATGGATCTTGCCCAATCTCCCCCAACCTGATGTATCCCTTAATTTAAAATTGTTAATCAGATGTCTAGGCTTTCCATTTCAATGAAGTGAATCCTCCCACAGCAGGCCATCAGCAATCAAAATTCATTTCTGATCCTGTTGTTTTATAAAGAATGGTAATATTAAAATTGTGGCCAGGAACTTGCAGGCAGGCATCCTTTGCTGTGTCTCTCTTTTTAAACATCATCAGAGCTATTTAAGCTAAATAATTATAGGCTCATAGACGATAATATTTAGAGATGCAAGTTACAAGAACAAAATCTCCAAATGAGGCACTAAAGCTATTGGCACCATATATGTGCTGGGTTTTTAAAGGGACACATTGGCCAGTTAGACATTACACATAAGGAAGTGGTTAGAAACCAATTTATACCTGCAACATCAGTGAAGATAGACTGGTTTAAAAATGGTGGAATCTGGTCTAAGATAGACCTGCATTGATGTGGTCTCAGACTTAATCAATTTAGTTTATACTGGTATATCAAACTTCTGTACCAGATCCCCTACCAGCTTGAGTTAGGTTGCGTTCTGCCAGCATCCCAGGGTACTTTATGGCCTCTCACTAGGTCCCCCTCACAGGGAGGTTTGCTAGCAGCTGACCCACACTTGGCTGCTCTAGTTGAGCACTTACATGGCCCCAACCCACACCTGGGCTTTCACAGAGCTGAGTTAGCAAAGGTCCTTTGCCCAGCCCAGCCCAGTCCAGCCTCCTGCTTTCAGCCAGTTGTGAGCTGTAGCAAGGGAGCAGGTGGGGGGAACCAAGGGAGTGTTTGTAGCTCAGGATTTTTCTGTCTTTATTCAATGTCCCTAGGCAGAGAAGCAGGAAGAGGTGCTCCACAAAAGGAAGGGTTGGGCCCTTTGGAGGTCTGGTGAACTTCAGGTGATGGTGCCAGCAGGTGCCTGGCATTCCCACCCCATGTGGCTGGGAAAGAGGCACTCTGCAGAAGGCCTGATTGGGCTCTGGCAAATGCCAGGTGGCAGCAAGAGGTGTCCAGCATTATTGCAGGAATCGCAATTGTAGAGATTGTGCTGGGAACCTCCTTCTGCTACTTGCCATTCACCAGAGCTCCAAGGGGTCCTATCCTGCTTTCTGTGGAGCGCATTTCCCCCCCCCCACTGGCTGGGCTGCCAGGTGTGCCATGGTGATTCTCCTGGAAGCCTAGGGCTGGGTGTGGGGAAGGATCTATAATGACACAGGTTGAAGAAATGCTTGGCCATGCCCAGCAGCCAATTGGGGTGGCTCAGCCACTTGGCTCCACTCAGGATTCTCCCACAGTGTGGGAAGCCCATGGGGCATGGTGGAGGGCATTCAAGAGCACCCCCAACCTGCTTGCCTGCCCATCAAAGAACAAGCATGTGTTCTGTTCATTTCCAGTGTAACATATGCCACTTACAGAAACCTGGATAGCTTAGATCAACTCTACCTCAAGCTTTTTGAACATTTGTACTTAGCAGTGGAATGTGTAGGGGATGCATGAGGGTACACGCGCACCCCCTGAGAGCTCTGGTGCCCCCTCAACAGGCCGTGTTCCCCACTTCACTGATGGGTAGGGGGGCAGGTGGGAGCACCAGTGCCTCCCCTTCCCCCCCCTTCCCCCCCCGCAAGCGCTGGCTGTGGAGTCAAGCTTCCAGGAGTGCCGCAGCCACTTCTGGGAACACCATGGCCATTTCCCAGTTTGTGCGATCAGCGTGCGGAGGGATCCCCACACTGCCGGAAGGCGCGATTGGCCATGGGCCCCACCCCCTCCCATTGCTGACTGGTCACTGAGGGGGTGTGTACCTCCCCTGACTCGGGTGGTACCAGTCGCCCATGGTACTTAAACACTGTAGAGGTATCAGAATATTAATGTTTCTGAGAATGTCTGGAACTTGACGTGTCTTTTTTTCTGGGAGTTGATCCTTAGCTTTTTCTGTACCAATACCCTTTAGCATCAGGACACCCTGATTGTTTCTCTTCTCCTAAGAATATTAGAAGATGCTAAGGTTCTGTTCTTTCAGGTGGCAGGCAACTCCTAAAGGTGTTGAGCTCTAGTTTTTACTCCTTAAAGAATGGAAACATTAGATGCAATTACTTCGACTTGAAAGAAATTAGCTATGCAAAAGGAATCCTCATCCCTCCAGAAGCTAACTTTGCCAGTAAGAAACAGAAAATTCAGAGGTGAGGGTAGGCCTGAGTTTGTTCAATTTGCCTTGTCTTCCATCATAATGCCATATGTATTAACCACTTTCAGAGTTGGAGCAATCCCTTATCGTAACATATGCTTTGCCTATGCATCATCTTTTAATTTAATCACAGAATTTATCCAATATGCCCAAAGACAGACTACTCACCAAAGATGTGGGAGACCTAGGTTCAATTCCTTCCTTTGCATATTGATATTAAATTCCACATATTTCACATTCGCAGGAGCTGTGATTGGAAACCAGCTGTCCCACTTAAAGGTGCATGTCTTTAACTACCCTATGCTGGGGAGTGATTCTTGTTTACTTTCTTTCTTTCTCAATAACTGTTTTAAGGGTCTTGTCATATGTTATATTTACGATGTATTAACTGCACTTAAAACACAAGTGTCCGTCCACGTGTTCAAGTAGTAAAGCATATGCTAAGTGTGATCATATTGTGCTATGTATGACTGCATCATAGCACATTTAGGACTTTTTGGGGGAGGAGTATCTTTATATAGTATTATGTAATATGTGTTCAGTTATTGTTCATCTGTTCCACTTCATAGACGTATCTTGCTCATTGGTGGTCCCAGCTCTGGCACTGAGCAAAGTCTTGAATTAGCTCTGTGTAGTCTTCCACTATCACACATTACACTTAGAGATCATAATAGACATTATCATGCGACTACTCAGAACATTTTTTTAACTTCTAATATAGCACGGTAATGCCTACTACCACCCAGATAAAATGCATGGTAAGTGTCCTGTGCTATATGAAGTGGAATAGTGCTATAATCACTCCTGTTGGCAACCGTCTCAGAAAGAGTCTACAGATTGACAGTACAGGTTCTTCCTGATTGTGAGAGGTGTTTTTTTTCTCCCTCAGTCCACTCCTCCTCTCCCTTCCCTGCCCATTTTTGTCCTAATTTCCACCTATTTACGTTCTCACTGACCTCCTGTCACACTTTTAGCTTTTTTCATTCCTTAGAAATTTCAGAACAGCAGAGTCTCCCTATGCCTGAAGGAGGATACTTGTTCCTGAAAACTTGCAAAGAACTTTGTTCCAACTTCTTAGTTGATCTAATGAAAGATATCTGCTAATATCTAATAAAAGATGTATCTACCCAAGGAACCTTGTCTGCCTATGTCCTTAAATTAATATGGCTACAATCAAAAACCCTGCAGCATGGGTGACCCAGGCAGAGAAGCACACCATTGTTGTTTCTGTTCCCAAAGTCAATATAATTATTTACTACATATTTTTCCTTATGATTATTTACAGCTCTTGTACAGAAAATGAACTGAGGTACTAAGAGTTTATGTAGCTTGCCAAAATCCTGCAGAATGCATACAGTAGAGTCTGGAAGAAACCAGAGATTTTCTCAAGTTCCAGGCTGTGCATTTATCACATGTCTATGCATCTTCTCATTGTCTCATCTCCTAATGGATGGAAGCAGGTGGTGTCAGTAATGTTTTAGTTTCATATAAATATGGACTGTATTACTTGGGCTTCACTGAAGACGAGAATGAAAACAGTCCTTAACATTCTATAATACACTGTCCAGGTATCAAACAAAAGAAGCTAAGCTCCAAGGCTATTTTCTATCTAATTTATAAAATTAAATCCCAAATGTCATCCCATATAAATGGCCATATGTTGGAAAATGATTCCCATTATAAAAGACAAGATGTATATGAATTCTGTCAAATTGCAAGCAGGGACATTAATTACATCTGAATTATTGGCAGACCTTGCCCATCCCCAGTACCTTTAGCCAAATGAAAACAATATATTTAACCTTTGATATGATATATGATGATTCAAGAGCAGCTACAAATACGTAACTAGACTATTTTTAAAATAAACTAATTTCATTTTAGACCACTGAATTTGACCAATACATTGGAATAGGATTTGTGCTTGCAAGTTTCAGTATCATTACTAATGGACAGAAGTTCACATCATACAACCTGCAGTCACCCTTAATTCTACATTAGCTTGACGATTTGCTACTGCCAGATTTGTCTCAAGATTTTAACAGTGAAAAATATATTGGAGATCTGCGTGGGTCTGTTTTTTAAAGGTCTGCTTCCAACCCGAACCCAATATTATATAACCAGACCAGAACTCACAATCTGCATTAGCAAGTGTTCTTACCCACAAACTGTCCCAATCTGCTTCAAGTAAACCCCACAACCCAAGCTACTTTTGGGGAGGAGGGGAGGGAAGCAGTCTCCAGGGTTAGCCCAGAGACAAGAAAAAATTCTTCCCCAGGTGCCAAAAAGCACAGGAAGCTGCTCATTTGAACTGTGCCTCCTTTTCTGGGTTTGTGGAGTTAGGGGATCTTGTCTCTGGGGTCTGTCCAGAGATGATAAAAAATTACTTATCCAGGACTGAAAAAGCATGGGAAGCTGCTTGTTACTTGAGGGGTGAGGGAGAAAGGGGATGAGGTGGAAAATACAACCAATCCCAGCCCTAGCTGGTAACAATCGGCTGACCAAGCTGTTCTTAATTCCTGGCTTTTAGCACTACTTAGTTGAAGAGAGTGTTAATTAACTGGCTTGCCTCCTGGCTGGGTGTCTCTTTGCAAAGACTTTGCCTACTTGCAAATTAGACATAAAACATGGTGAGTCATATTTCAACCTGAGTCCAACCTGAAAACATTTTCTGCCCCACATCTGAACTGCAAAATGTGAATTAGTTCACATTCCAGCCTAAACCCGGCCCACTTTGTGGGTTGCCTGCAGACACCCTAGAGTATCTGACCCGAGTGCAGGGGGGAGAGACAGAGAGAGAGAGAGAATCTATATCTCCATAGTGCGTAGTCCCCAGTCAAGACAGGGATCTTTTGTGATCGGTTCTGTACAAATATATGTGAAAACTTTGTCTATCCGTCAGCGTTGACAGCCTATGTTGTAAAAAATGTATTACAATACACATCTGAAGTTTTTAAACTCCCTCTTCTTTGTTTTCCACCCACGTGTTATTCTCCTGTATCCTTTCCAATCCACCTACATATTCCTCTTTCTACTCTGTTATTCAAACCATCTCTCCAGAACACTTTCTAGTCCTGGTCGTAAAGCTCCACTGACGAGCTATAGTGAAAAACCTCTACTAGTCTTGCTCTCATGAACTATGGGTTTTCTTTGTCCTTCCATCCAGCCTTGATGGGTCCTGAAAACCCTTGTATTAGAAGAGTGTAACTGGCAGAATAGATCTTTCCGGATTTATTGTAACCTGTATGGAATTGTGGAAGTACAAGGTCAGAAGCAATAATGGCGTCAGAGTGAGAAAGCTAGAGAAATCGTATCTTTCCTGTCTGCAGGGGTGTTAAGAAACATCATTAGCTTATGTTTGTGAAATGCTTTGAGATCACTGGATGAAAGCTATCAGAAAAGTGTCAAATCTTATTGAAATCTTTGCCAATTTTGGCTCAAAGTTTGGGTCCTTGTGCTTTCCAGGCCAAGTCTCCAGTGATTTATGAACCATGGGTTGCGCTGGTGAGCTCTGGAAGGCTCTGTCAGCAGCAGGGAACAACATGCACTATACAAAAGTGAGGATTGTCCATTGCTTTTAAATATTCTTACATAAACTGGGCCACATCCCATGCTTCAGTGGATCTGTTACATTATTAAGTATATCCAAGTTGTATCTATACTGAATGTAATACTCTTAAGCTTTCCATGGGATGTTAACTTTCTGAATTAGTTGTTAACATCCATCTTTTTCCAAATAGCAGCTTTTTTTCATTCTGATTAACATCAGGAGCTATTTAAATGGTATCAATGCCATCATTCAGATTAGTTTTCAATGACAACAAATGTAAAAAAAAAATATGAAAACGTGCTTTGATGTACACATGAAGTAGCTTCCATCTTGCCTGTTTCCATTTCAGATCTGCTGCCCAAATAAAAGTAATGTCATTTTTTTGTGTGTGTGACTGTATAATCCTGTTTATCTCTGACCTTTATACACAATGGTCTAAGTGAGCATTTCTTCACTCTTGTTTCTTGGAGAAAGTGGCACATAACTTTGGAATCAGCTTGTGCTGTGGAAGTACCAGTTATTTATACTCTGATTACTTGCATGTGAATCAAAAGCAAAGAAGGTACCAGGTTTCAATCTGTCAGATGAAACTGAGTCACCTACTTTTGAGAAGAAGGGTTGTTGCTGATATAGTATGTGTAAAGCATTCTAATGGAAAAACTAAATTAATCCTCCAACAATAATGCACTATTTCACAATTACCAAGTAGTTACAAATGGAGCAGTCAAGGGATTAAGGTATTATTCTTTTCAGCATTCATTCAGCCTAAGGATACAAAAAGCTACCTCATCCCTCAAGGTAACTCTAATCAATGATTAACTAAAAGGCTACAGTTACTAGAAAATGAGTCCAAAGCTTCATTACTGGGGAGGGGAGGGGAGGGGAGGGATATTTATATTATGTTATATATTCCACAAAAAAAAGAAAAAATGTAAGAAAAGTTCATGTTACACTGTTCAGCATTCAAAAGTCATGAAATGCCAAAGTGCAGATTGTACACAAACTCTACTCCCTTGGTGTGAATAAGGATGCAATCTTTAAAATACACGATTACCTACAGGGCCCCAGTGCTCTCATGACACTGTTGTCAGTCCAGATTAACTCTACTGAGGCCTCATTGATTCATAGCTTCTAAAGCCAGAAGGGATAATTATCATAATCTAATCTGCCTTTTTTATAAAGCAGGTCATCAAACATCACGAAGTGATTTTTGCATCAAGCCCACAGCATCTGTTTAAGTTGCAGGACATCCAGACTTGATTTAAGGACCGCTGGTAATAGACAAACCACAATATTATTAGTGTAGTTGTCCCAATACTTAATTGCCCTCCATGGCTATGGACATGTGTGCATTTCTCAGGCTAGAATTAAATCCAACAAGGCCCTTGGCTGGATGGCAACACAGGTGAACTTTCGAACATAAAAGGGCTGCTCGTTGGTCACTCTTGTCCTTACAGAGCCCAAATGATTGACAGCTGGCCCTCTACTCTGTCAGGGAAGCGCGCAAGCTGCCACTAAGCAGTTGGCAGCTACTGAGAAGGGGGAGGAGTTACTACTCTCCTCATTGGGTCGTGTGGCCTGGAGGGGTATTTGGAGCAAAGGGCAGTCTTCTGGGGCTGGAAATTTCTGCGGGTTCTGGGAGGACTCCTGCTCCAGGTGCATCTGCCTCCCACTGTGAGAGAGTGTCCCCCAGTCCCTGCACCTCTCCAAGTCACCCAGGAAGCATCCAGGATACAGAAGATGAGGCAGAACAACTGGACCTATCCTACAATGCACTGGGTTCAGCTGTAGGAAATGCCCCTGCCCATGCAAAGATGGGTACCCAAGTCTGGACGGGGTTAGGACGTAGATGCTTGGTGCTTGCAACTTCATGGGAAAGTTCCAGCTTGAGGTACTACCCTCCACACTTCAACAAACCGCAGCAGGGTACCCACAGGGCTCCCTGACAGCTCACCCCTGGGCAGGCTATCAGAGAGTCAGAGCTCTACCTCCCTTCCTCCCACTTGGAGGGAGAGAGGGAGAACTGAGGATGTGAAACACTAGGTGTCTACAACATCTGAGAAGCATAAAACCAGTTATATGGGTGGAGAGAAGTTTGAAATGAGAGAATTTCTTGTGGAAGAGCCAGTTCTGTGAGAAACCCCTCGAATGGCTGTACACTCTTCCCATGCCAGGAGAAGGCTTTTCTCCCAGCACAGATATATTGCCTATTTATGAATAATGTTAAACATTTCAAGGATATGTTAAGGTATAGGCATTGCAGGCTTTGCAATGCTCTTGGCAGTTGTTTCTGGTGACAATGCGAGTATCTCAGCTTTCGTTTAAACATATACTTGGATTTCAGAAAAGCTTTTGACTTTGTCTCCCACGATGTCCTCATGGCAAAATTGGAGAACTGCAGCCTCGACAACCTCATGATCTGATGGCTAGGGAACTGGCTCTGTAATCAGACCCAGCGAGTGATAGTCAATGGAGCTGAGTCAGAATGGCACATGGTGATCAGTGGCATCCTTCAGGGTTCAGTATTCAGACCAGTACTTTTTAATATATTCATTAACAACCTGGATGCAGGTGTCAAAAGTAGACTGGCTATGCTTGTGGATAGCATCAAAGTATGGCGAAGTGGGGTTACACTGGAGGACAGAATCATAGAAGTAGGGTCGGAAAGGACCTTGTAGATCTTCAGGTCCGACCCCCTGCCTGCTCAAATGATCCCAGCCAGGTAGGCATCAAGCCACTTCTTAAAGACCCCCAGGGTAGGAGCCAGCACCACTTCCCTTGGAAGTTGGTTCGAGATCCTAGCCACCCTAACTGTGAAGTAGTTCCTACGGATGTCTAATCTAAACCTACTCTCTAACAACTTGTGGCCGTTATTCCTTGTTATCCCAGGGGACACTAGGGGAAACAAGGGCTCCCCCAAACCCTTCTGGTCCCCCCTAGTGAGTTTATAGACGGTCACTCCTCAGCCTTCTCTTGTGAAGGCTGAACAGGTTCAGGTCCTGTAGCCTCTCAGTGTAGGGTCTGCCCTGCTGTCCCGGATCATGCGGGTGGCCCTCCTCTGGACCCTCTCAGTGTTGTCCACATCCCTCTTGAAGTGGGGTGCCCAGAACCGGACACAGTGCTCCAGCTGTGGCCTGACCAGTGTCACATAGAGGGGGAGGATCACCTCCTTGGACCTACTTGAGATGCACTTGTGGATACACGATAAGGTCCAGTTAGCCCTGCTGATCATGACCTCGCATTGTTGGCCCACGTTCATCTTGGAGTCAATGATGACTCCAAGATCCCTTTCTGCCTCCGTGCTCTCAAGAAGGGAGTTTCTCATCTTATAAGTGTGTTGCTGGTTACTACTGCCTAAGTGCAGCACCCTGCACTTGTCAATATTGAAACGCATCCTGTTTTTGTTAACCTGCCCCTGCAAGCTATCCAGATCTTTCTGCAGTCTCTCCCTCCCTGCTAACATGCCCACCTCTCCCCATATTTTGGTATCATCAGCAAATTTGAACAGGTT
>JAGPOW010003316.1:5525052-5549282 GCA_030014935.1 Caiman crocodilus | reverse complement strand
GCAGTCTCTCCCTCCCTGCTAACATGCCCACCTCTCCCCATATTTTGGTATCATCAGCAAATTTGAACAGGTTGCTTTTCACCCCGTCATCCAAATTGCTGATAAAGAAATTGAACAGGGCGGGCCCAAGGACCGAGCCCTGGGGGACTCTGCTGCCCACTTCCACCCAGGTCGAATATGACCCATCCACCACCACCCTCTGAGTATGACCCTTCAGCCAATTCACAATCCATCTGACCGTGTAGGCATTGGTGCCACAGTCGCCTAGTTTTTTAATGAGGATGGGGTGGTCGGCAGTGTCAAAGGCCTTGCTGAAGTCCAGAAAGACTACATCCACGGCGACACCTGCATCCAATGCTTTTGTGACCTGATCATAAAAGGCAACCAGTTTGGTCTGACATGATCTGCTCCTGGGACTGGGGATTCAGATTTGCAAGATGGCTGGACATAAACCTGTTGACTTTCAACATAGACAAATGCAAGGTGCTCTACCTTGGCACAAAGAACTCACGTCATACCTATAGGCTTGGCAGTGCTTCACTCACTAGCACTACATCTGAAAGACGCTTGGGGTCATGATTGACCATAAGGTAAATATGAGCCAACAGTGCAATATCACAGCTGGCAAAGCAAATAAAACCCTGGCTTGCATCTACCAATGCATCTCAAGCATTTTAAAAAAGGATATGGAGAAGCTCAAGAGAGTCCATAGGAGAACCATGTGTGTGATTGGAGGTCAAGAGAGCAGGCCTTACGAGGAGAGGTTGAGAGGCATGGGACTTTTCAGCTTGGAGAAGCATAGACTCAGGGGGGATTTGGTGGCAGCCTATAAATATATCAGAGGTGTGCATCAGGATCTGGGAGAATGTCTGTTCACCAGGGCTCCCCTAGGGAATCCAAGTCCAATAGTCAGAAACTACTGAAAGACCATTTTAAACTAGACATAAGGAAAAGCTTCTTTACCATCTGAGTCTCCAGAGTCTGGAATAGACTCCCCGCCAGAAGTGGTGCAAACACCTACTCTGGATATGTTCAAACTATGTTTGGATGATTATCTTGTTGGGATCATCTGATCCCAGCTGGCTTCCTGCCCTTTAGGACCCAGTGATCTCATGAGGTCCACTCCAGCCCTAATGTCTGTGATATCCATGAAATCTATATGTATATTTTTAGACACCAGTGTGAAAAAGAAAAAAAAATGGAAACATGAATGATGTGCAATAGAAACCATGTTGTCTGATTGAGTTTCAGGCAGGTCTAAGACTGAGATATCCAACTATTTACGGAGGATGCTGAATTTTACTGTTTAATTTTTAGCTTGCAGATTGCTTTGAAAATTTAGACTACGTACTTGCCCCTCAGACCATAACAACTCCCATTTCAATCAATGGGAGGCTTGCACAAAAATAGAGTAATACATGACCTTGGTAGGTAATTATAGTAGTCACTTATCATCCCTGTCCTCCTATCTCCAAGGTCCAGATTCTTTCCCACGTATTAGGCATCCATTTAAACCATGAAAATCCATTAAAACATCAAAGATTTAGTAATAACAACAACAAAAAACACTGAAGAGGGGAAGCAAACACCCACCAGCTACATTAACTGTTTTACTGGGACTCAAACAGGGTAGAGTAAAATCAAACTCAGGTACCTAATTTCACTAGTCTCCTGTAAGCAGAGGAGAATTTAAATCTTTGTTTCTTGTCCCTTCTTCTTCTTCATTTCCCTAAATGAAGCAACTCTTGACTTCATCTGGCTTCATTCCCACTGCTTTCCCTTTAGATCATTCCGTTTCCTACAGTGAGATACTCGGTGCTGACCTTTCTATTGGCACAGTTGGGTACATGAGCTAATAGTCCAGTGTGAATAACTGGGTGGTTTGTGCCTGTCCATCATTGTTTCCAACTGTGACTAGATTCAGAAATATGGTGTTACTGTGACTGTACTGCAGGGGTAAGAAATGGAACAGGAAATGGCTTTCAGGGACATTGAGGAGGCGCAGTCCTCATAGCAGGTAAACACAGGGCCTCCAGCAATTGTGAAACCACCTCTGTTGCTTCTCTTCCTGGAAGCAGCTCCTACTTCTTCAGCCAAAATAGAGCCTTGGAGACCTTAAAAATTCAGGAGAGAATGTATCCTCCATTCTTCTGAATTAAAGGTAAAATGTCAAGTGTCACTGGAAAATGGAGGTGTAGTGAATGTCTCTATGCAAACATGTTAATTTTTCAACCATAAATGTCTCAAAGTGCTGAACAGATCTTAGGAAGGAGTCATTCTAACACCATTGAAGTGTACCTCTTTCTGGGCCACAACATGGTAGCCATTCTCTGCTGGGAGCGCTAGTTGAATGTGTATCTTTAAAGGAAAGTGGAAAAATAACTTTTGCAAATGACTTGAGATTTGTTTTGTTTCTGGTTTGGTAGACTACAATTGGTGGACATGACAGTTGGCAGGCTCCACATCCTTTTCCCTCAAAATGTGGCACAGGAACATTTTTTTATGTGCAATCTGAAACAGCTGTGCTAGAAACAGAGTGGCCCCTAGTGCCATGCCAGAGTGTCTGTTTGATACCAACTGGGAGAATGCTGATAAAACCTGTATGGTGATAAAAATGATTAGATCTAATGAGACCACAACACAGAGGTAACAGTGAAAGATGATATGAAAAAGAAGTAAAGCTTAGTGAACAGTACTGATAGCACAAACTTTGCCTTTTGTTTTCTTATTGGGAAGGGGTAAAAGAAAGGGAGGGAGGAGGTTTAAAAAAAACAAAATAAACCCATTTAAATTTTTTTTCATCAGACATCTTGTTGTTACATAACAGCAGGTCTGACCAGAAGAGAATCTTTAAGAATGCATCTTCAGTAAATGAGAGGAAAAAAGAATCAGAAATTTAGAAAATAATTTGATGGCAGCAGCTGGATTGTAGGAAACCTACTTGGCCAATAACCAATGTTATTCTACATTCCCCAAGCATGTGTAGTGATTAGTCAAAATCTTCCCCCCACCCTTTTTCTTTAAATACTTGTAAAATATCTCCAAATGTAAGAAAAAAGTGAACAAGCCAGAATTCCAGACTTCATTTTCCTGTAGCAAGCAAATATTACAAATAAATAAATAAATCTACAATTATTTATCTTTCAAGATTTTATCTCTTTTGGTCTAAGGACATCACATCCCCATATAAACAGTAATCAGCTCACATGACTTGCTTATATGATAAGTGTTAGGAATTGTTATACCAATTATCAGTAATTCTGTGTGTGGGTAGATGAGCAAGTGCTAGAAAAATGTGCCTTACATTAGAGAATAATGTATAGTGGTTAATAAGAGGCATAGATTCACTGCATATTGGTTGCTCCACATTAATTGTGTGCCTGCTCTTACCCTGAGGTAAAGCTAAATTCAGACAGCTTTGTCCTCAGAGAAGCAAAGCAGCAGCTGATTTGTGATAAGGCCCTGTCTGTTTATAATTTGCTGTACTTAGAGAGTTGGCAGTGGTAGCAGTGATTCCTCATGGTCAAGAATGATCACTTTCACATGTCAAGTAACGTTTCCACAGGTCAAGTAACGTGTTGTAAATGAGTCAGTTGATGGCTAAGAAGGTGAATCCTAGAGCCTCAGAGTCTCTGAAAAATACCACAGGTAGTGGTTAAAGGGAGGGTTGGACCATGGATTTCAGAGTCTTGGTTCCTTTCCTTCCATTTCTGTTGTACTCTGCCTCCAAGGTGAGACAGTTTTCTGTAAAGTAAGTGTGCCTGCCTCCCCTCTATCGTGCGTTCTCACGCTGCCTTCGCCCAAGCAGTTGATCTCGCCTGCCAGGGACTTGCATTCGGGCCCCAGAGGGCACTTCAGCTATCTTCAGTGTGACCCCCTAACTCGCCTGCCATGATTTTGAATGGTTCATCAGTTGAGGGGTTCCCCCTTGAGAGTGCCTCCCAGGCTGTCACGCCTCTCGGCAGGAGTTCACGGGGCTCCAACCTCCCTTACACCCCAGCCATGTGCCACCCTTAGACACGGGCCTCTGAGTATATTCTCAGCTGGTCCCACTGGTGTCTTTCCTGTCCCTGGTGTTGCCTCTTGATGATGACCACTCAGGGTCCTCGTTGAATTCTGGTGAGGGTCTAGCATCCCTCAGCTTTCAGCTCATCTTCTCTAGCGCTCTTAGAGACCACTGGTGGTAGCATGTCCTGGCGTGGTTCCTTTCTCTCCCCTTTCACAAGGCCAACCCCCCCCCCCAGTCTGGTGCTTGGACTCCGTTGATCCATCTTCTTCCAGGGGACTGAGTTAGACGCGCCCCAAAAGGGGAACCTCTGCCAATACCTAAATCCTATACCCCTTTTCCCAAAACACTCAACGTGAAGCAAAGGAACAAGGCTACCACCATGACTACTAGTGAAATGTGACCTAAAGGAAAGAAGGGAGGGAAACGCCTATGGAAATGGAGCACCCACAGTGGGATCCCTGTACATTCTTACTCCCCAAAATGCTCAGGCTAAGGCACCCTCGGGGTTAGTCCCTGTGCCTTCACCTCAGCTGGGGTCTCACATTTTCTCTCTCCCTATTCTCGCCTCTGTTCAGGGTGGCTGCCCTGTTGCCTCTAGTTGAGCCTCTCATGCTGGCTTCCTCCACCCTATCGGGCTACTCCAGCTCGGGGTTCCCCACCGCTGCTGCCATCACTACAGCAGTCGGCATCCCTGCTGGTTTTCCTGCTGGCGTCTTTGATTCCCACCAGTCTTCTCCGGCTCGGAGATCCTCTGTTGCTCCCACTGCTTCCTCCGCCACAGCAGCCACTGCTGCTCCCTTTGTCGGCCTCTCAGCTGGCATCTTTGATCCCTGCCAGTCTTCTCTGGCTCGGGGATTTCCTGCAGCCCTCGCTTCCGCTGCCACCATTGCCATGGCTGGCTGCAGCAGCTGGATGCCTCCTGCTAGGCAGTTCCCTGCCAGTTCTCCAGTCCTCGGTGTCCTAGCCATGCTTATGCAGCTCCCTTTCATCTCTGCTGGGTGGCGTTTCCTCATGATGTCACCTGGCCCCAGCTGTTTACTGCGCAGCTATATACTACGCAGCTGAAACTGCGCAGGCGGTTTCTCACCACGTGCTTTTTTGCTCTTCCCAGCTCCTGAAACAGGTAAGTTGTTTTTTACTCCTTTTCTTCAGTCAGGGGTTTGCCTCTTGGTAAGGCTTCCCCCCTCTCCGGTTCTGTGCCCCTGGCACAGTTAGATGTACCTTCTCTCATTTAGCTCTGTCCCAGGTCAGCTCTTTCCAATTTGTGGTGTCAATGCCCTACTTCCTAAAGTTCACCTTGAGGACATCCTTGAACCATTTTGTCTGGCCCTCACATGTCCCTTGTCCTTGGCTGAGTTGGGAGTATAGCAACTGGTTTTGGTAAATGTGTATCAAACATGCACATAATGCCCTGTCCACTGCAGCTGATGTTGAATAATCAATGCTTCCACACTGGTGGTATAGGCATTGGTGAAGACACTGGCATTTGTATGATAATCCTCCCACTTTGCCAAGGATCTTCCAGAGGTTGTTCTGGTAAAGGTATTCCAAGCTTTTGAGGTAGTCTCTCTAGGTCACCCAAGCTTCACAGCCATAGAGAAGAGTTGGGGTTACCACAGCTTTATATAGCAGGAACTTTGTTCAAGTCCTGATGTCATGATCAGTGAACACAGGATGATATAATCTTGCAAAAGCACAGCAGGCACGTAGGGTCCTATACTGGATTGCCTTATCAATGTTGGCCTTCTTTGAGAGATGGTTGCCGAGGTGTGCAAAGTGTTCAATATTCTCCAACTCCTGTCTGTCTGTGAGGATCTTTGCTAGGGGAGTTAATTGTCCTGGAGCAAGCTGGTGAATCACCTTTTTTTTTCCAATGTTAAGGGTCAGTCCCAAAGTGATTGTGACTGAGCAGTCCTTTTTAGGATCACCTCTGCTTACCCTGCACAGGAAGGGGACTAGAAAAGGTGCCCCAAACATAGGCAGTCCCACTTTATCTTACCCAATGGGATAGCCACATCCAGGGGGATCACTCAAATATGTCCTTTACATTGTGGAATGTACAAATCCTACTAGATGATCTGAACAGTGACAGATTTGAATGTAGAACAACTATTGTTACCTGAGAACACCTGTGATACAGCATGAGTATCGCTGCTCTCAGCAAGACCAGATGTACAGACGAAAGCCATCTGAGGGAAGAGTGGGGTGGTTATAGGCTCTTCTGGAAAGGGAAACCTGCAAATGATGAGTGAATACATGGTGTTGGTTTCGCCATTAAGAACTAGATTGTCAGCTGAATGACAAAATTCCCTATTGGCATTAATGAGTGCCTCTTGACTCTCTCCCTCCAACTGACTAACAATTCATTTGCTACTGTCACCAGTGCATACACTCCAGCACTCGATGCTGAGGAAGAACAGACAGAACAGTTTTATGCTAACCTTGATGAAATCCTGACTATCATCCCAAAACAGGATAAGATCATCCTCCTTGGAGATTTCAGTGCGAGTTGGCCAGGACTTTAACATGTGGAGGGGCACCACAGGGAAGGAAGGATTGGGCAAGGCTAATTCCAACAGCATCCTCTTACTCAGTAAATGTACAGAGCATGACTTTGTCATTACTAACACTATCTTCAGACAACGTGACTTTGAGTGTGTCTATAAAGCAAATGCAGCTGGGGAAAACAGCAGAGAAGCATCCTTTTTTTTTCAATGCATAAAGTGTTAAAGCTTTTACTGAGGAGGCCACCTATGCTGAGGCTAACAATTGTGATCTAGACTCGTGTACTGTGGACATAGGCCACCTAACTTATGTCACATATGATACCAAACAGCCATAAAGGATACATTTCCAGGTATAGACTAAATCTCAGGTGGCAAAGCAGATAATAGGCGCTCTATTCTATTACATTTTCTTTATTATATCTATTTTCCTGATGAAGTGAGGCATAGTAAGCTTAGTTTGTCTAAGGTTAGTGAGTAAATCCAGGAACAGCATCCAGGCACTTGATTCAGTGCTTATATCAAACCTGTTTTAGAACAGCAAACCATAAAAAGTATGTTGTAATAGATCTGTGTATAAGAAAATATACTGTGTTGTTATCTGGGCAAACAGAGATGAGATTACATAGATTAAATAGAACTCAAGGGATCTAAAAAGGAAAAAAAAGGCAGCAGCAAGGGGGAGATTACAACCTTGTTGTTTGGCATGGTAGTGAATCTTGTTAGTGTGAAAGGAAATTGAAGATAGCTTTCAGTTTGTATCAGAGAACACGTTTGGTTTCTTAGTAGCACATGTGTTCTCATTTAAGCAGTTAAACAATGCAGCCACTACCCTTTTCCCAGTTCATATGGATTAGCTTCATGACTAATTGTGGTAAAGTTTAGTATGACGTGTCACTGGCTCCTCATCAGATAAGGCACTGACACATCTCCCAAATCAAATGACAATTCCTGAAGGAATTTTGATCTTGGAATTTCTCATTCCCTCCCACAAATCCTCTTATGAGAAGGCAAGACCAGGGTATGTATTGTAAACCCAGGGAATAGACTTATGTCAGGCACAACAATGTATGCAGTACCCAGAAGTGTAGGAGTTGCAAGCCTAATTTATGATTCTGCTAGAGAGGAAATTATTCCAAAAGACCTTTTGCTATTCCCTCCCCTAATGCAATGGCTATGAGGATCGGCCTTGTAACAGGAGAGAGGTCAGTGACATAGGATTACATAAGGCCATTTGCTATGCAGAAATAAACAGATGGTCTAAAAGTGTTTAATTTTTTTAAAATGAAGTCAGATGCAAGAAAACTTCAGCTTATGGCAGAAGAGGAGTCTCAGAAGAGTGAACAGAGCAAGGGTTTGTTTTTGTTTTAGTTGGCGCTAACTTGGGAACCATTATGGAATTAAAAAAAACCCCCAAATGCTTAGCTCTTTGACACACCAAGTAATTTAGAATGAGTGCAGAAACACCTCCCATTGTACTTCCCTGAGAAGATTTTGAAGAAACATTCCAGGTATGACTAAACCATTGAAGGACTCTGTGGGAGAATACCACAGTGAAGCATGCTATACCTGCTTCCCATGTGCTACAACGTAAATTGGATGTAGTGCAGTTGCTTTAGTGCAGCTCTGGATATGTGGTGATGGACTTGTCCTCTTGGGAGTCTTTATCATTGCACTTCCAATGACATGCTAAAGTGGCTATATGATATCTGTTTTGAGGAGAGAGTATACAGTGCCTCATTGTGGTATTCTCTATGGCAGGGCTTCCCAGACTTTTTCTCAACATGGCCCCTCACTCCTAATAGAGACAGACATTACACATAAACTGCTTTAAGTGATCAGAAACTGGCTTAACCCTGTAAAAGAACAGATCAGTGCACATAAACCTGTTCGAAAATGGCTGAAACTAGTTTGAAATAAACCTGGTTGAATGTAGCATCAGACTTAACTGATTTGGCTCAAACCAGTTTATGCAATGCCGTTCCCAGACCCCTTGCTGGTTTAAGATAAAAAAGACTCCCCTAGAATCCTGGCATGCTCTCTGGGCTGGGTGGGGCTCTCTGCTTCACAGGAGGGATGGCCCCTTCTCTTTACTCCCTTGCTGGAGCTCTAGCAGAGACTGCAGGCACAGCAGGGTCTGCCTGGCTTCTATCTGCCATCCCCCTCCCCCCTTGCTGCTCTCTGTTGAAGCAGAAATCCCCCCTCTCTCCATCCCTCCATCTCCCACAGCACAGACCCCAGCTCCAGGGACTGTAGGCATGTGGTATGCTAGCCAGTCCCAAGAGGTGAGGTATGTCTCTCCAATTTTGCAGGGACAGGCAGACAGAACAGTGATTGCTTAGGGCTTTTTGGAGCTAATCAACAGGTCAGCTGTTAAGCTGTTTAAGAAGAGTTTGAACTAATGGAGAGAGACTATTGTTTTCCTGATGAGGTAATAAACACTGTTATCAGGTCCCTGCTGGCTTGCTTACCTGTCAGTTTGCTGCAGACAGTATAAATAAGCAGGGAGAGGGAGATTGAAAAGCTCTGTATCATGAACAGATGCATGCACTGCATGCCTCACTTGCCTCAGAGTGCTAGCAGGGGGCTGGGGGCTGGCAACACATCCATCCCTTGAGCAGCCATCAGGAAAAAGCTTGGGATGGTGCAAGCAGGGTGGGGGTTTACACCCGTCCCTAATCCGAGCATCCTGCTTGGGCCTGGCCATGTCCCCTCCCCCTCTGCTCAGCACTCTAGAAGGGAAGCAAGGGCTCCTCTAAGTCTCCCTGGCTTCTAGTCTGAACTAGAATTCAGGCATGTGCCTGAATTTCCTCATTCCAGAGATAATATCTGTCCAGTTATAAATGAGTTCAGTCTAGCCAGGTTAGACTAACCTGCAATTGAATCAATTCAGGCTCAGGCTTTTTGAATGTCTGTCCTTAGCCTTTGACACTATAGACCTCCCTGCAAAAACTGAAACAGATTCTGATTTGAAAGAAAGATTCTAAGTTCACATTGGGTTATGTTGCAGCTCCCACGTGGAAAGGCACAATAATGCTTTTATTTTGGCTAACTGTCCATTTATACTTATTTCAGATGAACCCCCCCACCCCCATTTTCATTTCCAAATGAAATAGAAGCCCACATGTGTTCAAATAATTGTCTTCATTTCTCATTGTTTTTTCCATTTTTAATCTTTATTACACATTTAAAATAATTGATTTGGGACATCAAGGGTTAAAGAGAGGTGGTTTCTTGCCCTATAGTAGCCCTGCTCTTGCAGTCCTTTTTTAATCCATTATCCCCCTATAATACACATATTCCTCTAAAAAATAGTGTAACAAAATAAAACCAGAATAAAAGAAAAGTGAGTGTAGTCATAGTAATTTCTGTGAAGGTGAAAATCAATTTCAGGCACAGACATTAAAGGAATAGCATTTCAATAAGTTAATTTATACACCAAGTGAATTACTATTTTAGATATATATTTTAGCACATGTAATGTTCATGAAAAGTAGCAGACTGACATCACAACGGACTGAAATCCTTTCACTAAGGAAGAAATATCACACCAGCAATAACAACCATACCTCTTATATAACAAATACGTCTTATGTAGCACTTCTCATCAGTAAATCTTCAAGTGCTTTACAAAGGAAATCTGTATTATCTACAAGTCATAGGAATAAAGGGCTAGAAAGTATCTTGAGAAGTCATGTACACCACTCCCTGCATGATGCAGGATCAAGTCTATCCAGATCATGTCCAGCAGCTATTTGTCTATCCTGTTCTTAAAAGCTTCTAATGAAGAAGATTCCACAACCTCCCTCCTGTTCCAGTGATTCAGTTCTGTTTGAGTAGGCAAGCTATTCCAAATGTCTAGCCTATGTCATGTTTGCTGGAAAAAGCAAATTTCTTCCTGTCCCACGTACAATGGACATGGAGTACAGTTGATTGCAATTTTCTTTATATGAACTGTTCACTTAGGGAAGATTATCCCCCTCCTCTGTTTAGTCTTCATTTTTTTTCTCCAAACCTCTTATAAATTCTTGGTCCCTCCTGGACAATCTCCAGATAGGCAGAGAGGGAGACAGAGAGGTGATATGGCTTGCTCAATTTCACTTGCAGTCTCTTGAGCCTCAATTCAGTGCCTCATTACTACTTGGAGCAAGTTACTCCACTGTCCCACCAAATTCCTACTGGCCTTCTGTTGTAATCCTAAAGTTTTAATAAATTTCGTGGACTTAGGGCTGGAAGGGACCTTGTGAGGCCATTGGCTCTAGCCCCCTGCCCAAAGGGCAGGAAGTCAGCTGGGGTCAGGTGACCCCAGCAAGTTAATCATACAAACACTTCTTGAATGTGTCCAGAGTAGGTGCTGACACCACTTCTGGGGGAAGTCTGTTCCAGAGTCTGGGGACTTGCAAAGTAAAAAAGTTTTTCCTTATGTCCAGTCTAAAATGGTCTTCCAGGAATTTTTTACCATTAGATCTTGTCTTCTCTTAGGGTGCCCTGGTGAACAGATATCTTCCCAGTTCCTGATGCACGCCCTTTATATACTCATAGGCTGCCACCAAGCGCCCCCTGAGCCTTCTCTTCTCCAGGCTGAAGAATTCCATAGCTCTTAGTCTCTCCTCATAAGTCCTGCTCTCTTGGCCTCTGATCATGCATATGGCTGTCCACTGGACTCAAGCTTTTCCATGCCCTTCCTAAAGTGTGGGGCCCTAAACTGGATGCAGTACTCCAGCTATTGGACAAAGCTGAACAAAGCAGGAGAATAACATCTTGGGTCTTGTTTGAGATGCATCTGTAGATGCAAGCCAGGATTTTATTTGCTTTGCCAGCTTCAGCATTGCATTGGTGGCTTGTACTCATCTTGTAGTGAATCATGACCCCCAAGTCTCTTTGATTTGTAGCGCTAGTGAATGCAGCACTTCCAAGCCTATAAGTATATTGTGGGTTCTGTCTCCCAAGGTGGAGCACCTTGCATTTTTCTATGTTGAAAGTCAGCTAGTTTTGATCTGCCCACTTTGCAAGGCTGTCCAAATTGACCTGAATTGCTAGGCTATCCTCTAGTGCAGGGGTGGGCAATTATTTTGGGCAAAGGGCCACTTACTGATTTTTGACAAGCCATTGAGGGCCACATGACAGGCAGCCCAGGGCAGATAAATATTTTCTAAATTTTTTAGGGGCCCTGTGGGCCTAATAGAATGGCCTGGCAGACCTCATCCAGCCCCCAGGTCGTATTTTGCCCACCCCTGTTCTAGTGTGACTGCACTTCCCCATAATTTGGTGTCATCTGCAAACTTGGCCAGTCTGCTTCTAACTCCTGAATCCAGGTCATTTATGAATATGTTAAAGAGTACTGGTCTGAGTATTGAACCCTGAGGCATGCCACTGGTCATCATGTACCATGTTGATTCAGTTTCATTGACTATTACTCTCTGGGTCTGACCATGGAGCCATTCCCCTTACCATCAGACTGTAAGGTTGTCGAGTTTGCAGTTCCCCAATTTTCTCATGAGAACATCATGGGAAGGTAAGTCAAAGGCTTTTCTGAAATCCAAGTAAATGACATCAGCCTCTCCTCCCCTGTCCAGGTGACATGTCACCTGGCCATAGAAGGAAATGAGGTTGGTCAGGCACAACCCACCTGTAATTAAGCCATGTTGGCTGTCTCTCAGGATGACACTTTCTGTTAGCCTATTGTTGATGGAGTCTTTAATAATTTTTTCCATGATCTTTCTAGGGATTGAGGTCAAACTGATTGGCTTGTAGTTCCCTGGATCTTCCTTCCTTCCTTTCTTGAAGATAGGCACCACATTGGCCATCTTCCAATCTTGAGGAACTTCTCCTGAGTGCCACGAGTTCTCAAATATCCTAGCCATTGCTCATGCTATGATGTCAGCCAACTCTTTTAGCACTCTTGGGTGCATTGTATCAGGGCCCGCTGACTTATGGATGTCCAGCCTCTCAAGGTGTTGTCTCAGAAGGTCTTTACCAAATGTAGGTGTGTGGTCACATGTACCGTCATCATCCTGTGTCCTGTCAAAAAGGGTGCTCCCCTTGGGCTGCTGAAAAGCTGATGCAAAATAATATTTAAGAAGAGTTTCCTGGGTGTTAGATGTCAGCTGCCACATTTGGTTCAGCAGGGGCCCAATGTTACCCTTATTTCTCTTTCAACTTTAACTTTTTCAACTCTTTCAACTTCCCTGTTTTAAGATTCAAGAGGTCTATGAGTTACCTACTGAGAGTTCCCTCTCCTCATAGGTTATATCAATTTTGGTGCCCATTCAGTTTCTTACCTCTTCTCAGATCACCATTTAGTGTACTATTAGGTGAATACTAGTTGAATGCAGAGTTGAGCTCAGATCCTCATTTAATGAGGGCTTAAAACACTTATTAAATAACCTTTAAAATCCTTTTATGTATTACCTTAAGCAAAATGTAGAGCAGGGTGATAGCTACCTTCTGCCTGACTTCTGATTAATGCTGCTAACCACATCTCTGCATAACGCTGGGTAGACCTTTTTTGCTTAGTCTCTCAGATCCTTAAACAGGCAAATTACTTTCCTTACTGGAACCTACAAAGTGAAAATATTTAATAAGGGGCTTACTGAAAGCAGCAGTAAAAAGTTGGTGTAGTCATCCAAGTAAATGCTGAGGACACAGCAGTGGAAGAAGGAAGGATTTGATTATCATGCACCTAAACTATATTGTAATACAACAGTGCTGTGCAGTAGGACACATTTACTAGACTTGGGTTATGGGGGACTTCTTACAAACAGGATTGTAACAACAGGGTTGCACATGATACTTTGGCAGAACTGTTTCTTTTTTGGCTTGTTTTTTGGGGGGGCTGGTTGGGGAGAGGGGACACCAATCAATCCATTGCTCTGGAAGAAAAGTATTTGCCCACCAAAGAATAGCCTCTTGTTAACTAACAGGATGTTTCAAAAATGTCTTTTTTAAAGAATTCAAAACTCACTAAGACATTAGCAAGTTCTGGAAAGGTTTCATGGCATTCTGTGTTGCATGATCTTTCAGTAACAGGAAACAAACCAGGATGCTTTTAAACCCCATTGCTAATGAAATATTATAGAACTAATTCACTGGTACTTAAAACTATTTTAGTCAAAATATTTACATGATAGACAGACTTCTTGGGGTTTTTTTAATCCCTTCCTCCTTTCCGCTGTATTGTTTTGATATGAGGGTGGTTAATTTAGATGAGAAGAGTCCAAAGAAATTAACACTAAAATAAGAGAAGGGGTTAAAATAAGCTTGAGCAGAGAAAAGCATAAGCCCCTCCCCACATTTCCCTAAAATCAGAGGGGAGCTTTATCCCCCACTACTCTGTCTCAGGCTTGGTTAAGCATCACTCCCACCCAGCTGTCCCTCCTCCCTGGCTGATGTGGTGAGAGCTCCCCCTTCTGTTCAATCTGCTTTAACCAATGAATAACAGCAAGGACTATGTAAAATGATACTATGAAAAGGACTAGATGGATGAAAGAATGGAAGAACAAATTCCTTTCATTACTCCTAATCAGGTTGGTAACAAATGTAGTCTTGGAGCCCTACAAAATCTCTTGGAAAATTCCTCCATTAAGCAACAATGAGTTCCCTGCAAGTTCTCAAATTTTATTGCAGAAAGTAATTTCCATCAGCTGATTGTTTAGTGATTTAAGGCTCTGTTAAATGTCGATTTTAGGTGGCTCCCAGAGTTTTTAGCCCCTGGATTGTCCACACATTAATATATGAAACTAGTTTTAAGAACTCTTTAGTTCTTTAACTTTAGTGGCTTAAAGTTCAGCAACTCTAAGTTACACGTTAACCCCGCTACCCTCCCACCTCCCACTGGTCAGGATCAGACCCACTGCCCGCTTCCTATACCTCCCCAATTGGACTTCCATCTCCTGCCACTCCCTTTCCCCTACCAGCCTGGATCAAGCACACCATCCCCTACCATTTGAGATCAGCCTGCTGCCCTCCCCTGCCCCTGCATATCAGTCCCACCCTCTGGATCAGCATGCTGCCACCCCAGATTATGCCTGCTACCCTCTACTTCCCAGCACCTCAGATCCCCACTCACCCCTCCCTGCTGTGTCACCTTACTTTTGGCTGCTAGCACTATCCCTGGGGAGTAGGCAGGGAAGAGGAATCTGCTTGCCTGGATGCTGCTGCCACTGTTGCCACTCTCTAGGCTGGGCATGGGGGGATAGGGGGGAGGGCCAAGATGGAGTCCTGGAGACAGGGAGTAATAGGGGGAGGAACCCCAGGGGTGAGGGCCTGGGGTGGGGAGGGAAGGGAAGAGAAGATTTTTATCTATCAGCTCTCAAGGCACCTGCTGGCTTGAGTGTGACTGCTCCAAACTTGAGCTAGCACTAACACCAATCAACATTTGAGCAGCTTAAATTACATGTAACAAGGCCTTAATATAAAATGGGTTGGTAGAGTCATTACTTTTTCTAAATAGCATCTCTCGCAAAACAATACACCCATATTTATAATTAGCAAGCAGGTATTTGGTATCAGAGCACAAGTACATTAATGTATGGACAGCTTCAGTGTGTCATACAGCTTGTGTAACATTAATTTACAGTGACACAAACTTTATGGTGTGTGGTGAAAGCCTCCTTCAGCATCAGAAGAACCGAAGTTTATTAGCTGAATAGGACAATGCACAAGTAAAATAATTTAACAAGCAACAAAAAATTAACTCTGCTCTCTTATGCCACCTCACCTGCCTTTTGAAGCTATATCTTTATATGAAGAGTCCTGCGTGACAAGACTTTACTTACTGGTATTGGGTAGTCTGACATGTCCGGAGTCTCTAATGTGTGTTCCACATTTTCGCATTAGGCCACAATGAGTTTCCTTCTGTTACTTCTAATGAAATTCTCCGTTCTTCAGCCCACAGAGATCTGCAAGATTCTTCCCTTATCTGCTAATTAACCCTTTTCCATAACAGCAGTCAGTCTATTTCTTCACATATAATTACAGACTGGAATCTCCTTTCCACACAATCTTTCTTTTTTCCCTTCTGTACATGTTGTGCTCCCATTTCTGTCATTGACCTGCCCCTCCTCCCCACTCAGTCCTGTGTTCTCGCTGTTTTCTTTAGTTTCACGTGCTCTGAAAATTCTCTGTAGTTAGAGTTGTCATTTCTTTATTAAAGCCAAAACAAAACAAAAACACACAGCCAACAGCTGAAAGTTGTCCTTCAGATCAACTCTGCCAAGAAACTGGTTACAGCCTTCTGGCTTTACTTCATGACTTGTACTTAATGACCTTTCCAAGGGTCAAGTGCTAACACAACTAGGTATTCAAGTGTAGAATGCTTTTTACCACTGATTGTATTCTGTAACATGCACTACAGTATTTTGTATTCTGAGACTCGACTTAGTATTATGATTTCTCTCTCGTTAGGCCTATCTGCACTCCTCTCTGCAATGCACGTCTTTAGGGCTTTGAAATGACAAAATATGGCACCTCATAACTCAAGGTGAATCATCTTCAACGAGGGACAGACTTTATCACAATATGCTTTGCAGTACAGAATACTGTAGCAAAACTGGCAAGCATTAAATGCTCCAGATTCATTCCATTTTGTACACTCTCTGTGACTGTGATCTCGTCAGCTTAAGTTAGCTAAACAGTATAGAGGCGGATCAGCAGATGATAGAGCTCCAGGGAAAATGTAAATGGCGTAGAAGTACCATTAGAATTTAGTTTATGTGAAACTTCTTTTCCCTTAGCACTGAACCAAGGTTGCAGCGATTATGCTAGAGGTTATGGTGTTGGAGGTGCCATTGTTCAAATTAGAGGTAAAACTTTAAATTAGACGTGAAGTAAAAGTAGATGTAAAGTGTCAATCAATGTAGTGGATAGTTGTATTGTTTTCCTGAATGATAGGAAGTTTCACATTTACTCTCATGCCAAAATCCTTTAATTTCTTTTCCTCACTTAAAATTGTGGATCTACTAGAAGTTTGATACAGTGTTATCCTACATTTTTGTCCTTAAAATATGCATAAGAGATGTCCATCCTATTGCTGCAATAATAGGTGATCTGGTTCCAGTACATTATAAAGAAAGCTAGCTTAAATTTTGCAAACAGTGTGTTTTCAGGGGGAAAAAAAGAGAGGGATAGAAAGAGAGAATGCTTTTTTAAGGAAAAAAGGAAAAGAAAATGTTCATTACCTTATTGACTTTGCCAAAAATTTAATTTTTTACAAAAAAATATTTTTTTCCTCTCAATACTTTTTTTTTTAAAAAAAATTATAAAACATTAAGAAACTTGGCTGTGAGTGAACTTGGAGTTTTGATAGTACCTGTTTTCAACTAACAAATGAACAAATTGAAAAATGGTTCAACTTCAAAACACAACACAACCAAGACAGTTTTGAAATTTGATCCTCCCCCTCCCCCCCCAAAATAGTTTCTATTATTTTTGACCAGCTGTAATAACACAATGTATAACTTGCTCTTCTGCATAAAAGGTGCATAAAAATGTGACCCAATTAGCATATACCATGAAAATTATGCTGAGGATGATCTTCAATAAGCAAGTCCTGCACTCAGCAACAACTTTAAAGTATCCCCAAGGTTTATACTGCAATTTTGTTTGACCTTTACAGGCCTTTTCTGCTAGGTGACTGATTTTGCTGGTCCCTTGAGTAGGTGTTTAAGAGGTATTATTGCAAAGTAAAAATCCATGTTCAGTCTTCTAGAACTGCAGCACTTAAAACATCTGATCCTGTGCTTGTCTAACCCACAAATACCTGACCTCACCTGTGGGTGTGTCACAGCTGTGGCTCTTCAGTGCCTATCGTTCACTTCCAGCTGAACATCATCCAATCAGGTCTTCTCCAGGAGGGCAGACAGAGGTAATTCCCATGACCTCTGGACTACTGAGGAGCTTTGAGAAGAGAACAAGGAGGAGAGGGGTCACAGATTACCTGGTAGCTCAGTTTGGCCCTGGTCCCTTCCTCCCCCTGCCACCTTTCACATACTTCTTTTCATCCCTACAGCAGTGGGTCTATTAAAGGGGTAGAGATGGGGTGAAGAGTCTCTGGAGTGCTACCCTGCTAAGAAAAGAACCCTGCTATGGCTGCCCCAACCACGCTTGGGAGAAAGGGCTGAGGAAGCTCAAGGCTTGCAAAGGCAAAAGGGTTTGATTTATAGATCCACTAGCTGACACCAAATAAATAGAACAAGAAAAATAATTAGTTTGGGGTACATCTGAGACAGAAATTTTTGAAGGGGTTGATAAAACAACTCTTTCCCCCACCCCACAAATTTTACTGTAAGTTATCCCAGAAATGCTTTGTTTAAACCCAAATTAAAGCAGTTCCTTTGTAAAGAGCTATTTCAATATCTGGCTTTTTTGTTTGGGTTTTTCTTTTTAACTTCATGTTTGCTTTAAAATGAAAACTTGTGTTTCAAAGTGAAATAGCAAGATGTCTTGTTAACAATGTATTGAAATGAAATGTGTTTGGCATGTCCAAGATCAAACATTTCATTTCAAAACAGTCAAAATGAAAAGCCTTAGCCTTTTAAAATTCCACCCCCCCATTCGTATTGGCCCAAACTGTTTGGAAAATTGGTGCTGAATTTCTGAAATGTGACAGTATTTGCTTTGTCAAACAAATAGTTCACTGCTCTACAGTAAAGACCAGTGATAAGATACCAGGCTGCAGGAACAGAACTGCTGGAGGGGGTAGGGGAAGTAGCTAGAGTGAGGTGAGGGCTGAGAGGTACATAATTAATTTCTTAGTTGGGAAAAAGGCAAATGTGGGACACTGAATTACAGTTCTCAAGTTTGGGAAGCAGCTGGAATCTTCTCACAGTCAAGCATCCAGCAAGTGTTGGCAGTATTGCATAACCAGTTAGCAATACTGATGTTTAAAACACACATACCACAACACCAAGTTAGGCTAGGTGGGGTTTTTTTTGTTTTTTAAATTCATTCTTCTATTTTTGGAGGACTTGCTCATGATTTTTGATCTTCTTGGGGCTGCAATACCAGGCATCCAGCCTAAGGAAGTTCCAGCCCTGACTAGCTTACATTTGGCAGGTAGCAATAACTGGAAACAGGATCCTATAATGGAAGCTGTCAGACAAGCCCAAGCAGTACTCTCAGAGCCACCTATAATATAGGTCATGTCAAGCATATTGATTGAAATCCATCTTGGTGCCTAGGCTTTGGGCTAAGCTCAGTATACTGTTAGGATGGACCAGGGTATGGGCAGTAGATCCAAGGGGGCATACCAAAACAGGGGTTACCATAGAGAGTGCTGAGGTCAAGCAAGGTATCAGTCTGAATCCCAAGCATCAGGTGAGGGGTGGCAACAAAATCAAGTTTAAGAAAGAGCTTTGGTCAAACCTGGAAGTCTGATCTAGGAACAGGAGTGCTCAGGAACAGAGCAATTAAAGCCAGAAAAAAGGAGGCACAGTAGCAGGGACAGAGTCTAGGCAAGAATTGAGGCAAGAGTGATGTTCAGGTTCAGGCTAGGCAAGGTTCAGGCAGAGGCAGGCAGATTAGCAGGGTTCTAGGCAGACCAGGAGATGTATAACTAGGCAGTCTGGTTGCTCAGACAGCACTGCTGACTGGTCTGAGTTTATATATGTGTGTCCCCAACACAAGGTATGACAGTGGGCATGTCTACACAAGATGCTGACTAGTCAAATAATACTGTGCAGAAGAGCTATGCAAAATTTCACCTGCAGTTTCCTTTCGACACCTGTTTCAACTCATTTCAAGCTCAAAACAGTGAAATCAAAATGAAATGGAGAGCTTTGAAACAGCCTTGAAATGAAATGAGGCAAGTCAAAATGTTTAAAGATTTTTTGAAACATTTTGAGTTTTGAAGTTCAAGCTGGGCTTGCCTGCAGGGAAACAGAAACTAAAGTGAGGAGAGGAAGGGGGAAGTGGGGTGGGGGGGAAGAACTGCTCTCATTATTCACTGTGTAGCTGGCCAGTGACTGTGATCCTTCCCTGAGGTCCCTTTCAATCCCAGTGCTCTGGGGGAGGGACAGAAAAACAGCATAAAAGGCAGCATTGTTTGAACTGCCCTGCTTTCTGCCTTGGTGTCAACTGAGTGAGGGCACACCTTAGCACACACAGTGTCACTCACCCATGTCATGAGTTTTGCCTGTCAGCAGCTAGAAGTACAAGGCCCCAGAACCCAGAAGCCCCTGCACCTATCTTCTTGACATCTGTCAGGCTTTGTGGCTGTGGCAGGGGCTACCATTCCTGCAGTTTTCACCCTGCTGCACCTTAACACGCACAGTGTCACCCATGTCAGGAGTTTTGCTTGTCCACAGCTTGAGGTGCAGTTTCCTTCAAACCCCTGCATCTATCTCCTTGAAACCTGGCAAGCTTTGTTGCCTCAGCAGGGGCTAGCAAGCCTGCAGTTTTGACCCTGCTGTGGCTTAACATGTATACATGACATGAGTTTTGCTTTCAAGACTTTGAGATGCAGCTTCCCCCAAGCCCCTGCACCTATCTCCCTGAAATTTGTCAGGCTTAATGCCCTCAGAAGGGGCTACCATTTAGGGGCTACCATTTCTGAAGTTTTCATCCAAATAGGGCCAGAAATTACAAAGTTATAGGCTGTTTTGCGCTTCCCCATTATAGCTTATAGGTGAGAAAAATGAAACAGTGTTGAAACAGCAAAACTGTTTTGATGAAACAAAATGAAACAGCAGTTTTGAATTAAAATGAAATTCAAAACGAATTGCTGTTCCATTGAAACGTTGAAATGCAAGTCAAAACGAAATGGTGCCATTTCACACAGCCTGACTGCGCAGTAGTGTGTCACAGCACAAACAATATGAATACGCTACTGCACAGTAGCATCACTTAAAAGGCATTCACCACCACTACTGTGCATTAACTCTGGTTACTGTGCATTTATTTAGTACTTGGTCATACAAGTACTAAATAAATACAGAGTAACCAGTGCACAGTATATCTCATGTAGATATGCCCAGTGATTCTCAACCAGGGTGTCATGGCACTCAGGGCTGCTTTGATATCCTCTCAAGGCTGCTATGGGATGATACACAATGTTAGTAGTTTTGTGTGTGGTAATGTGATTCACAAGATAAATCTAGAGATTTAAGATAGGAACCTATTGTTTAAAGAAATTCTGTTTCTGCTGTAGTCTTTCTGAATTCCTAGCAAAAGAAGAACCACACTATTCTTTTTCTGTAGCCAAAAACAGATGAAGCATAAGAATTGGCTTTTTCTCAAGGGTGCCTCAAGTCTAACTAGGGGAGCTTTGAGCTCAACAAGGGGTGAATTAAGTCTAAAAAGGTTGAGAACTACTGCTGTCTGAAATGCATTTCAACCCCTGAGAGAATAAAATGCTTCAAAAACTAACTTAAACTAAACTAAATGGAACACCCCTCCCCCCACCTCCTGTAAATCATTGCAGGAGGAACTGTGATTGAGATGGCAAATATAAACACTTTATTTCCTGGCCCCCCTTCTTCCTTTAGGAGAACAATCTTCCAGTCCCTCTTTGTCCAGGCAAATCATGTTTCCCAGCGTATCTCTGTAATGTGCTTTTGACATACTGGTTGGTTTATTTTTCTTTACATGCAGACAGACATGCAACCTGTCTGTGTGGGCAGGAGAAGAACTCTTGAGTCTGCCAGCCTGACAATTGCCCTCTTTAACTTGTTGTAACTTGTTTTACACAATGCATTCTGAGTACATCATATAGTACGTGTAGTACTATGATACTTGAATCAGAAAGACATTCTAATATGGTTAAGCTCTATTATCTCTCCTGCCTATTTTAGGAAATTAAAGTTGCTAAATATTGTAGTTTATTTTTTCTGCAGCTGCACTAGCCCCAGATGTCTTTTAAACCCTCTAGTCAACGTCTTAGCACAAAATCAGGGCACAGATACAGAAAGCGCTTACTGTTCTATGCCTTTTATTTCAAGGATGTCCCTGCTTTTCAATTTAAAACCATTGGCTCAGGATTAGGAATGGAGATAACACTGTCCAATTTGAATACTCTAGAAATTCAGGATTCTGTAACAGGTACTTTTCTATAGAATTTATTTACAAGGATTAGCCTGAGACTCCACAGCGCTTTTCCAGTTTTGCTTCAGTTTATGACTGTGGTTTGGGAAGTTTGCCCTCAAATTTCTATCAAGGACCAGAATTGTCTCCTATTTACTTCAGTCAGGCCCTTCATGCCTACCCTGAATTAAGAATCTTCCCAAATACACTGTACTGACCTGTTTCAACCAGCAGTGAATCTTATGTGAATCCTGAAATGGAGTTAGTACATTTTGATCTAATTCATGTCTAAGGTTATATGAAGGACTTTTGTAGGTTTTTATACACCCAACAGGACCTTCACTCACTTCAGTCTGAGTTTTCATTTAAATGTTTCTGGGAATTAAAATTCTCTACCTAAGATCTTGCATCTAATGTTTTATAATGAAAACATACTCTTGCAGCCCTCGCCTCCTTCACATCACTGAGCTCTCCGTATTAAGAACGACATCTCTCCCTTTATTCTTTCAGTCTGCAGGCCAAACCAAAACCAAAATGCTTACCTGTTGCCTTGGATACATTAATGACACAACAGTATCAATGTCACACATACGGTATCAAACTACAAATACTGTACATTACTATCAGATTGCAAACCAAAGCCCCATACTATGTTTTATAGTTCACTATTAACATGACCTCCATATACTAAAGAAAGCATTGGTGGTTGCAAGGGTTTATATTATATTAACATTCAGTCTGTGCAGGACTGCAGAATGAGATTTTCAGCCTGACTCTTTACTTTGATCCCCTGCAGAACCTGGATTGCCCTGCAAGAGAGTACCTCAGCCCATAGGACTTCTGATAAGTGAAGGCCTATCTTCTGAGTCAGAATTGGGGTGTGGCTAGGGATATATTGGGTGAGACTGACCTACAGGACTGTGCTGCTCACATTCTGGATATTGCTGACACCTACTTGCAGGGAAGGGTCACTTTCCTGGGATTTACTAAATTGGGCCAGAACTGCCCAGAATCATGAGTATTTAAGCCACCTCAAATTCTCCTTTACCTGAGCTCTGAAACTTTTCAGCAAGAAGGAGAGAACAAATGAATCTCATGGCATGTGCACATGGTATGATGTAGTGCCATGTCAAGATATTTGAGGAAACTCTGAATGTGGCTGTACTGCAGCCACACAATCTCAGCTAATTAGCCCAGTGAAAAAAAGCAGGATATGTTAGCTCTCATGGAACTTGCTCAAGCATTTCTGCACAGCATTGCACTGTATCACAATTGGAGTTGCAGCTACCAAGGGAAATGAACTGTAACAAGAGTGGTTTACACAAGTGCGTCAGCAACAAGAGGAAGATCAGGGAGAGTGTGGGTCTCCTACTGAATGAAGAAGACAACCTAGTGATAGATGACGTGGAAAAGGTTGAAGCACTCAGTGTCTTTTTCACCATAGTCTTCCTAGGCAGGGGCAGCTCTCACACTACTGCACCTGACAGAATAGTTTGGGGAGGAGGTGAGAAGTCAACAGTGGTGAAAAAAAGGCTGGGGACTATTTAGAAAAGCTGAATCTGCACAAGCCTATGGGGTCAAAAGTGGTGCATCAGAGGGTGCTGAGGAAGTTGGCCAATGTGATTGCAGAGCTACTGGCCATTATCTTTGAAAACTCATGGTGATCAGGAGACGTCTCAGGTGATTGGAAAAGGATGAATGTAGTGATCATCTTTAAGAAAGGGAAGAAGGATGATCTAGAGAAGTGTAGACCAGTCATCTTCACTCTCAGTCCCTGGAAAATCATGGAGAAGTTCCTCAAGGAATCTATTTCTGAGCACTAGGAAGAGAAGGTGATTAGGAACAATCAGCATGAATTCACCAAGGGCAAGTCGTGCTTGATCAACCTAACTGCCTTCTATATACCTGCCTTTGACAAGCTCTGTGGATGCAAGGAAAGGAGTGGACATGAGCTATCTTGACTTTAGCAAAGGTTTTCATACAGTCTTCCACAATATTCTTGCAAACAAGCCAAGGAAGCATGGGTTGGATGATCACACATTCTAAAAATGGGAAGGACCTGTCAGGCCTTTCCATCTCCTTGCTGCTGTAGGGTTGCATGTTTTATGTAAGTAGTTTGTTTCCTTTCTGGTACTGAAGACATTAGGGAACAAATAGTATACCACTTCTCCTGTTTCTTTCTGCCAAGTAATATACTGGACTGTTGGGAAGAGCCCAGGCCACATCTTCCCTTTATGAATTCCATTGTATTCATTTTTGGTAATATCTACTTTTTTAGCACTTCTCTTCTTCCTGAGCATTTACATCTTTCTTACCCCTTGCTATCTTGTTATTTCCCTCAGTGAGTTATCCCATAGCCAAGTTAAACACATTTGACTGTTTCCCGTGCCTAGTGAGAGAGTCTCTCCAGACCATCTAACCAGGGGTCATTTTGGCTCTTATTAAAGTCAGAATGCTCAGCCGCTAAGTCAGGTAAGTCGGGCGGATAAAGGTGGTGGCAGCTTGGGGGATACGCAAGAGGAGGGGGAGGCGGCAGTGCATAGTCTTAAATGCTTCTATACTAATGCATGCAGCATGGGAGGTAAGCAGGAGGAGCTGTGTCTCTTGGTGGCTGGGGAAAACCCGGACTTGATTGGGCTCACAGAAACCTGGTGGGACCCGACCCATGACTGGGCCGTAGGCCTCGATGGCTATGCCCT
>JAGPOW010003316.1:5503464-5524952 GCA_030014935.1 Caiman crocodilus | reverse complement strand
GTGACCCCAGCACTTGTTTCCTGCCATTGGCAGGGGGTCAGACTAGATGGCCTGCTCTAGGCCCCTTCTGACCCTAGTTACTATGAAACTATAAACTATAAGAACTAAAATTCTCATTGACCTCAATGTGATCTGGATTGGGTCTTGGTTTCTTTTCATTTTCCCTGCTGCCTGTTTTCATTGTCTTTGGTTATATACTACTGAGGTATCCAGAACCCAAAACCAATAATCCAGGTCAGATTACACTTGACCTTTCAAGCAAAAAGCTATTTCATCCCTGTTTCAGAACAGGTTCCCTCGTGTATGTAACCCACAGTTGCAGTGGGTATTATTTCTGCAAGGCAAACTCACGTTGCTCGCCATGCACCCTATGCCTTATTGTTGCTTTCAAGGTGGACTACTCCTCTTGTATATTTTTCCTCTAGTATAATTTAGTTAGCATGCTTCCAGTATGGTTCCCATTTGGTTATTTTCTTGGTCATGTTTTTAGTCTCTCTAGGTCCTAACACATGATTCAGCCCCTAAAAGCAATACAAATCTGTCCCAATAGTGGCAAGTCTATGCTTGGATGTCTAATGCCTACTTTTCAGCCAGCTCATTTCAAACACTGTAATGTGCCGTCTGCTCATTTCCTGTGATTTCTTTCAGGTTTATGCCTTAAACTTTGCTCTCTATTCTCAGGTCCATGACCTGTTACAGGGGTTGGCAACCTATGGCCCCCAGGATTGAACTGGCCCACAAAGAGGTGATATCCAGCCCACCAAGGTCTGACTGAGCCTGGGGCAGCACACAGCTGTGCTGATCCACCTGTCCCATCCACAGCATCTGCCTGAGAAGCCCTCCATGTTGATCTTGTGTGCCTGTGCTTACCCTTGCTATGGTGGGGTTAGGTCTATGCAGCAAAGTAAGCACAAATAGCTGGATCTGGGAGGAGGGTTGTGGAGATTTTGGGCCTGTATCAGGAGCCTGTTTGTAAGTTCTGATATCGGGCAGCAAAATGTTGCCGATCCCTGGCTTACAGTGTCATATATGGTTAATCATATAGAAGGGAAAGAAAACACTAACTTTCTTCCTACTGTGTTCTTTCAGAGAAAATGTGCAAAATTGAAGGGCATTTTGAATAGCACATCTGTGGCTCAGGACCACCTTATGTTTGGGTTTTGCCTAAGAGGGATAATATACAAATATGCAACAGACTCCCTGAAGCTAATGTAGCAAAGCAGTTAGCCTTTGGAGTGGTACTTTATCCCAAAATGCTTGAAGATAATTGTAAAATAATTTGCATGGAATACTTAAAAACAAGATTCAAAATACTTTTCAGTCTTCTGACCATTTTAGCTGCCTTCTAAGACTCATTAGGAAGTGGGGTGGGGTAGTCAAGTGAATGGTCATGGAAATCTTAAACCATTCATATTTTTGTTGGAATCTGTATTCTATCACCAGAGAACTCAGCAATTGTACTGTAGAAGGAAGATGAGCCTGGGTGGCATCCAGAAAAAATGCTAGTAAAATGAGAGAGAAGGAAAAAATGATGTTAAGTAAAATGCTGTACTGTAATCCTCCATTTTCCCTCTCCCCTGTGACCCACCTCCCGCTTTCAAATCCCTGGCATATGCAAGCTCTGCAGGTGGCTCGGCAGCTACCCTCTCCATACAGTGAATGCTGTACGTCTCCTGTTTTTCCCAAACTATAATTTGTTGTCTTTGTTAGCCAGCCAGGAGATTTAGGAGGAGAGGAATGATACAGGTCAGATCCTGCTCATACTAAAAAGCAGCAATGGAAGGTTTGCTATCCATTTTTAAAGAACCTGTCTCTATCACACAAAGCAGTGGACCTCTGCAGTGAACAGGGAGTGCTGTACTACAAAACAGAAAATACACAGCCATCTTAGAGCTTCATTATTACACTCCATAATGCTGCCTAGAGGAAGTTGTACACAAGGCTGAGGCCGGGATGTAGTTCAAAGAAATTGGTGTGTTCCAGGTCTTATTCTTAGATCTGTTATGGCACCTTTATTGCAGAGTTGCAAAGCCAGCAGACCTAGCCTAACTGAATGCTCGAGTGGTATGGAGCCAATACAACAAATGCATGTCCCTACCCTCTTCACATCCCTCATATTGCTGGGGGAAAAGATAGATGCATATTCTGGTTATTGCTGGTGTTGGAACTGCATGTTGAAGTTCCTGGCTAACAGTCAAGTATTAGTTTGAGGACTACTCCCTATTAACTTATGCTGTCAGTACAAAACAGGGATTCTCAAACTTGCGGAACCAGATGAGTGTTGTGTGACCAGTCCACAGGCCAGGTGAGTGGTGTGGGTTTGGCCCATGGGCTGGAATCAGTCCACTGACCCTTTCTTCCCTCCACTCCCAGCCCCCTGGACAGGGGCCAAACTGACCCTGTGTAAGTGCCATGTGTTCAGCATGGGTCCTGGAGTGGGTGCTGTGTGTCCAGGTCTTGTGTAAGGGGCTAGTCCAGCGTGTGGCACAAAGAACAAGTCATCATCCAGGGCCACCACTGGGACTGGATGATGTGGCTTCACAAATCTTAACCAGCTCTAGCTGCTCCTAGATGGACCCTCCAGAATAAATGAGTGCAGTCCTGACTTCATCCTGACTGCCAATAACTCAAAGCAGTCTGCTTCAAAAGCCAGTACTAATCAGTGTAATACAGAAGCACGCTAACTTTTTCCCTTAGCATGTCCTCTGTGAAGAGAAAGGTGACATTTACACAGTCACTTTGCAGAGCAAATTTTGAAGCATGATGAATACTTTTTTTGCTATGTTTTTGTTAAAGCTCCTCTGAATAGCATTATTGATATAATCATTAAAGTAATGGTCTTTTTAAAACTATTCCGTTTTTGCAGTTAAAAAAAGAAACTGAATTGCAGTAAAGCTAAATTAGCTGTCATTCAAAATCATGAATATAGAGACATGAACTGTTAGCACTATTTTCAAGTGTTGTCATATGCATGATAATTTTTGAATTAAAAAGACCAGCAAAGTAGTTTAAAACAAATAAACCTAGGCTATAATTTTGGCCCCTCATTGATGTGCCAAGCTTACATCAAGCTGTTTTAAGATTCATATTTTCTTTTTAATTTTTCTCTAAGTCCTTCATTTTAGCTGCTGCTGGAAAGGGGAACCAGTATACTGATATCCTTAACCCCCTGCTAATTTTAGCTGGTGCTGGAAAGCAGAAATAGCTCCAAGCCTGTTTTTGAGGTACTTGCAATCTAGCCCAAATCAGGCAAGACAAAGGAGCCAGGGAGGTTTAGCATGAAGAGACTCTGATAAATGTTTTAGGCAGACAGATAATGGACACAGTACAAGCATCTAAATAAAGAAGGAAAGACGCTTTGAAGGTTGGCTTAGCTCTAGTCTAGATCATGGTTGGAACATGGCACCTGTGTCCAGATAGAACAGAAATAGCTCTTACAGTGGAGTCTGCACACGAGAGTTGAAGCACCTATGAATGAGAGTTGTTAACTGGAAAATTATCATGAAGTCTCTTGCCTTTTTAAGATCCAGAATAAGAGGCTAAGCATTTCTTAGATTCAAATCTAAATGAAAAGGATGTTCCTGACAGCCACTGTTCAACCCATATAAAACAGAGTTTATGTTAGCAAGCTCCAACCTGCAGATGGTATTGGATGTCTACCACCAATGGGAATAACAAATATTTCTCAGGGAAGTGACTGCTAGTATGCCTGTGCTACTGGTAATGGCCATTTGGAAAAAGAAGTTAACATTCCTCTCTGCCAGCTTGAATCTTCTTCACTCCATCCTAGCACCACGTATTGGGGTGGGGCGGGGCAGGGGAGTTTCTGCATGGGTGGGAATCCTACCCAAGAAAGGTGAGCATCTCCATTAATGCCAGGGATTAGACATCATATCATCCAGTATTTTATCTTTAAAGAGTGAAGCACATATGGGCTTGCTTGCTTTACCTGCCTTGTTCTGGTCTAAGGACTCTAAAACTTTGCAGAGCAATTCTTCTGTTAAAAAGAATTCAGAAAACCACTCAGAAAATGTCAGCTCTTAGCTTTTACTCATTTTTGACTATGGAAAAAACAGAGCAATTCTGCTGTTAAAAAGAATTCAGAAAACCACAACTGGGCAAAATGTTTTTTTCCACTGGATTTTTATTTGAAATCTCTGGTCCTGCCTTGGGAGTCATGTGTAAATGTTTGCACACCTAACAGTGCTGATATTTTGCAGCATCCCACAACACCCTTAGAAGGATCTCATGGTACCCAGGGTGCTGCAGCACCCTGGTTGAGAATAATTGCTTTAGTGGATATTTTGGCAGGGGAGGGAGCAGAGCTTTGTTCTTGAAGCTGCCTTGCCTTTCCATGCTGCTTTAGCATCATCTTAGAAATCCCAGGTCCTTGTACTGATGTTATGAGTGCCATATGTAACAGGAGCATGACTTAGAAAGGCTCTTCCCATCCTCTGATGCCTTTTACACCAATGTGTGCCTATCTAGTCCGGATCTGCATATGTTTCTCTCCAGTCCTCTAGAGAACATAAATGTACTCATATGTTTGCTGTCCAGTTACAGCTGTCTGTAGGTAAGCCCTCTTGTTCTGTCCTTGTCTGTTGTTAGCTTAAATTATGTTGATTATTAAAGATAAGAAAACCATCATGGAGGCAAATGAATTTTTGGGGGTACTAGAATACTGGTTGTCATTATCAGTTTCTATATAGCAGTGTCCAAGAAGCCACCAGGTTTCCTTAGGCTAGAAAATAGCTTTGTGGAAAAAGCTGGTGAATAATGACTTTTTAATGGTCACCACTGCATGTCAAAATTAAGGTTAATTAACAGAGTATGGATCCCCCATTTCCTAATTTCCTTTGAATTTGCAGGGGTGGTGTTAATCTCGGAGCAAAGATTAACTTTCATCTTTGTAGACTGTGGTTTTGGGTGGTAGAATAAGAGTTTTGAACAGCATTCCTAATAGAGTCCAATCTTAGTTCCAATGAGGGCAGAGCCTAAAGGCCCACTGAACTCCTTTGGGAAAAGAGAGAGCCTATCACATGCATGCTTATTTCACCATGATGGTGTGTCATTTTATTTGCTCTTGAACCTAAAGGCTGAGGATAGACTTTGTCAGCCAGGCGTTTGAGAACAGAATAGTAATATAGCAAAATGAATCAAATGTTTCAGTGTAGTTTAATACGAGGGAAATTAATTCAATATTCATCATTATCCTTAGAATATCTCCTGAGATTTCTACATTAATGTCACAGCAAATCTGTTCAGCTCTTCAGAAAAGAGAGACCATGCTCACAGCAGAGCTAATTTATATTAATACCTAGCATAACAGAATTTATTTCTCAAGATCTTTAGCCATTACATCCACAATTAGTTAAAATCTACATGCTTTATCACCTTATCTTATTTACTGAGGGCTGACTTTCATCTATTTGCAAATTTTACCAGCTTACAATGCTTAGAGGGTCTAATTCCTAAGTAGTAAATCTTGCTAAATGATGCCTCTACAGGAGAATAATTATTTTAAGTTTTTACTGTAACAAAACAAAAAACTTCAGTATCAATAGGCTGAAGATTTTTGTAGCTCAAATTTACATATGTAAATTTCCTTAGATAATAATCCATTCAAATGGCAAATTCTCAAAGATGCTAAAAATAAGTACACTCACTTCAGTGCAATTATGTTTGATAGTCCTAACGGGGCTGCAGAGAAATACCATCTCCGTTAGGTAGCTTAATGAATACAAATGATTTGAGATAGAAATCAATAATGATTTCTGGCAGTCCTTATCAGTATATGGGTCCCCCTGTATTTCTAGATATCCAAATCTTAATGTTTCACATTATGTACCTGAGAACCTGAAAGGATTTTGCTACTATATCACAGTACTGTATTTACTGAAACTGAAGATGAGGCCTCCTCATTCAGTCAGCATAGGGGGAGCAGGCTTGTTGTCTTACATTTGCATACAAGGAAACCTCACCAAATACATGGTCTATCGTTAAACTGCTACCAAAAGCAGCATGTGCTCAGTAACAGAAACCAACTGTGAAGCTGACTAAACACAACCAACACTGAGCATGACTATTAAACATTTGGCCCACATTGGGCAAACTTACCGACAGGAACCTTTTTTGCAGGGGAGGGAGGTGGTAACCTATGTGCAAGCCCAGGCCTGGAAGCCTTGGAGTTCAGATGTCCTCTAGTCTTGCTTGCTCTTAGTCAAAATGCCAAGGAGTAGTTAGGGGAAAAGTGTGAAAGCAGTCCTCCATTTCTACAAAATGGATAGAAACTGTTTGGGGTTTTTTTGGTGGGCAGGGGGAGAGAAAAGAAGGGAGCTTTAAAAAAAAAAAAATGGGCAGGTGTTCCCTCCACAGTGAATTGGTATCCAGCCTGATGGAGATACTGCAATACCAGACTGGCACCGGGAGGGCCAGAGCCAGCCCTGATACCTTCCCCGTGGTACCAAAAATGCTATGTTTGATCTTAGCCAAAAGACTGAGAGGCTGATGGGAAAGTTTTCTTTTTTATTACAAAACAAGTTAAAAAAACCCCTACCTTAACACAAGATTTGACAACCTTCTCTATAACTGTACCTTGCTCTTCTTACACTCCTTTTTACCATTAACACCCTAACCTCTCATGAACCACTCCAAACCCAGGAGAAAGCAGTGGTTTTCACTCTGTCCCTTTGTCCTTTTGAAAGAAACAGTGCCATTCTTCTTTCCTCCATCTCTTCTCTGCCTTCTCCTTTCCCATCTCATCTGTATCTTGATCCACAAAAGTATTTTGATCCATAAATTGTCAATTCCAAACACTTTCTTCTGGTGAAAGCCAGTCCCTTGAACAGCAGTAGGGTTCTCAACTTCCATGTCACTACCATCACACATACTATGGTTCTCAGTGGGCATGTCTACACATGCACTTTAATGCACATTAGCCTATTTTAGTGTGCATTAAAGCATCACTTAAAATGGTGATTTTTACTTAATGTGCATTAAAATAGATCAATGTGCATTATGTCACTTAAAAACATGCTCTTTAGTTAATGCACATTAAGCCAGGCTAATGCTCATTTTCCTGATTCCTCCCAATGGAGGGCACTTTTACACATGCTCTGGGGGTGAGACAGCAGCACTTTAATTAGAGTGGCACTGAGAGCTGGTGTAATTAAAACTGCTGCGTCTTGTGTATCAGCATCCCCACACTTAAAAATGGAAGTGGGGGTATATGAACTAAAGCTCATTCAATGAGCTTTAGATAAAGCACCCCTGCTGCCATTTTTAAGTGCAGGGATGCTGATACATGAGGTGCAGGAAGCTGTTGGAAAGCAGCAATTGCCATGGCAATTAATTGAGTCTGCTCCAACATGCTGGAAGTCCAGTATGTTGGACAGCCTCTGCATTCATGTATAGCTGCCTGGAGAGACTAGATTAATGCACATTAACTAGAGCGTGTTGATGCACATGTAGACACACCCAGTCTCTGCGTCTTCCATCCTTTGGACATTAACCAATATAACACGGTGTCATATGCTAAGTCACATTTCATATTGCTTGCTGACAAAAATAACAAATTCCCTCCCATACCAATTGCACAAAAGGGCAGTCCCAAAATGCGTGCAGTACGGATTCTTGAGCCCTACATCCCTCTCTCAGGCACACTGCCAATCTTACCAAGCCCTGTTTACATTGAATGCCCCTCACAGGAAGAATAGCCCATATCATTATCCATAGGATATCTGTATCTTCTTTTTTCAATCTATTATTTGTCACTACTATTTTTCCACGCATTTGCCATCTGTCTTTCCATCAGATCCCCAACTATTGTTATCTTATCTTTCTTTCTTATCATATTAATCACCTTCTTGTGGCCTTTCAAGCACCCTAACCCCACTCTCTTAAGCTTATTTATGCTTACGAAGCTATCCATCTTTGCATAGTGGGCCAGTGGCTATCACGCACAGGACTTTTTCCATTCTCCCCTATACATGCCCCATCTTCTTTAATGTTCTTCCTGCCATAACAGCAGAAACATGCAATCTTCCCCACTCCCTCCATTATCTCTTTACAGAAGATACTCATAAAATAAGTATACACAAAGCTTTCCAGATCTGTCATCCTCCAACCTCCTAATTCCCTGGCTTTGTATAGCTCTATTTTACCTCTTTTACTTTCCCCCCAAAAAACACCTATCTGCCTGTTATCTGTTGCTATGACAGTGGATACACTAATCCTGTGTAAAGGACGATCAGCAAGAGTACTGTTCTCATCACTGCCACTTTACCCTCGAAAGATAATATCTACTCAGCTAACCATTTACAGTACTGGACTTCTTCCTGTATAACTCTTTGACCCATCCAGTCATCTTTGCCAGAACCCCCATTCTTTGCAATACTTCAAACATGAAATAATGTTCAACCCTATCATAAGCTTTTCCAGGTCTAAAGTTTTCATTATTACTAATTTCTTTTCCTCTCTTGCACAGCCAATATGACATCTCTCATTAACCACAGAGTCTGGTATATTCTCCTGTCAGGAACGGCATATGTTTGTTCTTCTTATATCACATCAACTAAACAGCAGTGCATTCTTTTGGCCAGTATTTTTGCCATCAATTTGTAGCCTATGTTTAAAAGGGTTATTGCCCTCTAGTTGCCTAAGCCATCTTCCTTTCCCTTCCTGAATACCAAAAATTACCACACCTTCTGCAAAATTCTCCCCTATCTCCCCACCCTCCATTATTTCCTTGTATGTCTCTCTTATATCTGTTCCCAGCCATTGCCAAAAATTTTCATAGAATTCCACTGGAAGTCCATCTTTTCCTAGCACCTTCCTTCTTTTGCAAGCTTTTAAACAATTCTCTGGCTCTTTTGTACTTAACTTCTTCTCCAATTTTCATTTATTTCCACCTTCTATTCCCTTCTTTATCTCCTCAAGGAACACCTTCATTTTTCCTCTATCCACTTTTCTTCTATATAACTTCTTGTAAAACTCAGCGGCTGCATTCAACATCTTCTTTCTTTCTTTCTTTGTTTTTTTTGGGGGGAGGAGGGGTTGGTGGGAGGGGTTAGCTTCAGTTCTCACTACTTTCAGTTTCTTCCTCCTTTTTTTCAAATTCACTGAAAAATACTTACCCTATCCTTCTGCCTCTACCTAAGGTGCTCTGGTCTGAAAGATTTTCTTATCTGTTTTTCTTTAGAACCATTCTTCAATCCATCACATTGACTTCCAGTTCTTCTTTTACTTATACTCCTCTTACTGGCTCCTTAAATAGTTCCTGCTTCCTTGTTTGCAGTTCTTCTAGCTCTTCCACTTTCTTCCTTACTTCTCTTTGACCTGTATTTCTGAAAAATTCTCTTGTTCTTCTCTTTATTATAGTCCACCATTCCAGACACTTCTGTAATATTTCTTCAGAGTCCTCCATCCTTTATACAGCTCCAAATATTCTTGACAGGTCTTCTCATCTTGTAATAATTAAATGTTTAACTTTACCCCACTCAGTATTGATACCATCTTATGCCACCTCTTCCTGGATAACATGCCTCTGTCATTCTTTGCTTTGCAATAGACAAAGCCATGCTTGTCCATTTAAATTTCACATCTCTGTGAGTTTTCTATGTTGCTGCTTGATGCTGTTGGCTCTAATCTTCCCCCTTTTCACATCCCCATAGTCTTTGCTGGTTGTTTTCTTGCTTTAACATTTAAGAAAGGTTCCCCTTTCTGCTGTTACACACCTTTCTGCTCCCCATCCTCCCCTCCCCTCTTCCCCATCTTCATTAGTCCCAGACCACATTAGTTCTGCTGAGCTTTTCATCTACCTGTTTCCCTCCCCTTCTTTTTCTTTGTCTGCCACCTTCTTCCTAAGCTCCATAGTGTGTGATTTCTTTCTTTTCCCAATTTGGGTCTCTCCTTTTTTCTCATGCTCTATCCTTACATCATCTTGTTCTTCCTGTATCATTCTCTCCTCTTTCCTTTCTTTCTCCTCAGTCTCAAAGTTACCTGTTCCACTTATCATTCCTTCTTTTCCCTCTTCTGTTGCCAGCTGCATCACTTTGCCTACTGGAGTTTCACGCTTTTCTTCCCCAGCTCTTCCTCCTTGTGGTGTCTCCTCCACTGTCATGCATTCTGAGTTAACATCATCTTCCCCACTTTCCATTTCTTGTTTCGGCTGCTCCTCTGAAGGTCTAGCTTTATTTGAGAAGGGCTATGGGCAGCAGTGCTGTAAATGTCCCTTGTCTATGCAAATAAAACACTTCACTATTTCTTGGCACTCTGCTGCCCTATGCCCTTTCCCGTCACGTCTGTAGCATACTGTATACCAGCAGTATGCAGCCAGGTGTTCTTCCAGCCCACACTAGCTACAGGGTTTAGGCTGTATGAAATACACTGTAAACCCTCAATGTGGCCCTACTTGGATTACTGGTGGTAAGTGTATTATCTAGTCAGGACTCCTTTCATCTGCCCGCATTACCACCTGAGCACTCCATGATCCTGTCCACATACAATATTTTTCACATATCGTCTCAACATACACAACTTTTTATACATAATTCTACAACCATTTCTCAATCTCCTCCATCTCAAGCATGTCCATTTACATTTGAATAATTATTGTCCTTTCTTTTGTCTTTTTCCCTGCAATAAAACTTGAAGTTGTTCTCTATTCTCTTTCCTCTGTTACTACTGCTCTTATTTTCAGGCATAGATTAATTGCTGCTCTGCCTCTCACTTCCTTCCATCATCTTCCTCTTTGCAGATCTGGCCTATTCCTCCCACTAGTTTTCCTTATCCCTTCAGTCAGTTTCATTTCTCATTTCTTCCTCCTGATCTCCTCTCCTCCTGGTCTTCCTGCCAATTGGACTCCTCCCTCACTTTCTTCAATAAAGCATCATTCAAAACCACCAATCCCACTACACCTTTCTTTCCTACCTTCACGCATCCTCCATCAGACTCTGAACCATTGCTTCTGCTGTCTGATTCACTTCTCATCTCTTGATCCACTTTTCCTGCCATAACTGTCACTCTCCTGTCTAAGACCATCACAGATACTATTCTGGGCTCCAGGAACTCCTCCTCCTCCTCCTTCTCCATCCCAGTGCTCCATCACTATACCTCTGCCATTCCTGGCTTCAATCCAGGCAGTAAACTGGGTCTTTGCTAGGTCACTACACTTGATTTGAGCCAAAGGTGACCAAGAAGCTATGCAGATGATAGGAACGTACCCCAAAGACAGATGAGAGTAGCTCTTCTGCATACGATATATACTAATGCCCTCTTGTGCTCAGTCCTCCTCAGTGCCAGTTCTTTTTAGAGTCATGGTAAGCCACCACATTGAATACATTTCAACTTCCTTTTCATTCCCACAGCTGAACAGTGCCTTTCTTTCACATTTGCAATGATTTCTGTTCCTTCATCAGCCTTAAATGTTTGGCAAACATCATCAAATTGAGCCCCAAACTGTTTACCCTGAATCCCTCCATTGCCCCCTCCCTGTCTGTCAAATATAATTAGTGTGGCCCCACCCTCCATGAGGTGGAGCTAGACCAGGTTTTCCTGAACCCCATCTGCTTGCAAATATTTGGAGGATCCAGAGACTCGTGACAAGAACATCCAGTTCAGTCATGAGTTTGGAGCTAATTAAGAGGTGGATCCTTTGTGGGAGGGGTGTTTCTGAAATATACACACATAATGAGCAATGGTGTGCTATGGGTCACTATTAACTCTGTTGGGGCCCAGCCCAATTAACTATATGGTAAATATGAGTCTTTTGACTTTGGACTAATATCATGCATAGTTTGTGCTATATATAAGCAGGTACAAAAGTTCTGCCTGAAAGTGTGTTTCTGGGGTACCTGTGCTAAAACTTGCAACAGTTTTAAAAAAAGAAGAAGGTAAAATGCATCAATTCTGGATGAACCAAATCTATGGGTACTCATTGTAATTTGCCTATATACAAACTACTACAGGGATATTTGTTTCAAAGCTACTATTGTCAAATTTGTCCTTTACTTCCATGTGCTCTGGGAGAGCAGGGTCTGAAAGTAAATGCGGGGTGGGGGGCAGGCTGCAGAGGGAAGAAGTTGGGGGAGCAGAGGGGGTTACCTGACCACTCCATATATATTTTCCATGATGTAGCAGTGAGAGGGGAAACAATTCAAGGCAAATCTCCGATAATTAGATTCTATACTGGAAAATTATAACAAATTCATTTTTTTTCATATATAGAATCTAATTTTTGGGGAGTCGTCTTATATTCAGTGTCATCTTGTATTTAAGTAAATATGGGATATAGTTTGTATTTTATTCATTGTCTGCTGTGAACTAGAACTAGACATGGCTGATAGGAGGAAAGAATGCTACTATTTCTACAAACATTTGCTTAACCATGACAAAAAAGTCCACCAAACTGAAGTGCCAATAACTAATCAAATCAATGTAATTTCTGTATGTGGACAGCTGTAAGGCAGGGCTTGGCTTGTAAGTTAACTTTCCCAAACCAGCAGAATACAAGCATACTAGCAATATTACGTTACCCTCTCTGCCTTCACAAGCCTGGGGCCTATAACTGCCTTAACTATAGTGCTGCATCTCGTTCTGTCTTGCACAATCTCTTTCCACCTTATTGTATCATCTCCTATCCCTTTCAGATCTGTTTTTATGTTGTCTTCCTATCATAGCCTTGGTCTGATACCTTCTAGCTCAGCTTCCAAAACCTGTCTCATGTACCTTCTGTCATTGATTCTTGCAATATTCTCTGCCCATTGCATCCCCTGCACTCTTATCTTGCACAAGGCATCAGGTCTTTTGTAAAAGTCCACAAGTTTAAGATGATGTCTTCTCCTCCATACTCTGTTTTTTGCACTACACCAAATATTTTCTGTAGCACTTTGTTTTAAACACTTGCAGCCTTTTTCCATTTGCCTTTGTCACCGTGCAAGATTCACATCTGTATAAAAGGACAGGTAGGTTGAAAAATTGTACTATAAAGCTGAATTTTAAGGTTTTTTGAGGTTTTCCTTGATACCATTATTTTATCCAGGCTCAACAGGCATATATTAGAACACTAAATTTTTGCCTTGATTTGTTCAGTTATTTGATTGTCATTAGTGATTATTGTTCCTAAATATTCATATTTCTTTACCTTTTCCACATTGTTATTCCCTCTTCTTATCTTCCTGTGATCTTGAGGGTTTTTTTTGAATGTGAGCATGTATTGGTTCTTGATGGAAGTTGGGACTGCAACCACTGTCTTAGCATTTGACTCTATGATCTCTGTATTTTTTTGTACTGTTTCAATGTCTACTTTTAGGCAGATATAGTCTGCATATGCAAATGCAGCAGTCTGTTCAGCTACTAACCATTTGCTACTTCAGTGACTCTTATGACCTTATTAAACATCAAATTGAAAAGCACTGGTGACAGTGTATCCCCTTGTTTGAGTCAGCTGTTGATTTCCATCAGGTTTGATAACATTCCTTCAGTTTTCACTCCTTGATCCTTTAATGCACATCTCAGTAAGATATACCAGGGGGTTTTTTGGAATTCCAAGCTGCACCGTGATTGACTATAGTGACTCTAGTATTGTCACAAGCTTTAACAAAGTCTATGTAAACTTGATGTACATATTTTGCAACTTCCGATTTCTTTTCCAGCAATGATCTCATTAAAAATGTCTCATCACTAGTTTGTCTATCATTCTTGAACCCACACTAGTAATCTCCCACAATTCCTTGCTAAGAAAAATGGATGTTGAGTGTGCAGGGACATGAGAGTCTTGTTACACGCTGCACTTTGAGATGCTCAGATGTTGATCAGTGTTAATGCTAGCTCAAATTCGGAGCAGTCACATGTTCAAGCCAGCAGGGGCTTTGAGGATGGAAATGTAAGAATCACCCTTCCCTCTTTTCCTCCCTCCCATTTTAAGCTTTGCCTGTGCCTCTTGGAGCTCCCCTTTTTCCCACCTACCCCCAAGGATGCCTCATGTTCCCTCCCACCCTGGGATTGCCCCCTACCCTCAGCTTAATTTCAGCTGCTGCTGCTGTCCTGGGGGAGTAGGCAGGGAAGGGGAACCCCCATGCTTAGCCTCTGCTGCTGCTGTTGGGCTGATGCTCTTCACTGGGCTGAGCCCTGACCAGAGAGCAGAGGTGTCTATGGCAGTAGCAGGGGCTCATCAGGGTGGTACCCCTTCCCTGTCTTCTCCCTCGGGACAGGGTCAGCAGCTGAAAGTAACTGGGGTGGGGGGAGGTTAACAGAGATATGGGGTGCTGAGGTGGGACAGGGGATGGTGGGCCCATTCCAGGGAGCCAGAGAGGGACAGTGGGCCAATTGCAGGTGGTGGGAGATGGAGGTGAGGGGCAGTGGCCCAGTTAGGAAGGACAGGAGGAACAGTGTGTCTAATCCAAACCATCTGGGGAAGGGGGAGGGTATGCTGTTTACATGAATGTGTAGACTACAGTGGCTACAAAATAGCATAATAGAAGACAGATAACAAAGGTCAGAGATAAACCAGTCCTGGAGTGGCATAACTTTGAGCTGCCTAATGAGCACTTAAAACTACTTTCAGTTGCAAATGTATGGACAATCCAGGGCTTAAGGGCTCCAGGAGCTGCTTCAGATTATGTGTAACAAGACTCTGGGTCTGCTTTTTATAAGTACTAAGGGTACATATATACTAAAATCCAGAGATGTGATTATAATGTGTAATGACACTTCACTTGCTTTAAACCAGCAGCACAAAAGGACCTTAATATTGAATAAAATTGGGCTACTACCTAATTTAAGGTTCCCTGATTCTCCTAGAGCTGTGTAAAATCTCCACAGTGGAAATGAGAATTAGGACCAAGCAAGTAATACAAGAAATAATAGGTGTCTTCAGCTACCCACACACAAACTGGTCAAATGTTCCCATGGGACAAGGTTTGGAAAACCATTGCTTAACACCTTTGGCAATTGCTTCTTGGAACAACCAGTTCTAATGCACACAAATGAAGTGTTGATTTCCATTTAGTCCTATAGTAAATTGCAGACCAGAGTTGATTGGAGGTTAGGGTAAGCATAGAATAATTAAGTTCAGTGTTGTACTAGGCAATATTGTACCAAAAAGAAGTACAGTGACAGTGAATGTTAAAAAGGATATATTTTTCTTTTTTTTAAACAGGGGTCAATTAGCTCTTGGGCTTGGACTAGCTGTTTTACAAGTTACAGTAATGATGTATATTTTCCTATTGAAATGTCTCACTCTAAATTTAATTTAGTTGCCTAAAAGGAACAGCTGATAAAGATATATTTACAGGCAGATAATGATGTTAGTATCAAACCTTATCAGAAGTGATTACCTTTCAGCAATTAAATTAGGCTTCCCTGAAGCAGGTTAATTGAACTACTGTGCAGAATTTTGCTAAGATTTATCCTTTTCTCTGAATCTTTTTGTGTCACCCCTATACTCTTGTTGAAGAAAAGCCATAAACGAGGTCTAATAATTAAGTATCAATCCTCAAAACCCCTTATATGGCTTTTGTCTAAATTGGAGGTGACTAAAATCCCTAGGTTCCTCAGTTTTCATCAGTAAAATTACCTGATAGCCTAGAAGTAGCTGACTTTTGACAGTGCTGGACATTTATGACATATATCTAAGCCCCGCCAGGTTCCACAAGCTAGACACTCCTATACCCATGTCACCTGATGTGGTAAATGTTCTCAGAGTGTGCCTAACAAATTGAGATTCACATATAACATAGGAGGAATTTGTATTTTACCACCTTTCTCCTTTACCTGGTAGTTCCAAGCATAGGGGATTCACATAGGGCATCAGGGGATACACATCCGTATCTCCCCATTCCTGGATAGTGTCTATCCAGGGATGCAGTTTGGCAGGCTCATGGTTGCTCTATGTAAAACTGTTATACTTTGCACTGAATAATTAAAGGAGCACTGGGACAGAGAAAGAGAATCCTTAAGTAGGAGCATGACCCTCTAAGCTTAGCGGTTAGGGCATTCAGCTAGCTGTGGGTAACCTGTTCTGTCATGCCTAACTCACTGTGTACATTGATTATGGCAGATAGGCCTCTTAAATAGATCTAGCCCTTAGTCCTTTTCAGTTTTCCATCTAGGCATGGAATAATATTACTTCCATAATATATCCCATAGAGTTTTTGTGAAGATAAATACAAAAAAAGTTGAGAGACATAGGGCAATAAGGGCCACATAAGTAGGTGACCAGGATAGTTATTTCTGGGGGTGGGTACCTGCAGGAAGTTATTAGCCTTTTCAGGAGCAATGTATATTTCTTGAACAGTGGTATACTTTTAAACTTGTATATTGTATATACTAGGACTTCTGAGTCAACTCTTCTGAGCAAATTGTTTATATTTAAATTCAGACCAAAATGGTCAGAAGATGTTTGCTGTATCTATAAATTAAATCTAATACTTGAGGTTTCAAAAGCATTTACATCTGGGCTGCAAAATGTACCTGATAGCATTGCCCTTTTCAGGACTCTCTTTGTGCTAATGACTTCTTCTGACCAATGGCAGTAAACATATTGTAGTTGGGAAAGTCACTGTTGCATGATGCATGACATCATCGAGGAAGGACTGACCTGAGAGCATTCATTCTGTTTTCATTTTGACCCCAAGTGCAAGCAGAGCCTCCAAGTATTTAAGAAAAAAAAGTAGATTGAATTCACTTTGCTAAGTTAACCTTAAAAGGAATATTAGAAGAGTTTAGGAATGAAATAGTGCATGCAAAGGTGAATAGTTCAGAGAACAATTCCTACTTGAGAAACAGCTTCTCAGTACCAGGCAGAGAACAAGGCACATAAATTACATATGTGCCAAACTACCTGAAAATAATTTGGATACTCAGTGAAGCAAAGTATTGTATCCAGTGGTTCACTGGTAGGGCAGATCCATCTGCTTTTCATTTCATTTTACTTCTACCCACCACAAGAATATGAGCAGAGCCACATTTTTGTAGACTGGACGATGATCCATAAAATTAGAACTACCAGAATTAATTAATCAAGATCTGAAAGCTTAATTTTTAAATAGGGAAAGGCCATTTTTTTGGCTACTTACTCAATTTGATCTCTAAACTTCAGGGTGTGTAAGGTAGGAAGAGCAAAGTTCAAATGCACATGGCTCAGACTCATCTAAAGACTGCTTTTGAGTCAACTTGTTTGATTTTTGGTTTTGGTTTGGATTCAGACCCAAAATGGACCATGTTCTGCAGACCAATTCATGTTTGGCTCATTATGGTATACATTTAACAAGCTCACCTGACCAACTGTATTTGGAGTAAAGTAAAAGTAAACCAACCTCTCTCACATTAATTCCCAAAACATTATGCAACATGCCTTCAACCTATATAGTAGAAATGTATTGTATAAAAGTGTGCGTGTTAGGGAGGGTCAGGTTTGTAAATGATTAGCTTTAACCTAATTGTTCTTTCATTGATGCCAATAGAAATTTTACCATCGACTTCAGTGGGAAATGAGAAAAAAATAAGATTTATGGGGAAAAATAGCATATGTAGCGTGCTGATCTCTTCACCAATAAATCCAGGCTCCATTAGTTATGAAGAATAAGATTTTCAAATCTATTTAGGTGCTGCCCTCTGGGCATTTCAGAAGTGTCATTAGCAGGTTAGGCACTCAGCAGGTCCTTAGCTGCATCTTTTCATATCTAAATACTTTTGGAAACCTGGCTCCACAAGCCAAATTGTATGAGATTAAGAGATGGATATAACAAGTTAAAATAAAACAAAATCTCAACTAACTTCTATATATTAAAGTATCATAGTAGCAAAACCCAATATATTAGCAAATGCACTACTCCATTTCTTAAATCTCCATTTCTTAATTTTATTACATTCATTTTTCTAGTCACCATGAATTATAAAATCTTGACTAATTATTGCCAGTTCTAGTTTTCAGACTAGTGTAATTATTTGTGGGAAGAGAGTATGGTCCATTTTAGGAGAAAACAAAGAAACATTTATCTGACAGGTAGATTTTTCCAAGATTTTTCCATTGAGCTTCTGAAATCTTAGTAACGTGACTCCTGATTTCTTCAGAGGTAGGTTCATAAGCAAAGTATAGCTGAAGTGAGTACAGCTTTGTCCTAAACCTATGGTTTTCACCACAAGATGCGTGATGGCAAATCTGTAATTCTATATTCCTTTTGAGGTCAGTAAAGCCCTCTGGGATAGTTTTTGTTGAAAAGCATTATATAATGTAAATTAGCATTATTATTTATGAGCAGATTGAGTCAGACGTCATGTTGGATACATTTCATCAATCTGAGATTACAGGCCTTTAGCTCAGCAACAGCTCAGTGGTAAGGAAATGTTTTACTAGGTCAAATCAAAATTAGAGCACACAATAAACCTCCCATCTTGTAACATTTCTGAACCCCCCCATTACTTTACCAGTGGTGTAAGAAACTGCATCTATTCTGTCCACTTGCAGAAATATTTAGTTTAGATCAGGAGTTCTCAACCTTTTTCTTCCTGAGGCTTGCCCTAGCTTGCTATAAAAACTCCATGGCCCACCTGTGCTGCAACAGCTGCCTGGATCCCCAGCCCTGCCTGCAGTGCAGCAGACAGGGCTTGGCATTAGGAATACCCAGGACCTCACTCACTTGAGCGGCAGCAGCACAGAGCCTTGCCTGCCTGCCTGCAGTGCCACCCACAATATGGAGGCTGCGGGGCCAGGCGGGGTGGACCTGCCTCTTCCTCAGGACTTGCCTTCTCCCCATGCTAGGCTAGGCCAGGTGGACTCCTACAACCTGGTTGTGGCCCCCCCAGGGGGCTGCGGGCCCCTGATTGAGAACCACTGGTTTAGATTCATGTAGGGTCAGTGCAGTTTTGCTGCATAATGGAACTGTTTCACAGCTTTTAATATTTTATTAAACCTATGAATTGCAGATGTACAGATAGAAAAAGTTAGCAACTCCTTGCTAACACATGTAGTGCATTCTGTCCTTGGGGAAACCATTATTATTCTTTGATCTGTCATCTGCCATGAAAAGAAACATCTTCTCTCCTCCCCTCTCAACCACAAGCCAGGTGACAGTATTTCTTTGTATGCCAGGTACCATACCAGCTAAGCAGTCCCTCTCACTTTCTCATCTCAAAGCATACAAGCCTGATGTATTGCTTCTTGGTTCTCTCTATTAAGATTTCAGTAGGAAACATCCCTATATGTGACCATGAATATATATGCTTGACAATATTTTATTTTCCGAGCCAAAACAGCTACGCTTTTCCATTCCTAAGTTTTCTGTTCATTGACTTTAATTAAGCTTACCCTAAGAAGCTTGTGAGGCCAGATGACCTTGTTATGTGAAAGAAAAAGCTTACATGCTAAGGGTGGTTCACTGTAGCTTGGCCATCCTTTATAAAGCCTGGATTTAAGCTCTCTAAGCTTTTCTGTTTGCAGGCTCATTTTAGTTAAACACCATTTATATAAACTGCTCAGCAGATTAGAGCAGGAGCTCTATAGCCTTAATTTCGGTGTCACTTTCCAGCTGTTTGTGGTCAAGTTTTATGCCTGGATTTAGTGTCATCATGCAGCAAAATGAAAATACATCTCAATGATAAAAGCTCTCCAACGCAGGGGAAATAGCAGTAAATAACATCTGTTGAAAACTGAATGTACATAAAAACAAAAGCCCACAGGAAAAGCAAATACAGGGTGATGATGATCTTTAAAGTGCACTGTTTGCAGCGTTTGGGCCTACAAAGGAAAAGATTCAAATTCTGAAAATTATACATGCATGGGAGATGGAAAATATCAGAGCTAAGGCTTCGATGCATTTATCAATTACAGATTTAAGGGGTGGTATCAGTACAATAAGACATTGTGATTTTGAGGCTGTTCCAAAGCTTATTAAAGTCATCAGAGGGACCAGTTAGTTCAATACATCTATTCATGAAGTTGACTGATTACCTCAGAAATAAATTCTTACAATGGCATGAACTCCATGTCAAAACAGTAGGGGGTGATATATAGGAAGTGAGCTTCTATTTAACCATCTAGCAAAAGAATAGGTCTGTGTCTGATAACTACAATTTTTTTTGTCATCCGTAGATGACGGATTTTTCGGATGTGCTGACTTGTCTGCAGCTTGCATTAAAGTCAATTAAGAATGACTAGCAGAGAGCACCTCTTAGAATCAGGTGACTTATTCTGATGTCTAACTCTGGGCATCTTAGTTTGAAAATCCGGCCTTCGATACTTGTACTAAAGAAACTAGTTTTGTAGGGACTTGAATCTATGTTATTATTTACTGAGGTTTTCTATGAAGTCTTCATTTATTTTTATGGGAGAAAATGGCTGACAAGTCTGTTTGAAATTTCTGGTGCATCAGCCTGTGTCGGTTAAACAACACCATGATAAACTGTCCCGGACTTGTGATACAACCGGATACAGCAAGGGATAATTTAACCCTATAAGGCATGATGCTCTGTATCCTATCTTCATTTTTATTTTTTCCCCTCTAATACATAAAACATTCTAAATCATCACAGAGGAATACTATGAATTCTTTAAGCAGTCTCCTGAATTTAAAAATTATTTAATTTTGGCTCTACTTGTGTTGCCTTCTGGGATCAGGCCAACTCTCAAGATCTCAATATTGTACTGTTAAACAGGAAGGTGACAAAATTGCACATATACAAACATACAAATCAGTTAGGTGTATACACATACACACTACCAGCTCTGGCACGTACACATCCAAACCAGCCTAGGCACATGTATACCTATCACCAATTGAAGCACATACACTATACACCCTGAAAGTTAGACACAGATCACTAATTTGTATACCATGCACACAAAGGCTTATGCACACACACAAAACCAGTTCACACACATACAACCCACCTACATATAGGTAAGTTCCTAACTTGGATGGTATAGTGTGTGTATGTGTGTGTTTGGGGTATCTGGGATACTTGGAGGAAGGTTCAGGTGAGAGAGAGAGAGTTAAAGTGTAGGGAATGAAAGTTGCCAGAACCAGGATTAGAACTGGTAGACTACAGAGAAACTGGCTGAGGAACTGAGGCTTGGGTTTACTTAAGGTAGGCTGGGGCTAGAAACTGAGGCAGATAGCTGAAATATTGGAGGTGGGGAGGAGATAAGTGGTGGCAAGGAGGAGACAGCCAGGAAAGAAACTGTGGTAGATGCCTGGTTGCTCAGGGGAAAAGGAAAGGGCAGTGGGGATAAGACAGTGGCAAAGAACCAGGGGGTTTGGAGGCAGAGAGGAGCTCAGGACAGGTGCTGGAGGTGGCAGTGAGCCAGAAGCAGGAGAGGGAGAAATAAGACAGAAGTTAGAGGGGCGAGGAGCAGAGATTGGAGCAGGGCCAAACCACAGTAAAGTAAAACTCAACTTAGGGGTCCAAATAACAGTTTTATTACACAGACAACACACTACACAGCCCCATGAAGTTATTGGTTCACACACACACACACACACACACACACA
>JAGPOW010003316.1:5478468-5503364 GCA_030014935.1 Caiman crocodilus | reverse complement strand
CCAAATAACAGTTTTATTACACAGACAACACACTACACAGCCCCATGAAGTTATTGGTTCACACACACACACACACACACACACACACACACACACACAGAGCAGGAGAAAGAGACTCAGTGGAAGGGCTGGAGTCCAGGTAGGGAAGAAAAGCGGAGTCCAAGTCCTTTATTGAAGAGGGGGTGGGGGGCGATAGCTACCTATCCAGGCTGGAAATGGGTCCTTGTCCAGTAGGTGTTGTCCAGAGGGGGATCGCTGGCAGGGCCTCTGGGTGGATAGGTGGTGTGGCAAGGTGCTGGTCCAGATGGAAAGGGCGTCCCACTGGGTCTGTCTTCATTGCCTCTTTTTATAGGGGCAGAACTTGTGTGACCCTAGTGACAGGAGGCATGCCCAGGCAGTGGTCAGCCCCTGGCAGACTGAGCATGTGTGCTCCATGCAGGGATGTGCCGTTTCGGGTGTCTGTAATGGTGGGGTACAACAGTACAGTTGATGGTTCTGCAGGGTCTTTTGTCTTTCAAATGCTGAGTTCTTGTCTCTGTTCCTGGGTGAGTTCTGTGGTTCCTGGATGAATCAATGCGAAGTGATGGCCCAGTTGTTACAGGCCATTCAGTAGAGCCCTGCTACCATTGTATTTCAATCATTCCCAATCATTCTCATTCATCCAGGAACCAATTTACATGGGAGGGGTACATGACTCATACAGTTGCGACACAGGGGATGCCCAGGCAGAGAACACAAGATGGAGACTTGACATACAAAATGGAAACTTGACATTTCTTTGGTTCACTTACAAACATAGGCCTAAACTATACCATATCCATATGAAACAAAAAAAATCAATACGAAAATGATAATAATAGAATATACAACAGTAAGAATCAATACAAACCTAATAATAATACTACAGTATAAAACAGTGGATATCCAAAACCAAAAACTTGCTACCAAAATAAATATGTTAAAGCTTATCCTAAGTCTGAGCTCACTTATGCTTGTCTATAGGGAATAGAAAGGGAGAGAAAGAAAAGCCAGAAATAACGGGGGAAGGGAAGAGAATGCATATCTATCATTTAAATATATATGTATGTATTAAAAAAGAAAAACTGGAGGTTTTGCTACACTTGTGAATCATGAATATTTGAATGAACACACATTTTCCTCAAGAGAAATGAGTGTGAGGCATGTTTGTAAGCCTTCGTACCCTGAGGCACATTGGAAGTGGTATGTTGTGGAGCTCTAACAGCACCTCCAGAGCCATGGTTACACTAAGCTTCAGTTCCAGTCTTAAACTTTCCCCCTTAAAATATGATATTTTGTAAATTTACTCACTGCCTTTTTCCACTGTGGGTATATGTTTCAGTTGCTGAGAGGGAGTGAAGATTTTGCATTCAGACTTGTTCCAGAGGAATCTGGGATAACCCTTGTGTTTCATTATAACATAATGCATTGGAGAGAGTCTTTGTGGATATGTAGTCACCTACTCAATTGGGTATGATGTGTGGCTGATATATTGTGCACAGAAAATTTGCAGTAGCTTGATTTTAGGGTGTGCTTGCCTTATGGATCTTTAAATCTAATTAAGTTTTTGGATGGAGAGATTCAATATAAGAATTGAAAACAGTATAACCAAACCCCTCACTTGAATCCTAAACACAGCCACTAATAAATGTACTAAACAAGGATCTGATCCTTAACTACAAAGAGAAAATATACACACATACACACTTTAAGCTAATAATTGTAGTGATTTTAGACATTTCAAACTAGACTTAGAGAAACATCGGAGAATATGGTATCTATTGTACACTCTCTGAGACTAGGGATTCTAATGGAAAAACTTGCGTAACACTTAAGTCATACATAATACTGAGTGTGTCTACACAAGATGCTTTACTGTGCAGTAGCCTTGTGTATGGCAGAGTAAGTGCATGTGTCTACATATGCTCATGCTTACTGTGCAGTAAATGATGCCACTTGTAAGTCAATTTGCTACCTGCAAATGCAAGCAGCAGATTTACTTACTAGTAGTTACTGTGCAGTAATGCATGTAGATGCCAACTGGGAGCAAATTTCTCCTGTTCCACTTAGGAACCAGTCTGAGGCTAGCCTCAGGGCTATGGGGCTGGGAGTCTCTCCTGCCCTAGGGGTGAGCTAGCTCTATGCCTGCCCCAGCCTTAGGCCCTTAAAAGCCTACAGGCATTTTGAGTCCTTAGACATGTGCAGGCAGCCTCAGGCCACTCTAGTCCCCTGTGTCTCCAGGGCTCCAGAGTGCCTGACCAGAGATGCCCCCTACAGGGAAGGTAGAGGCACAGGCAGCTCCTCATCCCAGTGATCTGGGAGTCCCACATCCACTGAGCCTGGGTGCTGTGGGCTTGGTGCCAACACAAGAGAACAGCTGGACTGCAGGAGGGCAGGGGGAGCAAAGTCAGTGGCAGCACATACTGCCAAGAAGTTTGGTTGTCCCACCCTGGGAATGGGGTGGGGGAGGCAGGCTGTCTGTGACCAGCACCCAGTGACCCACCTGCCCCTGCAGAGCTGCCCCAGACTGCACCCCTAACTTGCTGTGCTTCCTGGGCATCTGTGCATGCGTGGCCCCCGATCTGAGGTAAGACACTGTGTGATTCCGAAACAGAGCATCTTATCTCAGAAATGTTGCAAAGTCTCACAGCTAGTCTCACGTCATGGCTCTGCAGACTCTACAGCTGCACACAAGGGAGAGGCTGCAGTTGGCAGCCGGGATGACCGGCTGCCGTTGCAACTGGGTAAACCCCTGCCACCAGGCTTGTCACAATCTGTGTCCCCACAGGGGAATGGCCAGATGCTAGAGTGCTAACCACCTGTCCCCAGGCTCTGCACCCTAGTTGTCCTCACCCATGGCCACCCACACCATAAGGGCATGCACACAAGCACAGAACTTCACTTGTAAATAGTTCACATAGGAAAGAGGGTGTTTTACTATTGTTGGGTAGGGTGTGGTAGAGGAGCTATGTTCATAGTATCATAGTCATAGTATCATAGTATCTAGGGTCAGAAGGGGCCTAGAGCAGGCCATCTAGTCTGACCTCCCACCAATGGCAGGTCCCTAGGAAGCTGGTTCCACATCCTAGCCACCCTAACTGTGAAGTAGTGTTTCCTAATGTCCAACCTAAACCTGCTCTCCAGTAACTTGTGACCAGTGTTTCTTGTTACTCCTGGTAGTGCCTACCCTCCCTGCTGTTGGGAGGGGACTATGTTTGTTGGGAGGGGTCTGTTTGATAAGTGGGGAATAAAAATGTCCTTCTGAGATATGTCTGCAGTGAACATGGTGCTCGGGATGGGCAGGGAGAGTGGGGATGATCCATGGGCAGCTGTCCCAGCATGCTACAGCGGGGAGTGCAGGAGGAAGTGGTCAGCCACTGCCTCTTGCACTCAGTGCCCCGGCCCCTGAGGGTGGATGTGCAGCTTGCCTGGGGCCTTGGCAGGGAGGCCTGCTGCTGTTGCTACCACTGCAACTGGTTCTTCCACTACAGGGGATCCTCTGGCCCCTGTACCTCCTCCAGCCAGGCCTCATAAAACAGCTCCCCTCAGGCCTCACAAATGTCATGCATCCCACAGGCTGTGATGAAGACCAAGACGTGTTGTTCTTCACAAACCTGAGTTGGGTGGTGAGGGTGCACCAGCACCCCTTGAGGTGGCTGAAGGCATACTCCACCAAGGGTCCAGCTGAGGCACTGACTAAAGTGGGCCTGGCAAAGGTCCATTTGGCTGGTATAGGGCTGCATGAGCCAGGGCAGGAGAGGGTAGGCAGGGTCCCCAGTGAGGAGGGTTGGGACCACCACAGCATCCAACTGCGGGTCTGGTACCCTGGTGTGAAGTGGCTTGGCAGGACTGAGTTGCAAAACATGCAGGGGTTGTGGGCACTGCCCACCCAGCCAGCACTCATGTTTATGAAGACACCGTGGTGGTCCATGGTGTCCTTGGAGCACAACAGAGTGAAATCTTCTTTGTCTGTAGTGAAGGGAGTTGCCAGAGGGCAGGCAGGTAACAAGGATGTTTGTCCCATCCAGGGCACAATGCACTGGGGGAAACCCAGGGCATGGAACTCCACCACCACTGTCAGGGGGCTGTTTACTGTGTACCGCAGCATGGTGCTCTGGGATGGCTTCCAGGATGGCCCCTGGACATCGATGGGCAGTGGCCTTGCCCATCCCAAAGAGATGGCTCACATAGTGGAGTCTGGTAGATGTGGCCAACTTGAGCACGGTGAGGACCAGCTTGGTACCAGTGAGAAGGGGCAGCCATATTGTGGTGTTTTGGCACTCCAGGTGTGGCCACAGCTGCTCCAGGAAGTCCCAGAAGATGGCCTGGGTCATCCAGAATGCCTCCAGTCACTGCTCATCATCCTTGGTCTGCTGAATGATGTGCAGTCGCCCAATCATGGTTGGCTCAAGGGGGCCCAATTGTAGTGGGGAATGGAAGCCCAGAAGGAAAGGACAGCTTTGTCGGTGGCGTTCAGGAGCCCATTGTCAGCATCCCTGCCAAGGTCTGGCCAGCTGGACGGGGTCCAGGTGGCAGCAGCATGGCAGCAGCAGCAGCCCTGGAATGGTGTGCTGTGGCCAGGCAGGTGGCCACTGCCTATGGAGGAGTCAGGAGGGCCTAGACATCCATAGGCCAGCCAGCAGTCAGTGTAGTAGGCCAGCATGGTGGCCAGCAGGCATGCAGGGAATTGGTCATCACTGTGAGGAGCAGGGGCTGGAGCAGCCTGGCATGGGAAAGCAGAGGAGGAAAGTCCTGCCTAGCCTTGTTTCCCATGTGAAAAATTAACTCTGGAGGGAAAACATATTTGTGAAGATCCTCTGCTTTACAGTGCTTTAATCTAATACCTGATTTGATCAGGATTAATTTTTTGTTCAATAAGCCATTTTAGAAGTGCTCTGGAGCCATGCACATGTGTAATGACATGGCTGTAGAGAACTTTCAGGGGCCATATTGTGCAAAAAATGTCACTTCTGTCTGTACGCTTAGCTAAAGATGAGCCATTTTACAGTGATGTGTCAGAAAGACCTTTTACTGGATACCCCAGCAGATCCTGAGCAGATTCTCACCAGTAACCTCCCTGAAAGGGAGAATATTCTTTTTTAACACCCAAATGCCATTTGTACATGCTACAAAATTGGCCTTTAAAGTGGCTTAATGCCCTTTTGCACTGCTCTAATGGCGTAGCTGTTTATGCATGTCAGCAGCATAATGTACTGTAATGGCACAGCTGTTTACATGTCGATGGTGTAATGCACATTAAATTACTTTGGGATGTAGCAAAATAAAACATGTCCGAGGTGCTTTAGTTTGCTACCTTATAGCCGCAGAGGGAAGCGCCAGACCCCGCGCAGTGCTGGGGCTGTGCAGGCGCAGGCTCCACTGTGGGGTGGGAGGGAAGCGGTGAGCCTGATCTTTTTTTTTTTCTCCCTAGAACCTGCCTGCCCATCTGAGCTGCATGGGGGCCTGGTGCTTCGCCCTGCAGCTGTGGTGCACCCCTGGACCCTCCAGGCCAGGTGCCTTTAGGCGGGTGCCACCTTGGGGCCGTGGCCACTGCCGCAAAGGGAAGCACTAGCTCCTGCCCTGTCGATCAGAAACCACTCAGCCAGCCGGCAGCTCACCCTCCCCTCCCCACCACCAGAGAGGCAGGTACGGATTGGGCCCGACCCTTGTGTACACGCCACCGGAGTTTACATCACCCTAACTTGAAATAGTGTTTTTAAAAACCCACCACTTCAATTTAAGGAGAATTAAACTGAACTAAAGCCCCGTGGCATGTACAAATGGCCCTAAAATAGATTTTATTTGCCTTCCCAGTTCCTATAATTTTTGACCCTGCTTGGAAAAAGGGATTTTTTGGATCTTTACCGTTACTAGCTAAGGCACCATTTGTGTGATGTTTTTCTGGGTGAATAGGGACATACATTGGCTTATCTTAAGCTATTGCTCTGTTTCCTGCTTTTTAAAAAATAATCCCCAATTATACTAAACTGACATATTCATAGAGTTAAACACACCTACGACCAGCTTATATGACTTATTCAGAAATTATTATAGGGCAGCCCCACCTTGCTCACATTGCTCACAAACTCAGCATCTGATTAATGAAAATGTTATCTTGAAATCCCTTGAGAAAAAGACAGAGATGAACAAGAGCAAGGCAGGGAGTACAATACCCGGTTTGGCAAGAACAGTAAAGGCACAGGCAACTCACTTTGTTTCTGGAATAATGGATGAATCTACAGAAAAATGTTACTGTGGTGAAATTTTAAAGTGAAAGTGATGGGGAAATTCCTCTGTTAACAGTTAAACCATGTCCACAGAGATTGTATATGCATAGCTTCTCCAAGGAAGCTGCTACAAGAGGAGAAAAGTAAACATAAACTACTCCTATGTGGGCCTTGCTCCCGGTGGACGTGCCGAATGATGTGCACTGACAGAAGAAAGAGATGCCCAGCCCAGTTACTGATAATAAAACTCATCAGACAGAAAATACAGGATCCATGTGGGAGATAGATCTCAGCAGGTAGACAGGACATTACAGAAAACACATTTGAGGACAAAAGATGGATGTGTGATCAGAAAGCCATTGATGTTCAGAAAGGGTAGTTGCTGACAGATGTCCTAGTCTCCAAGCTAGACATTTCCTATGTGCGTGTCTTATAAGCTGGATGAATTTGTAGTTGTTTTGGAGGATTGCACATTGCTTTTTGTTTGGGAGGATTTAAGCATTAAAAGTGTGATGTGTACCAACAGTCAGTAGTCTGAATCATAATAACCGTGTAAGGTCATACTTATCTCTTGGGCAATGAGGTCTGTTATCTTGGTCCAGTTTTGTGAAAGTTTCATGCCTTTCCCTAATGACTCTTGCATTTAAGTGAAAGGTGATTGTTGTGGAGGTCATAGTGAGAGAAAGCAAAGCTGCCATAGTAACAATTAGCAGATAACCACTGTCAATGTATAGTGATCGCTCATATGATGCAGGCATAGTAACCATGATCCATGTCAGATATAGAAGACCTAAACATCGGTGTCCTTTTAGCTTGCATAAGAGACATCTTTCTGTGGCATTTTGTGATGTTGCCTCAACTTTTCCTAAATCCCTAGAGAACGACTTCATCCTTTCTCAAGTTCCTCAGTTCCCTGCCTTTGGGATTGTTAGGAACTCCTATCACTAGCTGCGATTCATCTTGTCTCATGGAAATGCTGCTTTATCAGAGCACAAAAAGATGATACTCTTGTGCCTCTTTTATGGTGACACAAGTTGCAAGCAAGTGAATGTCTTATCCCATCTTCACACTGGGCCATCAAAGCCGCAGGATCCCAACTCTGTAGGACAAGTGCCCCAGCAGTGTCTGCAAATGCTAATGAAGTGAATTGGCTTCACTGGGACACATCTTTCTCCAGAGACAGTCTGATCATAGCCTTAGAGCAGGGGTGGGCAAAATATAGGTCACAGGCCTGATTTGGCCCACCAGATGACTGGATCTGGCCCAGGGCTATCCCCATGCCACTCCACATGGGGTCAAGCCCCACCTATTTACACCAAGGCAGCCTGCCCTAGCCTCCCGCTGATGCCCACAGCCCAACCCCAGTCAGCGTCCACAGCTCCTGGTGGGGCTTTTCCTGGTGTGGCTGCAGTCTGCCGGGTGTTGCTTTGCTCCCCCTGCCTGCAACAGTAGTTCATGCTCCTGATCTTGCCCCTGCCATGCTGCGCCACTCTGCTTTGCTCCAAGTGGGTGGGCAGGCAGCTTCAGCTGGGCAGCTCCTGAGGCTCCAGCTCCTGGCAGCCTTCCACTGGAAGGCAGCTGGAAGCTGAAGACAGAAGCCCTTGCCTTGGGGCAGTGCTGCTGCTGGCACAGCAGGGCAGGAACAGGAGCCAGAGCCACCGCTGCAGGAGCAGAGAAGCACCAGGCTGACTGCAGCTGCCGTGGAAACAGCCCCGCTGGAAACTACTCCTGCTCCTGCCATGCTGTGCTTCCGTCCCCCAGGGGGATGCAAATCTTCAACCAGGCAGCTCCTGCTCCAGATGTGGGTCTCTGGCTTCAGCTCCTAGCTGCCTTCCCAGAATCTGGAGCCAGAACCAGAGCCCTGCACGCTGGGGAAGGAGCCACTTGGCTGAAGCTGCCCGCCTGCCTGCCTGGAGTGGCACTGTGCAATGTGGCACAGCAGAACCAGGAGCAGGAGCCACCACTGGAGGAAGGGGAAGCAGAGCAGTAGAGCTGCGTGAAGCTTCGGTCCCTGACTCAATTCGGCAGACATTCGGCCTGATTCAGTGGCCGAACCTTCAAATCCGAATCAAATCGGGAGACCCTTTAATCTCTCTGAACTGAATCGGAGCCCTCCAGATCAATCTGGAGAGATTCAGAAAGATTCAGTGATTCAGACATAGACACAGCTTTCAATGTTTTTTCTGCATACCTCAAGGTAGCAGGCGGCTCATGAATGCTGTGATGCTGGGGCAGAAGGAGCATCCCAAAGGAGCATGGGGGGCTCCCCAGCGTGCTCGGGAGCAGACCTGGAAGTGGACCAGAAGCACTTTTGGTCCACTTCCAGGTCCACCAAGGAGCATGCTGGGGTCCTCTGGATCGCGGGGGAGGCTGGGCACCTGGGGCCCCCTTCACAGCCAGTTGCTGAGCCAGGGGAGATGTGCGTGGGAGGGGGCCCCGTGCACTCGGCAGCGGATCCAGAAGTAAATGGGAAGTACTTCCTGTCTGCTTCCAGGTTTCCACTGAGCACGTCCCCTCCCCCCACACATTCCTGTGGGATACTCCATCCGCCCCAACATCACAGCATTCATAAGCTGTACCTGGTACCTCAAGGTATATAGAAAAAACATTTAAAGCTGTGTCTATGGCCAAATCACTTATTCTTCAAATCAGCATTGAATCTTTGGATTCAGATTTGGCCGAATTGAATTGGGAACAGTGATCCTAATCAAAAGATGAAATCACTGTCCACAATTCAGATCGAATCCAAATTGAATACAGGCCATTTTGCACACCCCTACAGAGCAGCATCTGGCCAGTTGCAGCCACACTAGGAGCAGCCCCAGCAGAACCTGTTTGGCGCAGTGCGGTGCAGCAGGGGCAGGAGCTGCTGCTGGAGGTGGGGGCAACAGAATAGCACCTGGCCAGCCAGGCTGGGCCAGGCCATGGGCTCTGGCAGGAAGATGGCACAAGCTGCCCTGATTGGAGGCAAGGCAGGGTATGGCCCCATGCAGAGCACTGAAGGGGCAACTGCAGACCACACCAACCAGGTGAGCTCTGCTGTATGTGCCCCCTGGCCTCTCCTCACTCCCTGTGCCCCCAGCTGGCTCCTGGAACCTAGTGCCCGGGCAACACCCCCACCCCTCCCCACACAACCTGCACCCCCAGAGGGCAGGGGCATGTGGGACCTGTCACCACTCTATGACCAGGACCCATGATCCCAGCCTTGCCTGCCCCTCCCACTCCCAAACACTGCTCCCTGCCCACCCACAACCCCATAGGGATTTTGCAGCAGGGGGCAGGGGAGTGGGGTTCCTGACCTGCCTGGTGACAGCTCATCAAAAGTCTTCATGTGGCCCTTGGACCCAGATAATTTCCCACCCGTGCCTTAGAGGATAATCAAGGAGAGAATCAAAAGATAAAAGCTAAGTTGTGTGCATAAGAAAAGAATTGCTAATTGTCACAAGGTGGGTTGGAAAACTTACATTACCAATACAAAATGTTAGCAGAAAATTCCTTTGTCTGGCCTCTGCTTAAAAAGCTGTGAGCTTTGTCAGGGTCCCATCAAGACTGAGTCATCAAATTACTGGAATCATTTTTCTTAAACCAAACCAGTAGCTCATATTGCAGAGCTGGGGTGTTGGTGTCAAGGGTGTGACTTCATGCTTTATATAGGGAAGCTCTAATAATTTATTCTTGTTAGAGGGCTCAGCTTTCCCTACCTTAAATGAAATTCAGCTATCTAGTGCCTTCTTCGCTTACTTCGCTCCACCCACACAGAATCCTCAATACATACAACATCCTGTCTGATTGACTTCTTCCTTCTGTGCTTATATTTTCTGCCTCTCTTTGTTTTCTCCCAGTCTGCCTTTAAGATGTGTAGTGCCTTTGAAATGGGACCATAATTTTCAGCCAGATATAGTATTCTTCTTAACCTCCTGGCCTTAATTACTAACTAGTGCTGCTGGGAACTATTAAATGCTTGCAGGCCACATTTCGGTGCAGAGTAAAGTCACTCTTTAATACCTTTCAGTCAGTCAGTGGGCAAAGGAATAAAATAAGATGTTGGGGAGGTCACAGGTTTTAGTACCTCTTGCCACAGGTCTCGTTGTCATTTGGAAAGACATCATTTTCTATACACCATAAGGAAGAGAATAGGAGCAAAGAAGAACACTGTCCAAACGGCCTATACCCAGCCAGACAGAAAAGTATGCAAGGCACACACACATGGTCAGGATCCCCATTTCTATAAGCTCTTTGCTTCTCATATTCTCCATATGGAAGATGTGTTAGTGAAAAAATGATAGACCCAGATCTTGCTTCTCCTGTGGCAGAAGCTGAATGACTTTTTGGCATGTTGAAAGGTTTAAAGATGCCAAAGAGCTGTTTTATGCAGAGTCTAGTGTGTACGACTTACCTAACACTGGAAAGGGAAAGGTCTCCTTTCCCCCTGTCCTGCTGGAGGGGCATGGAAGTCAAAGGTGAAGGCAGGAATGACAGATGGCTGGGTACCCTAGAAAAACACCTTAGCCAGACATCAAACTCATCTTGGTATTTCCCATTTCAGAACCTGGAAGTGCTAGGAGAGTGACGTTCTCCCAGCAGAAGCGAGAGAAAAAAAATCAAAGCAGCTCTCCCTATGTGTTTTAACAGAGAGGCAAAAGCTATGCTCCAGCATACACGCTTGCATTTTCATGTCTCTTCACAGGTGAGGTCAAGTTCTGTGCGTTGGCATGACTTGAATGTAGCTGTGCTTGTTTGCACGAGCAGGGAGTAACAGTTGAGCTCCCAGTCCTTCCACTATCCTTCACAGTTCACTGGAAAGCTTTACGAAGACAAAGCACTTTTTTTTTTAAATGCCTGTGTGTGTGTGTGTGTGTGTGTGTGTGTGTGTGTGTGTGTGTATTATATTTTCTTTTTTTCCCTCTGTCCATTTCTTTCTTACTAGTGAAGAACTATCTGCAATGTGGCTTTGAAAAAATAATGAAGATATCCTGTAGATAATCTGCAATAGCTGATGAGGCACAACAGTGTGAACAGCCTAACCACTAACAACACATTCTCCTTTTGAAAGTGGCATTTTTGCAATCTAGGATCCAAAGGTGGCTAAAGACAGATGAAGAACATTTCTTTTTAAACAGTGTAGCCCGAGGAATAAATTAAGCAATCTTTCTTTCTTCCTGTTTCTCTGCCAATCCCAAAATCAAATTGGATTAGTTTGGGATTTCCTTTTTTTTTCACCTTTTTCCATTTCCTTTTCCTGAAATAATTCTTTTTTTTTTTTTTAACCCGTGTTTCAACTTGCTCTCACGGCTACATTTACAGGCATTCAGAGAAAGTGACTGTTTTTGGTACTGTAGAAAATTATGGAGCATTCGCTGCTTTGCCAGCAGAGATAACATTATCTTTTGCTATATTTTGGAAAATAATTGGCATAATATGTGTAGGTAATTTAATCTTTTCAAGTGTGTGGTATGTTGTTTTCCAGCTGAAACTGTTCATCAGTCCACTAACAGAGCATCTATGAACATTTTGGTCTATGACAAACTAAAACTTTAAAACATCCTCAACTGCTTCATTTCATTATAAACTGCTGAGGAGTTTATTTTGCTTTGTGCTGAATTATTAGTCTCTTTCATCTCTTCCTTGCTCCACTGCTTTCTAAATGGTAATCTCAGGGTGTGTGTGTTTGACTGTGCCTGCCTGTTTCTATCTATGGTATCTCTTTGACAAGAGCTTACTTTATGCTCTGCATTTGCACTAATCAGTGAATTTGCATGATTTATAATCATCATAATAAGTCAATTGAAACATACTTTTTTGAAAACTAATGTTAGCTTCCAGGGCATGGGTGTCAACTCCATTTCCATTATGTTACATACGGCAAAACTATATGAGGTACCATACTGGACCGAGAGTCTTAAGAGAAGAAAAATCTTTCAAAACATCCTCCAAAAGAGCAGAGATACTTAGTTTTGAGTGGCAAACAAAATATTTGCATCTGGTCCATGTACAAATAACCCTGTCTTTCAGCTATTTATGCTTGTTTATATACTTCTGTTAAAGGGCCTATTTCATGATTACTCTTGGGCAGGGTGAGGAGCACATGGTCTGCCTGCAGGCTGGATCAGACCCACAGACCAGCCCCATGCACCACAGTCAGGAGGCAGGGCTGGTCAGGCATGGACAGTAGGGGTATGCTAAGCGGGCCGTATTAGATTGAGATTCGGACCGAATCAGGGACAGTGATTCAGTTTGTTGATTCGGATCATTGTCCTCGATTCGATTTGGCCGAATCCAAATCTGAAGATTCAATGCTGATTCTTTGAATCAGCGATTCAGCCATAGACACTGATTTAAATATTTTTTCTACATACCTCAAGGTACCATGCACAGCTTGTGAATGCTGCAATGCTGGGGCAGATGGAGTGATCCACAGAAGTGCAGGGGGCCCCCCCAGTATGCTCAGTGATGAACCCAGAAGTGGGCCAAAAGTACTTCTTGGTCCACTTCCGGGTCCACCAGGGAGCACACTGGAGGCCCCCTCACCATACCTCCCCAGGTCGGCCATCAGCCGTAGGGGGACCCTGGGTGCCCCTCCCAGACCCAGGAGGCACCAGTTGCCAAGCCGGGAGGTGCAGGGATGCCCCCAGCGTGCTCCCCGGTGGACCCAGAAGTGGACTGGAAGTGCTTCTGGTCCACTTCCAGGTCTGCTGCTGAGCACGTTGTGGGACACTCCACGTGCCCCACCATCACAGCATTCACAAGCCACCTGCTACGTAGAGGTATGTAGAAAAATCATTTAAACCTGTGTCTATGTCCAAATCACCCTATCTTTCCAAATCGATTTGAAACGTTCTGATTCAATTCAGAGAGATTGAAGGGCCTCCTCATTCAATATGGATTTGGAGATTTGGCCACCGAATCAGGCTGAATCTCCACTGAATTGAATCAGGCACTGAAGCTTTGCACAGTCCTAATGGACAGCTCATGCAGCACAAGCCCTAGAGCAGCCCAGCATGCTGTATACAGCATACACTAGCACTAATCCAGGGCTTGTGCACAGAGCTGGCAAGGGGTGTGTGTGCTATTTGAAGACCCCTTGCTGAACTGGCCAAGTACTGGCTGCAGAGCCAGTGTCCAAGGCTGGTCAGATGGGGTGCCATGTACATTGCATGCTTTGGCTCAGCCCCCAGTGTGGCATATAGTGGCCACCTAGTCCATACCCATGTGCTGTATTGCAGCGTGCGCTGGCTCCCGTCTGGGGGCGACTTGCACTGCATGCAGTACATTGGGCTGGCACAGATCACACACTGCATGTGGTGCCTGTATCAGACTGGCTCCGGCATGCAGAGAGAGGATGTGGACCCATTCCAGCCCTGGAACCAGCACACTGGATTGGTCCAGTGAGGGTACTGCATGCAGCATGTGCCCTGTGCCGTCAGTCTCATGTACCGCATGCAGGGCCAGGGTAAGTGCATGCCAAAGTCAGTACACAAAGTTGGTTTGAGACTTAGTCCAGATCCTAGGGCTCCATGGACTGAATCCAGTCCATGGGCCATATTTTTCACACCCCTGCCCTAGGGTAATGATTCTCAGCCAGAGTGCTTCAATATCCTTTTAAGGGTACCATGGGGTCCTGCAAAATATTAACACTGTCAGTTGTGCAAACACCAACACATTCACAAAAGAAGAAACCCAGGGCTTTCAAATAGGAATCCATAATGTCAGAAACATTCTGATCTGTTGCAGACTTTCCGAGTTCTTTGCAACAGAATAATTTCTTTAGTATTTTTCTGCAATCAAAAACAGGTGGAAAGCCAAAAGCTGGCTTTTTTTATTGGTGCCTTGAGTCTAACAAGGCTGAAAACTACTGCTCTAGTGCCACTTTGGACCCGTGAGGCTGTTATAAAGTAGTTTGAGGACATCATGTCACCCTGCTGCATGACACCCAAGTGGTACAACTCTCTTCAGTTGCACAAAAGACAGGTTGAGAGCAGATCAGAGCTGGGGTGAAAGTGGGTCAGAGGAGGGACTGGTATAGCCATAACTTTTTACACACTGTCAGTTCTTAGCCACTAGTAAGCCCCATGAAGGGACAGTGAAGCATGGGCAGAGATTATGGAAGCAATGGTATTATAATCCCATTTCTCTCCATACAGTCATTCTGGAGAAAACTGAAGATACAGTCATCATGTATGCAGTATGTATGTAGGTGATATAGCATTAGCATTTTCTTTGTAGGGAGTGCTAACTGCTAGATGTCCCTTTCTTTGGGAAGATTTGCAGATTATAACATCTTTTGTCTCAGTCTTTTCATTAATATTATTAATCTTCAGAAGTCTTTCATCCAAGAGAAGAAAATTATAAATTTGCATAAACATACACACAAATACATATAAACATATACATACATGCATGGATGCAAACATGTACATGGGGGGGGAGGGAGCTGTGTGTGTGTATTCATTTACCACCTACGTGTAGCTTAGGCTGTGCTGGTATTAGACCCATGCAAATCAACACCAAGCAGAGGTTCAGGTTAGGAAGAGAAAGACTACTGTGCTCAGTGAAACAAGATTAGGCTGTACGTGCACAGTGTAGCTACTGGAACTCATGTGTGGCTAGGGGACCAGGATTAACTGCAATGCCTTAATAAAGGAAAGCTTTGGAAGGTCTACAATAATAAGATAGACAGTCACAGTAATATTGCAGTCCCTTTTTGTGCCTGTGGGGAATGAGCTTGGTGTTGGTTCTGAAAGGAGAATGCAAATGTCACGAGCATAACTTCTGCAGCACCTAGCTATGTCTTGATGGAGGCATAGCAGGGACAGTCCTTGCAGTGCTTGGGGCTGCTGCCCTATAGCCACCTTCCTCCCCCACTCAGGTATGCTGCTGTTACTTGAAAACCTTCAGTTCAAATGTCAGTTCATTCAGGTATTGGATGTGGCAGTGTCCAAACCCAAAGGGGTATACTGCAGCTTCATTACCCTTAGTCAAAGGTAAGTGAGCTATTTCACATCAGGTCACATTAAACTTTAGCCCCTGCAGGGGAGTAATTGCCATTCATGTCAAAAAATCTTAATTTAGGGAAGGAATGGGCTGTTGTATCTTGTTGGCTATTATGTTGAGATGTGAAACAGGTATGTAGGCATGAAGGTGAATGAGCATTTCTGCATTATTTAGGTTCATCTCTATTAATAAACTCAATTAATAATGCTGTCCCTGGAATTAACATATGGCAAAACTGGCAGATACAGTAGCCTCATCTTTAGGGATGCTGAATGCAAGCAGCTTCTACTGAAGTCTATAGGAAATAGGCACATTTGAATATAAGATTAAAGATTAGGTACCTAAATATAAGTGCTTAATTTTCATAGGTGCTGAGTAGCTATACATCTCCCTGAAATCGATGGCACTGGCATTACTCTTTAGTCATGTAGGTGTCTAATGTTAGAGATCCAGAGGTGAAAATTCTGGATATTACCATTAAGTATGTGCTGCTTGAACTTATAGTAGAACTAGAAATATATATATATTTACATGAGTTTGTCATTTCCCTGAAATGTTTCTATATTGCAACAGTATGTGCAGAAGAATAAAAGAGACCACAGAGAACTCCCTAAAAATAAAAATGTAGGATTGCCATGTTCACAAAATATTTCTCTCTAGTCTGATCAGAGCTGTAGAAGATGCTTGGGCTCTAAAGCATAAACAGACCAGGGAGCTTTAGATCTGTCACTAGACAGCACCAGCCCCTGTTCAGTTTTTATATTAAAGCACATTAGCTGTCACAGCATGAATTTGTCCAGGAAGTGTGTCCAGGCTGTTCACTTCATTTCTAGAAAACAGGACTAAAAGCATCTGCACTGAGCTCCTGGCAGAAGCCTCCCTCTGTGCTGGTGTTGAGCCGTCTTTGGGAAGGAGGCAACAGAGCACGATGAAGGGGAAAAGGGGTGGGGGTTATGTATTCCAGAGAGATGCCATAGCTTACTAGCTGAAGAAAAGCTTCTGAAGCACCCTGCTCTGCAGAAATGCATTTCACCTGGACATAAAAATGAAGCCCTAACTGTATTTGCATTAAAAGAAGCTAAATGAGTCTCCTTCAAATCAGATAATATTTGATAATCTTTGAATCATTCTGGGTCTAGTCTGCCAACAGCAGCAAGGAGTTAACTTTAAAGTAATAAGTGGTGACCGTAATTACAATGCTTGGAAATGCATTGGGAGCTCCTACTTGCTCTTGCTGCTTAGATTATCTTGGTCACACCCAACTGATTTATCTTGTGTACTTTTTAATTTGTGGCTCCATTTACTTCAGTGCCTCAACTCCGAGAAATGGTGTTTCCTTTTCATTTTATTGCTACTTTGCTCTGTTTTGTTTTCCTGGATTTGTGAGCAAGTAAACACATTGACAAGCAACCTTTTGGGAGTTTGTAAAGTCAGTTTAGTGCAGGGTAATTTGTGATGCTGCTAACCCCTATGTAGTGTTAACACTTTCAAACACATCTAATTACACTTTAAGATAAGGATATTAATGTCATCAATCAGCACTGATAGCTCAGTATCACAGAAATTCAGCCCTTTGGCAACTCTCACATGTAATATAACAGCATAATTAATGGTTATAAAGAAACCATTATGCACAACATAGTATTTCTGTCTGTTGGCTTGTAATCACTAAGTGCATGAAAGTGAGGTTAACACACTCAGGATCCAGACAGACAGCACTGAGAGGAGATTGAGGGTCAGCCTCCTCGAGCCCCAGTAATACAGCAAAACTGTATTTAATCTCTGGCTCACAGAAGACAGAAAGATATTGGAGCTGTTATCCACCATATTCCTGCCTGTTGATAGCAAAAAAGTATAGGTGGGAGCTTTTTTTAGGAAAAGCAGCTGGAAAAGCTTTTGCATGTCACCAGTGCCACCTAGTGTTGGACAAGGATAGAAGAAACAAAGACTCTTCCTTCCAAACTACGCAGGAACTTCAGATGAAAGCAACTTGAGTTCATTTGCTAGTCCCCAGTATGTATCATCCAATATATGGGCAATCTTACCTCAGTAGCACCCTGTCCATAGGATTTTCTAGCTGCTGTGGTGACAGCTTTGATACATCTATAATCTGTTTTTCTCTCCATTTATGGGCTTGTTTTGTTGGTAAATCAACAGCTTGGCACATGTTGAAGCAGCTGCCTGTGCTTACTTAAAAAACCTTTTTGAGTTGAGTCAGACAGACCCAATTGGTGCTGTATATCACACACTGGTGGGGTTGGGAAAGGAATGGGACAAGGGGTCAGGTGCTAGCAGGTAGATCAATTTAACAGGATCCTGTAAAACAGTATAAAAAGATAACCATGTCTTCCTTCTTCCATCTTACATCCTTCTTGTTGATTGCATTCCTTGCTACAGCCTTGTCCATCTGCTCCTTCTCTGGATAAATTTGACTTGCAGCAAATAAAATGAGCATTCTCCTTTATACTTCATGCTACTGAGAAAGACCATTTTACTTGCTGCAAGCTCTTCATTATTTTAAACCTAGTCTCATGCATCTGTGCTGGATTGCTTGTTTCAATAGATTACTAGCACTGTAGTACCAAGAATAACTACTCTTAGATACTACCTTTGTAATGAAGAGAGGTGAAAGCAGAGAATGGAAAATCTTTTGTGGTTTATTCTTGCACCCTTGGGCTTCTTGGGGTGCATCATAGTGGGATTTTCTCTTTTTGTGCAGGCTGAGTAGCTTATTGGATGATACACAAATTTCTATTTTCAACCCTCAGCAATTGATGCTTCATCCACACTGAGATTAGAACAGTGCGCGTGATGGTAAACAGTTAAGTTGCTAGCCTGAATCGTGGGTGACTTGTGGGGTCAAGTCACACCTCTGCCACAGACTTCCTGCATGACCTCAGGCAAGTCACTTAGCTGAAATGCCCACCACTGGTTTGCATGGCATCCAGAGAAGTCCTCAGTTCTAAGTTAGGCACTCAGACTCCTCTTACCATGCATGAGGAAAGAAGTCCTCAGAAAGTAGCTGAGCACAAAGCCACCTAAACCAGTCAGGTCTGAAAAGCAGAGAAAATGAGTTAGGGAGGAGAACAGGACTATATCAGACTCCCTCTCTCTCTCTGGTCAAGCAGACATCTCCCTCTATACAGGATTCTTAACCAGGAACCTTTTTTTCCTGAAATTAGGGACCTAAGAACATTTTTCCTGTTCAGTAGAATCCACTCCTCTGTCCTGTCCCTCTGCCCTGCAAAGAGGAGGTATGTCTCTATGACACAAGGCAGTCCCATGCAGATTTATACTTCACCAGCAGTGGAAACAGAAGCAGTCGAGTTGTGGTACTGCAGTACTTCATACAGTTTAATCAACCTTGCTTCTCAGCAGAGATGCATTGCAGCACAAACATACCCAGAAAGGCACCACTGAATAGCCATAAGCCTGGGGTTTAGGGTACTTACTAGGATGTGCCAGAAGTAACATAAACATGCCCTTAGGCACCTAAGGACTTGGACAACCACTGTGCAGTCATTTGAAGAATGTTAGTGGTGTCCGAGAGTTCAATTCAAAGCCTAGATCGGGGGTGGGCAGTTATTCGGGCTGGAGAGACACTTAGAGAGTTTTGGTGAGCTGTTGCAGGTTGGGTCAGCACTGTCCTCCCCCTGCCAAGTTGAGTCAGCACCCCTCCTGCCCTGCAAAAGCTCACCAAAAGTCCCTAAGTGTTCTGCCCCGGGGTCTGGACCCACAGTGTTGTCACCTGGTGATCCTGGGGCCCCGTGGAGATCGGCTTAGGACCTGTGCAAATAGGGCATGCTCAACTGGGTGGATAGGATGGGGCTGCAGGCGGGTAGGGAGTGGCATCTGGGAGTGGGATAGGCAGTTGGGGTCAGGGATGGGATCACAATCATGGGAAAGGGTACGTGGGGAGTGAATTGCAGCTGTGGCCCCTGCTGTCAGAGCCCCATGATCCTGATCCCAGCCCCAGTCTGATCTGCCCATCCCGTTCTGGGATGCTGCTTCCCATCCACTTGTGGCTGCCCAGCTGAGCATGCCCTCCTGCATGGGTCCTGGGCTGGTCTCCATGAAGACTCCAGCTGCCTGCTCCATCAGGCATTCCCAGCAGTGGGTGTGGGGCGGACAGGCCAGGAGCCCCAGGTAGTACGGCCAGGGCTGGCAGCACTGGTTGAGACTGGTAGTGGCAGCTGAAAGGAGCTGCTGCTGTGGGATTGGCAGGAAGCAAGTCAGGTTGCCATGCCGGCCCAGCACCACTGTGCCTGGGGGTGGTGGGATTGGCCATAAACACCATGGCAAGCTGCCCCTACACCTGGGCAAGGCAGGGCCAAGGGACCACCACGAGCCAGATAAAATCCCTTGGCAGGCTAGATCCAGTCCACAGGCTGTATTTTGCCCACCCATAGCCTAGATCCTTTATGGATCGAGCACAGGATTGTCAAACTTCTGACTTGCAGCCTGGATCTGGCCCATGGGGCAGTGTCACATGATTTGTGGGGCTGATAGAGGGGCTGGGAATTAAGGGCCTGCCATGGAAATCCAGGATACAGATGCATGTCAGTGGCAGGGATGGTGAGGAAGAGGAGGGAGGGAGGAGTGAATGGTGGCTATGTTAATTCTCACCTGTGCTGCTCACCCCACCCTTTGCTCTGCTGCCTCTCTCTCTGCCAGCTTGACCCAATATGACTTGTGAAGAGGCCTGCCATCTGGATCTGGCTCAGGGAGGCAGGTGAGTTTGATGTTCCTGATCTAGCCTTTAATCTTCTTGTGCCTTAGTTCCTCAATTGTTAAATGGAGATAAAAGCACTTCTTTCCACTGTGAGAATAAATTAAAGATGAGGAGGAATTGAATATAGGTAAAGAAGAAATAGTCTGCTCAGGAAGAGCAGGCAAGGGAATAAGGGAAGCAGTGTTGTGGTCTTCTCTCCAGACTGTATGTACTTGCTCTGAAAGCCAAGAAGTGAATGTCTGTATGAAGGTAAAAGGAGAAAAGAATGAGTGGGACAGTGTTAGAGTAGGTCCAGACCATCCAGTCAAAAGGAGCTGTACAAGCCTGCAGCAGTGGGAGTGCAAGATATCCATGTATGTAGAAGGAATTACCTATATAGAAGTATTTAGATTAGGTGGAACAATCTTTCAGTAGCACCCCAAAAGACCCCCCTCAGGTTCCTTTAGCAGCCATCTCAAACTTTGCCTCTTACAGTAAGAAATCCCTGCAATTCTACCCTTTCAGACTTTACTCACCCGCCTGGCAATTGCTAACACTCATTACCCTCTCGCATAAGAATAGCGCTCCAAACTCAACACCTTGCAGAAAGAGCCTTGTTTTCATTGTCATCTTAGAAATTAAGTAATAAAATTAAATGCCGTTTTAACATCTTAAAAAAAAAAAAAAGTCCCTTTGCTGGAGCTTACTGAGCTATTGTATTCCTCTATTCACCCAGGGGTGATAGAATGACTAATACATTCTCTCATGCAAACATTTGGTTGTTTTTCTTTTTTTTTTAAGGATCTTTTGTTTCTCATTATTTGCTGTTTAGGATGAACCAAATATTACTCAGTGGCAGCAGGCAAAAATCAGATGTTAATTGTTCTTTGGAATCAATACTTTTAAACAGAGCTAAAATAAATGATTTTTATTATACTATCAGTCCTGCTGCAGGATTGCCATTTTTAGTCAAGGGTATAATTTGTATTATAGCAACAACAACAACACTGCTTTAGAGATGTGAGCCAAATGACCATGCCCTGTTCCCTACCCTACCACAGGCTGTCATTTTTGCTTTTGGTCTGGGCTGTGATGGGAAAGTATGAACCCTTGGGGAAAGTGAAGCTCCTTAAGAATAATATTGAGCATTTTGGAAGAACCTGAAGAGCTAGATTCAGTCTGAATTTAGGAAAATGTGGCATCCATTTTACCCCTACCAGAGAAAGATGGCTTCTGAGCAATTCACTGTCCTGTCATTCAAGCTCATCAGTGGATGTTGTGACAAGAATCCTACCTAGAAGTGTATGAGCTTTCTGAGGAGACACTTTCTTGACACATGTTGCAATTGACTGTTTTAACAATGTAAAAATAGAAACACGGTCTTGATAGCTTTACGTAGTATATCCCCTGGCTCAGAGCAAATATAAGTACTTTTTTTTAGTAGAAGCGTGGAATATAATGAGTCCAGTCCTCCTGCCACAGAAGTGAAAACAGGTACTTAACCACGAGTGGATCTACAACACATCTTTTTCTCTAGGTAAAAAGTAACTAGATGTTTTACTAATACTCCAGGGGCATAGGGATATACTATGCAGTTTAAAATCAAAGCAAAAGCAAATATAACTTTATTGAAATGTGCATTAATTGGTTATATCACTCATTATGTATAAAAAAAACTAACTAGGCAAACATTTTTAAAATACTGTTTCATAAGTTCTATAATTAAAATGAAATATAAATCTTTTTCAGATTCATAAAACAAAATCTAGTCTTCTTGAGCATCTTGCCAATAAGTCTAATGTTTCACTGACAATTATTTTCACACCTGAGTTAATATTAACCCGACTAAAGGTGTCCATACTTGTGTTAATGTTTTTGGCTAGAGTTAAAAATACAGTGCAGGGCTGTGAAATAGGAGCTTCCAGGAACAGCTAGCAGGCAGTAGAATTTCAGAAGAAAGAATAGCTTGATTAGTAAAATATTGAGACCATTAGAAAGGAGAAAGGGTTGTTAATGCCTGTGGAATGCAGACTTTTGAAGAAATCAGCTAGTTTATACCATAGAGTCAGTTGATTCATATCTGCCTGAGTAGAAATGCTTCTGCTACTGCCAGGCAGTTGGTTTTAAACTTTGGGCAGACCAGGAATGAAAAGAAGATGCAACTGTACCACTATAACTCCCTAACTCTGCCCTTGGACTTAGTCCATCCCTAGCCAAGGCAAGTAAGAGCAGCCTCAGATTAAAACATTGACTCTAGTGAATTAAATAGCAAAACTACTATTGGCTTCAACATGGCAGGATTTCCATCTGTGTTTTAAATAAATGTATCCATCCTGGTCCCATACTTAATTAAGATGTTAAAAAATAATGTTTAGAATTAGTGATGATCACTTATAACTGATCTCAGCACTTGTGCTGAATACCTAACAATTCTCCTTGTCGTCATCATTTTTGATAAACTGGCTGTTCATCCAGATGCCTAAATATGGTTTGGAATAAAATCTTAAAAATAATTTACTTCAAGCACTTCATTCCCATTGCTTCACAATGAGATTTGGGCACTTAAGATACTTAGGGCAATCTTACACATGCTCTGATGGTGGGGGTGGGGGCGGGGGCAGTGCTTTAATTAGAGGGGCTCTGAGATCCACTTTAATTAAAGCACCACCGTGTCTCATGTATCAGAATCCCTGTGCTTAAAAATGGTGGTGGGAGTGCTTGAGCTAAAGCCCATTCAATGAGCTTTGCTTCAAGCCCCCCTGCCACCATTTTTAAGTACAGGGACGCTGATACATGAGACACAGGATGCTGCTGGAGTGCAGCAGTTGCCATGCTCCAGCAGACTCAATTAATCGAGTCTGCTCCAATCCTCTGGAATTCCAGTGCATCAGAGCAGCCTCCGTGCTCATGTATAGGTGCCCTTAGGCATTTCCAAACCTTTTGAAACTCAGTGATCTGAACCTGATATATCTTTTCTGTTTTAGGCTTCTGCTTGTGTGGTTTTACTGCCATCACAATATCAGACATATATCCTTGTAGCAGGCTTGTCCTTCAGAGCTTAGATTGATTCCAAGGCTTGCAATCTTGCTGTTTTGATTGGTGGAGCCCATCCACCAATCAGAAGGCAGCCAGAGGAGTAAAGTCACACCCCTTTCCTGAGGGGAGGGGGAGAGGAACTTCTCCTCCCCTACCTGGACCTGATTGAAGACTGCAACACTCAGGTTCAGAAGACTTTAGGGCCAGAGCCCTGGAGCATATAAAAGGAGCCATGCCCCCAGCACAAGGGGAACACATCCAGGACAGAGAAGAGCGAAGAACAGGGTTTAGAAGAGCTGCTCAGCAGGGCAAAGCAGTAGCTCAGAAGTGCCCCTGAAGGCTTCCATCAGCAGGGAATGGCAGACAGCTCCAGCAGCTAGGCTCTTGGTGTGCAGCACAGCACACGGCACCCAGACCCTGGGAACTGCGTGAGGTGGCTTTGGTCTGCAACCTCTGGTGTGTGGCCAGAGACATGGTGCGCAGGTTGGTGCATGGAGTAGGACCTTTGGAGTGCTTGGGTGGCTTGGGTCTTCAACGCCCTGAACAAGTCTGGCAGCTTGGTGCAGGAGGTGCTGCACGGAGGGTCTGGGAGTGGACCGAACCTGGTGCTGCATGAGACAGCCCAGGCCTCCAGCCCATATCAAAAAGTTGAGTCCAGGGAACCAGGTGTTGCTCGGGCTACTGAGCCAGCCGACAGGACCAAGCCAGAGGCCCTGCATTGAGAAGCCCTGTTAGTTAAGGGCTCCTGAAAGAGGAGTCCCACTGGGAGGGCCCCTTAAAGTTACCAGCTTCCTTGTAGGGCTTGGGAAAATCCCAGGGGCATTGGGGTTTCCCCTTGGGATTAAACTTATCTTTGGAGTTCTTGTGCCATAAGTGGTGTGATGTTTTGCGTTATATTTTGTAAACTCTCATGTTTGTACATTAGTAAATGAATAGAGTCCTAGGGCTCTGCTGGGAGCCCCTGTTGATATCATTTCACTTGTTGGTTATTTGGGTTTATTTGTGGCTTATTTATTGTTCACTCGTACTTATCTATAGTTTATCTATATTCATGTTGGGGTTTATCTGGTTTCAGATAACCCAGATTGGATACTTACCAGAATCTGGAGCACTGGTGTAAGGTTTTATAGCATTTACCCAGATGGTATTGTTCATGTTATCTGTTTAGATATCATACATATATATATTACATATATTTATATCCATGTTCCTTTTCCTTGTGGTAAGTTAATGTAAATACATTTATATATACAGTAAAAGCTCTGTTATCCAGCATCTCTGCAGGAACAGGGGATGCCAGATAACAAAATATGGTGGTTAATTGAGCAGTTTGGGCCCCCGCTTCTCCAACCATGTCTGAGGCATCCCACTGCCCCTCTTGCTGCATTGCTGCCCCTCCCATGGGCTCTGCAGGACAGGGAGGCGGGCTGCACGCTACTTTCCCCTGGGCCATGGGGGCTCTATGAAACCTGAAGTACCACGGTGGGCACTTCCAGTTCAACTTTTCCTTACAAGCTGGCATGCCAGTTAACAGAGCATGCTGGCTTGTAATGTGCCAGTTACCAGAGAGTTTACTGTAGTTAAGTCCCCTGACTGTCCTGGCCTGGTTCTATAGGGATGGAGGGAAACTGAGCGGTCTGTAGTTCCCCCACAGCACACTTACTTGCCAGCTAATAATTTCCTTCAATTGAAGAATGGGAGTATATACCCAAGTTACCTGGGCTACATGCTAAATTGGAAAGGTGAACAAGGCTTAAGAAGTCAATTCCTCGTTTTCCTGTGTTTGTAAGAAAGGTTAATTATGACCAGACACTTAGTAATAATATTATTAATCATAAAAATTAATTGTAACAAGGAGATATATGGGAAGTACAGGTCCTGCTGAAATTAACCCTGTTGTATTTAGGGATACT
>JAGPOW010003316.1:5436480-5478368 GCA_030014935.1 Caiman crocodilus | reverse complement strand
GTGATTTCCTTTAACATCCTCTTTCTGGCAGTGTATTCATAGGACTTTTTCTTCTTGCCTTATGTACCCTGTTAGGTAAAACACCATTTTTCACCTTAACCTTTCTGATGTTATCTACTAGTGTTTGTGCCTCATGCCATTGCTTACACTTTTATTTTGTTTGATTCCTTTTTTTATTTTTGATCCTTACAGAACTCCTGGTGCTGCCAGAGTGGTCTCTTCCTACCTTTCCTTCACACTGGAATAGTTTAGCACTGTGTGTTAAATACAGTGCTCTTCAGTAAGGCCAGTTCTCAAATGCACCTTTATCTCTTGGATTATATTCTCAGGAGACCCTATCTGCTAGTTCCCTGAGTTTGTTGAAGTCTGCTTTTTTGAAATACATTGTCCTTGTTCTTTTGCTCTCACTCCTTCATTTCTTACAGCAGTTAATTTTATTGTTCCAGGTTCTCTTTCACCTGAATTATTCTCCACCTTTAGATTATTGTCTGGCTTTTCCCTGTTAGTAAGACTTGAATCTAAAACAGCTGCTGTTGTAGTAATTTCCTCCATCTTCTTAAACAAATGTTCTCCGCAACACATTTCAAGAACTTGATAGATTGTTGTGTCTTGCTGTACTGATTTTCCAATGGATATCTAAGTAATCAAAATCCCTCATTACCATCAGGTCCCGTCTTTTAGAAGCTTCTGTTAGTTGCTCAGAAGAGGGCTCATACAGTTCCTCCTCTAGATTGGATGGGTCAGCACTTACTCTGATACTGCCTCATTTGTTTCTCAGGCAGACAAGGTTCTTTAGGTGAATCTGATATCTTTTACTAGAACAACTTAAATACTTGGAAAAAGAACAAGCTTTTGGGTTTAAAAACCCTTCATCAGGCTGAGGAGGCATCTGCAGTTGAAGTGTGCACTTCCTAGCTGGAATAAATAGTAAAGAGCCCAGAGGCTGGTATGCATGCAAGAAAACCAGTCAGTGAAGATGTAAATTGAGGAGTCAGTGGATCAGAGACAGGCTGGAGGGGGGATGGATGTAGCAGGTAAATAGTGGAGAGATACCTGGGGAGTCAGATGTCAGGTAGGTTAGAATGCGTCATAAATCCAATGTCTATATTTAGTCTATGATGTTTTTGTATCCAGGGGATTGATGAAGTGAAGCTCATAGGCTCATCTGTGAAAAGTGTTTTGTAAATTCCCTTTGAGGATTAGAACTGAGAGTTTGGAGAGAGAGTGACTTTTCTTGTGAGAAATTCATTCTTTTTTCTTTTAATTTCATCCAATATCATTTACTTTTCTTGGCCCTCAGAGCAAGTATATACACTCTGGATTTAAGAGCATAACACCTCTTCCCTTATTCCCTTGACTATTCTTCTGAAGCAAGGTATTTTTTCTATTCATTTTTCCCCACTAAGTCTCTGTAGGCGCTGTAGTACACTATGACCAGTATGCTCAGAATCACTGATTACCATGAAAACAAGCCCCACCCACTCCTTCCCTGCCCATGCATACAGCAGGCTGGAGCTATGCTTGATACCATCTGGCATGTGCTAGGATATCCCTCTTGGTCCTAGTGTGTGCTCATTAGAGCAATAGTAGGCACATGCTGTGTCACTGTTACAGTAGTTACATGCATGATATTTTTCTACCATCCAGCACATGTAGAATGGAGTGAGTGGGCAGAGTTTGTTGTCCTGGCAGATATGACATGTGAAATTTGGATAAGTACTTGCTTATGTACTAAAATTATTAATTATTCCCTACCCTTTTGCTGTTTTGTGTAGACACCTCAGTTATTCAGCACTTTTCACCTTAATCTCCCTCTTGGCTTCCTACGATTCAGTTGTAATTTTCCATTCCCTTCCTCCAACTCCTTTGATCAGCTCATTAATTTTTTTAAACTCAGCTATGGGCTTTTGTCCCCAGCCCTTCTCAAACCTTATTTTACACTAGGTTGGCAAGATGAAGTCCAAGGGTGATCTTCCTGCTCTTTTCTCTGAAGGACCCATCTTTTCCCAGCAGTCCTCCTTTGCAGAACATGGCTGAAGATGCCAGTGTTTTCCTGCTGACACTACCAACCATTCCCTTCTAGGATTCCACATATACATCCTCTGACCTCTGCTCTTTTGGGACCCAACCCTCACTGTTGCATGTCTAACCACCTTACTAAATTTAATTAAAATAGCTTTGAAAAATTGACAGGAAAGTTTACTAGCATGGGCACTAAATCTGCTTGTTTGCCATTTGCACTGATAATTAAGAGCTAATGATATTTTAGTCATCTGCCAAGAAACAAACTCCCCTGGTTAAGTGGGCGACAGGACTGTTGCAAGGCAAAATTAAAACATGCTCCCTCTCTGTTGGGATCCAAGTGTCAACCTTTTTGTTTGTGAACTGCAAAATTAATTGCTCCACAATAGAATCAGGCACTAAATTAATGAAAAATTGTATTGTCACTTTGTCTTGGTTTCAGTGACTTGGCTTACAAAACTGTTTTCTCTATCAGCTAGAAAAAAATCTACCCTTCATTCCTCTTTCCCAATTTTATTTTTCTTTCCCATGAAAAAGTGAACAAAGAATGTGAATTTATAAAATGATGTAGATTATGGCAAACCTGTCCTACAGGGATTAACTCTAAAGAGAAAAGGTAGCTGGACATCTGTGCTCAACCAGTCTTTGGCCTAAATGAGACTGCCAACAAAAAAGCCATTTAGCTTTCACTGTAATATGAACATCTATTTACTTGAAACTGAACTGAGACCACCAACTTCATTTCATAAGGAACCAACCACTTTCAAATGGTAGTAGATTTTGTCTACTAAACATTTAGGCTACATTTGATCTAAAAGGATATCAAAGGAAAAGTTTCCATATTTCTGACTTCATAACATCCAGATGTGCAACAACAGACAATAGCCAGAACCACAGAATGTCCATAATTATTACCATACTTAATCCATCTTCTAATGTCAATTTATGATACTGGGTTGTCCATTGTTTCCTGGACTAAGAAGTTGTTTGTATATGTGAGAGATGCGTGGTAATCTGATACTTTAGGTTTTTTACTGGTTACGTGCTGAGGCCAGGATAAACATCCCCCTCCCCGGTGAATGTATTATTTGTCTTTGTTATTTTTGTTGGGTGGTTGTTTTCTTTTAGGTAGGTTGTTTGTTTGTTTTGTTTTTTGTTTTTTCCTTGCTTTCCTCTGAAGCATTGGATATTTCTTGCAGTTAGAGATGGGTATTGACTTAGGTGTACTAGTGCTCCAAATGATAAGGAGGGACCTCTCAGATGCCTTGTTGGTAGGTCTTAGTCATTGTCAGATTCAGGTGCAGGATGGGATTTTCACTTAGCTCAGATTGAAAAAGACTGCAGGTGAGGCAGTAGGTTGGTGTGAGGGTGGTAGGCCCCTTCCACTGTAGGATGTTGTGAGCATCATTTGAGCACATTTTTTTACATGATAAATTCCTTTGCAGTGACCTACTCAATCAATGGCATCCCTTGGACCTCTTGTTGTGTACTCTAGGCTTGATTTTAATTAGGTGCTTTATGGTTGTAAGAGAAAATCCAAAGCGGACATTCGTGTGGATTCCTTTGGATAAATATTTACCTACGAACACAGGATACTAGACAGGGAAGCCCTATATTTCTGAATTACTTGTCTCCCCTTTGTTGCTAACCATGGTGTAGTATGGCCAAGAGTAGGTGAAATTTTCTAAAATAAAATTCTAGTTTCATTATATCACCTGATCTAGAATGAAAAACTCCAATTAAATAAATGTGACCCTTAACTGGTTTACTTAGACTTTTCAGGCTACACAAACATGTTTTCACTTCAGCCTAGCTGCTAGTTGTATTTTTCACGTGGCTGCTTGGGAATGCAGGATCTAGTACAATTGAACTCCATGTGACTGTGCATCATTGCCTGAAGAACTTTTGGATGATCGTCCCATGCATGGGTTTATAATGAAAGATGGTATTTCCTCAACTGGTAAAAATAACCCTTCTCTGGTATCATTAATGTTTCATAACGAGAATCTATATCAATGTTTTCCTCAATATTTCACTTTGAAATGACCAAAGAACAAGCAGCTTTGTATGAATACTCTGAAAAACATGTCTAGGCATTAATTTCACATTAAAAATTGTGAAATTTGAAAAGATAAATTGTTTTATAAGATTAAGTTTGCACAGGGAATAGTTTACTTGAGGCTGTAGTTGGGCTTCACACATCTATGAAAATTATCAGGATATTAACCCCTGCAGAGCACCAGAAACTGGGCCCTCTGTGCAATAGGTGGATATCTGGGACTTTAGAGTCATTATATAGAACTGATGAGCCAGGATGTGTATAATGTGACCGTGGGGTATGGAGGTGTTTAGTAGTCAACCGCTAGTGTGGGCCAGGGTTCTACCAATTGCCAAATTTGGGGACAGGAAGCAACTGGCAAGTGTGACCTGGTTTTCTTGAGGTCAGATTGGCAAGTACTGTGGGTGTATTTTTTTTTTTCCCCTCCCCTGCATCGGCCATGGATCTTTGGAGCACATATTAACCAGTGATTCTCAACCAGGGTGTTGCCAGATCCAGTAAAGGGTGCCATGAAACATGTAAGTGCAGGTTTATCCCTACCTGGCAGATCCCCCAGGTCCACTGACCAACCCCTCTGCACAGAAGTAAGCACTGTAATGTATAAATTAGTTTTTGAAACTGGGTGCCACTCAGTTCATAAAAGTTATTGAGATGGCCCTCAAGTCCAATGAAGAGCGTCGTGAGTCCAAGAAGTTTGAGAACCACCGCATTAATAGATTACTTCCTGTGACTGCAATGGCAGGTCACTGGCAGTTTTGTTACCTTACCTGCTTTTACCCATGGCACATTGCAACTTAGTATACTGGCAGTTTTATGTAAGGCTTTGAGGTGGTGATTTTGGTGTGAAGTGATTTGTGGGTTTTCTTGGAGAAGTGACTACTAGATGGGATATCATTCATAGGCACTGTTTAATTGTGAACCCCCACAACAGCGGGGAAGTACTCATAATGGCACCTTATTTTCACAAATCTCCCAGGGCAGAAAAGGTGCAAGTTGTGATGTTATACACTTCCATTTTGTGCCCCCCCCTCCCCCCGTGGGTCTTGTAAGACTCAGCTACAATATAGCAAATGGTAACTACAGCACAGCCTTTCCTCAGATAAAGAGATTATTATGGTGCCTGTTCTCTGATCTGAAGGCAACTTAAATTACTTCTTTTTAAGTTTAATATTTGTCCCCAGATCCATATCTGGCTATGCACTGGACACGGGACATGAGTTTCTGAAGTTCAGACACACAAATCTTTGAAAGATCCAGAAAACCAAACATAAAACTGTGAATATCAAAGAGTAAAAGCATTCCGCTATCCATATTGTGTCAAGAAAGCCGCTAAAACTATCATTCTTGGAGATTTTTCTTCCTGAGCACAACTGGCCCAACATAATAAGCAGAAAAATGTAGAACATCCATGCAGTTTGCCTAATACTTTTAACCTTTATTGTATCGTTATTATGTCTGGGCAAAGTTACAGTCTATCTAATTAAGTAAGACTGCTCCACTACTTTATCTAATTACTACCTTATTTGCCTTTCCTGGCAAGTACGTGCCAGAAGAGTTAAATATAAATAAGTAGACCCAGAACTGAATTTGGTCAGATAGCTTTTTTTTTTTTTTTTTTTTTTTTTACATATCAAAAAGAAACATTACAATTTACAAAGCTTCTCTGCTCACAGTTCAGCTATCTTTTTTTTTTTTTTTTATCCAGGCTATTACTCTGACTCTTATTCCAGAATCTAGCCTTTTATTCATTAACTTCTCATGCAAAACCTTGTCAAAAGACTTTCTGGAGACCAGGTTAAATTACATCAGACTCATGACACTCATCTCATTTCTCAGTCGCCTCATCAATGAACTCTATCAGATTTTTCTGATGAGACCCCTTTTTAGTGAACCTAGACTGACAGTTTCCCTTTCTAATGAGCTAGCCAATCTGTCCTTTTAGAGATTCTCCAATTGTTTTCTGGGACAAAAATTAAAGTAACACATCTATCAAAAAGTACTGATACCCTCATCTTCGTAATGTATGTAATTTATGGCATCACCTCTATTATGCTGCTAGAGGATTAGTAGGTATCACATCAGCATTTTCAATTCATGTGCAAGTTTTCCACTGCTAAACAGCATTTGATGATAGTATTAAGAGAGGGAAGCAAGAAACAAGAGGGAAGAACAGACTTTGAGATGCTGAAGTGAAGCTAAATTAAAATATACAGTATGAAAATAGTTAATACAAGGTTATAATTGAACACTTCTATTTTATTCCTTTTTGTATCATTTCATTTTTATTTTTTTTTTTAATTATCAATCCATTACTGAAAATCTATGTGATCTTATTCATGCTTATCACAGATTAAGTTCCCCTGGTCAGTGGAAATGGCTGGCCCTTGCAGGGAACATGCCACAGTCTCATAAGGGTGCCCTCAAAAACTCCTTCAGCCTTCTGGAGTTGTTCCATACTCCATACCTTCTCCAATCTGGCCTTGTTTATATTACAGCACACTATTATTGCAGACACAATGGATGTTCTATGCAGCCAGTACAGCACAGCACATATTAAATGCTATTTGTTATATATACAATACACTTAGAAACGGAAGACTTTTGACTGTATATTACAAACAAAATCCAGTGATAGCCTAATGCCATCAAGGATCTTAAATCACTATTTTCCATTAAATAATCACATACTTCATTGCTCTATTTAGCTTTTTAAATTGCATGTTTCATTTTGATTTGATGAAACTGGTACATTGCCATTACTTATGAATCCAAGAGCAGTCAGCAAATTCTAACTGAATGTGCTGATTGAATAGGAAAAAATAGCTGGGGCCTCCTACACAGACCAGAGAACAGAATATTTTCATGTACTAAAAGCCCGTTATGCAGCCCACAAACCATCTATATGAATCCCTGTGATAGATTAATATTCTGGTTCTTAGTTCCAAAAAGGTATACATGTGGGGTGACTACAATAACCTTGAGGTTTTGGATCCTGTATCCTACCTGCCATTGTCTTTGATTTCCTTCGGTCATTTCCACAACATTCTGTTTATTTCTTTTAAAAAAAATAGCCTGCCTCTGTTTGTTGCTTCACTCATCTTTTCCTCTATACAATGAGTGATGTTGGCAGCTCTCCACCAAAGCTGCTGTTGCTTCTGCTGTTGCAGAAATCTGATTCTGCTGCATAAGAATTTTAATAAAATATCAGAAAAGATGCTGTTGGAGAAAGTGAAATTAATTTGTGGCGCCTCAGTCCAGTTTTTGGTGAACAGCATAATTGAAAGCTACAGGAACAGCAGCCAACAAAAAGTATCCATATACCAGAGTTGCTAGAGAACAAAGACACTAGGGTGTCTGAAGAGACAAAAGGTAGCGAGGTACCAACTTCCACTGAAATTCTGTGTGGGGGGTAATGCCCAGCTCTATTGGGTTGCATTGAAAACCCCATTCTGAAATGGAGCTGCCTTTCAACTGAATTGCGGCTTTGACTGATCAGTGACTTCACACAGAAATCAACTTGCCTCCTGGTAAGCTGTTACCAAAGGGGAAACCTTACTAGGATTAATTAATTTAGAGGCAAATGGCTCCCATTTGACATACGTTTAACATTCAAGTCCTACAATCCCTTTAATCAATAAGGACATTCAAAGAAGAAAAACCATGCCTGTATTGGTACGTCTTCGTCTTCTTTGTCCTAATAAAGAGCAATTTTACAGAATATTCCAATGCTTGATCACTGAAGAACTTTTTTTTCATTTTAAACCTGAACAACCTATAGCCATGGTTTAATATACCATTACAATTTAAAGCCCCTGTAAAGAAAAAGTGGTTCTTATCTGCTGCAGAAATTACTTTCATTTAGCCCATTCAAACAATCCATTGGAGCATGGAGGTGCTCAAGGAAAAGCTGTAAATTATGTTAACTGTAAGTATACTAGACGGCAAAGCAACCTCAACATCACCAGGAAGAATTAATCAAAATGATGGAAGAATTAATCAAATTTGATTACAAATAAAGGCAGCACCACTTTCTGATGGGAACTCGGCTACCCTTCTTTCTAGCTGAGAGCAGAGGTCCTAGTGACAGCATTCCCATTCTCCTAAAGCCAGTAGGCCCCTAAACTAGAGAAGCTGCTTGCAAATGAGGGGATAAATTTAATGGTTGAAATTCAGTGCCAATAATCATGAAGGCCAGATCCAGATATGTAGGTATGTGTGGCTTGTAGAGCTGCAAAATTTTTTGGTTTGTGACTCACTAGTCAGAAAGGATGACTATTTCTTCCTAGAAAATGTAGTTGCTATGAAAGGAACTACCCATGTTCCAACCTGTTCTACTATCATCTCTGAATTTCTGAAGAAATATTCTTAGATTAAGGGAAACTAGGATAATGTGTGGATGCTACTGTCAGTAGTACTAATGGTATGTAGGTATCAAGAGGTATCTCAAGACAGCTGCATGGTAATTTCAGGTAAATGTTAACTTGTTAGTAGTATCTATATTGTAAGCATTTTACAATGCTCCCCCCCCACACACACAGCCCTCCACTTCCACTGGGATTTTATCATTTTCTGTTTGACTGTTTTACGAGAATCCAGCAGACACAATCAGGGAGGTATACCCACGTGGTGCACCAGTGCTTTTAAGAATATTCCCCTTTTCACCTCCAGAATTGCATCAAAAAAGGCCATAATGTGATCCATAAACAAAAAATTTAATCCATGTCCCTGTTAGGATAGTTTTAAATGCCATTTGACTTAAACTTCATTGCATACATGAATATTGAGATAAATGACATTTTAAACCATCTGTCCCAGGAGAGAATGGGAAGAAGGACCCCAAATAAGAAAAGTAAGTTATGGAGAACAGAATAAACAAGGGGGAGACAGGACAAACAGAAAAATTAAAATAAGAGAAAAACACTTACCTGCAATAGGAGCTGCAGCGCAGCAGGAACAAGGAAAGAAGATTGCGTGGTTTGTTAGCTGCGTCTTTATTCAGCTGCAGCCAGCCGGTAACGTCATAAACAATCACCGGCTGGCAAAAATAAAAATGGTGGCTGACAGAAGGAAGGGAGAGGGGAAAATGGACTGGAGGAGCGTGTGGCCTCAGGACCCACTCCAGGAACCCCTCAGCAGGAGAGGAGCACTGGATGAGGATTCGGAAGAGGCTCCTGATCTTAGTTTCAGCAGCAGCGGCAGGAAACAGGTCGCCAGTGCTGGAAACAAGCCAGAAGCAGCTCCTGCAATCTACGATGGCAGTAGCAGCAAGGGCAGCAGAGAAGGACAGGCAAAGACCCACAGCACAGCAGGTGGGAGTATTGGGAATGGTTGGGAGGACGAGAAGGTGGCCCTACCAGAAAGGTCCTGGCAAGAGCAACAGGAAGGGCTATGGAAAAGCAAGGCACCTACACTGAATACAAAAAGTCAGCAACCATCTGTAAAGGAACTGTGAGACACTTAGACACTCCAGGAGGGAGAGAAGTGGGGTGGCCCAGGGTTTGCAAAAAGAGCTGAAAAGGTGGAGCCCCGTGAGTGAGCATCAGGCAGACCATGTGCGGCCAAGGGACCCCGGATTGTCAACCACCCATTGAGAACATTCAAAGTTATGGCAGGCAAGATAGAGAATGACTACTTCTGGAGTGAACAGCTACTCAGCCAATTACAGGAGCCTGTAAGACATACATCGCCCATCACTCAGACCAAGGCTGCACGTGATGGGGTGTTTGAAACCCAGAGGTCACATTGTGGTGCATTGGCCAGGAACGCGCGAGAAAGCCCAGGCCCGGAAGACCATACCAGTGTGCAGCCAGCGGCCATGGCCCAAACCGATTTGCTGGGCCAGAACTTACAAGCACTGGCACAGGTAGTGGATTCACAACAGCAAATATTGGAATGCCAACACAAGTGGCTGTGGCATGGCCTCACAGTGCTCAAAATGTCAAAGATGATGAACGACAATGACCCGGAGACATACATTGAAGCCTTTGAACGTCATGCGATTATGATGGGTCTGGACAAAAGCTACTGGGCTAGCCAACTAGGGACCCTTGTCATTGGAAAGACCCAAGCTGCATATAGGGCCCTCGAGAGAGAAGAAGTGCAGGACTATGAAGGAGTGAAAGCGGCTATCCTGTATCAACTAGAGATTAACCCCGGGCATTACTGATGCCTCTTCCACGCCAAAGAGGGGGTAGATGAAAGACAACTTCAGCTTTTGCTTCAGTTACTAAGGGATTTATTTGGCAAGTGGATCAACCTTGCAACATGCAACCATGACTCCCTGGTGGAAAAAATTGTGCTAGAACAGTTTTTTAATGATTTAGAGTAGAGGACCCAGCACTGGGTACGCCAACATTCACCCGCGACCTGTGAGGAAGCGCTGAAATTAGTGGAAGCCTTTGCGGCCTCTGAAGCCCACTGCCTGTGAGAAAAATGTATACCAACACCTGTAAGCTGTACCCACTACAGCTTGAGAGCCAGAAAGACAATGACCCAGCTCCAGAGGTCCAGGGAGAGATGTGGTCTGCTTCCATTGCAGGAGGATGGGTCACTTCACTCGGGAATGCCCGAGTTGAGCTTCAGAGAGATGGTGCCACAGGGAACAATGGAGGGGCACAAAGAATCAACACAGATTGAGCCCATGGACTGCAGTTTTGGAGCCGGTGAGGAGGGCACTGTATGGAGCTGACTGGTGGTATGAGCCTGGGTCGAAGGTCGCCTGGTCTGAGCCAAATTAGATTCTGGGTGCTCTCAGTTCTTAGTAAAAGCCACCCTGATAGCAGGCTGCCCTAACTGCCAGGCTGAACCAGTGAGTGTTTCATGGCTTCATGGGCAGACTCAGCAGATATGACAACAGTGGGTAAACCTCCGTGTCATGAAACACTGGGCGAGAAACTATTGGTCAGCCTTGCCCCTCGCCTGGCATGTGATATGGTGTTGGGGTGGGACTGGACCCCATTGTATGACAGCCTGGAAAGGATATGAGATGTTGAAATGGCACGAAGAACCTTGAAGATGAAGGAAGGATGGCTGGAGGAACCCGAAGGGGAAAAAGGGCCTAGTGATGAAGCCGAGGTACTAGACCTGCAGGACATCTCCAGCAGTCAACAATTTAGATAGGCCCAAGAAGAGGATGCAGGGTTGCAAGAACTACAAGCACTGGTGGTAGAAGACTCAGCCCATCTGCAGACCCCTACTACAGTATCCTCATCTCAATTCGAGGTAAGACAACATCTCTTGTACCAAGTCCAGCCAGGCGGGGCAGGGGAGAATGATAGAGCACAGCGTGTAGTACCTTCTTGTTTCCAGCAAGTCGCATGGTGGCTCACCCATTCCAATCCTACTGGGGGACACATGGGGAAGGATAGGATGATTGCCAGGATATCCTGATGGTTTTTCTGGCCAGGCTTAGGAGAGGATGTAGCTCACCAATGCACCACATGTCCCATATGCCAAAAGGTGAGAGAGGACTGACCTCCAAGAGCTCCTTTCTGACCGATGCCCATGATCGACCTCCCCTTTTCAAGGATAGCAATGGACGTGATTGGGTCACTACCTCACAATAGCGTGGGGCATCAATACCATCTTGGTATTTGTAGATTACTCTACACAGTATCTTGACACAGTCCCACTAAGAGCAGCAATGGCCTCTCGGATCTCGGAAGCACTAGTAAAGCGGATAACATGAATGGGAATCCCGCATGAAATCTTAATAGATCAAGACCACAATTTTATGTCTGGAGTATTGCAAGGGGTGTGTCAAACATTAAGGATAAAACAACTATGCGCATCAGTATATCACCCCCAGACAAACGGGTTGGTGGAAAGATTGAATGGGTCTATAAAGAAGATATTGCGTAGGTGTATACAAGGGGACCCTCGGAAATAGGATCTACTGCTCCCGTTGGTCTTGTTTGTTCTTAGAGATACCCCTTCCAAGTCTTTGAAATATTTGCCCTTTGAATTGGTGTTGGGTCATCGCCCTGGCGGCTTGTTGCACATTCTTAGGGAGGAGTGGGAACGCCACCCCACAACAACCCTAGATGCCTCAACCTATCAGCAACCTTTTCAACACTGAGTCCAAATAGCTAGGGAACTGGCCATGAGTAATTTGTGGCAGGCACAACAATGTCAAAAGGTACCCATGCTAAGGAATGGGAATTCAAACCCGGACAGAAGATGTTGGTTTTATTACCTACATCCCCCAGCAAATTACTAATACAGTGGCAGGGACCCTTCGAGATACTCCGAAAGGTCGGTCCTGTAGATTGCGAAGTCCATCAGCCGGGACACCTTCAAACAAGGCAAATCTATCACATCAACCTCCTATGAGAGTGGCACCAACCTGAGGGCTGGGATGCCTTCATAGAAGAAGGGACAGAGGACCTGGGGCCACAAGGAAGTGACACAGACTCAGGAATGGCAGGAGCACTGGAACAGATCCACATTGGAGAGGAATTGGTGATCCAAAAGAAGGAAGCATGGGCTCTCCTTGCAGAATTCAAAGACACATTTACAGAAGAACCCAGATGGGTATGAGGAACATACCACTCCATCTGCACGTCACCTGGATCAATAGTATGTGATAGGTGGTGACCGATCCCGCATCACCTCATGAGAGAAATATGCAAGAAAATTGAAAGGATGTTGGTACTTGGAATTATAAGACTATCACGGAGTCTCCAGTGGAGTTCTCTGGTACCTGTCCCTAAATCTGACAGTACCTTAGGGCTATGTATAGACTATCACAATTTGAACAAGATAGCCATCTTTGACGCCTTCCCGTTGCTGAACTGGTTGAGCAGACTGGCTTGGTCAAATTCATAACAACACTGGACTTGGCGAAGGGGTACTGGCAAATTCCAGTAAGCCCAAGACTGCATTCGGAACACCGTGGGGATTGTATGAATTTGTGAGAATGCCGTTTGGGTTACACGGAGCCACAGCAACTTTCCAGCGCTTGATGGAGCGCATCTTAGCCCCACACGTGGGGTACACTGCTGCCTATATCAATGATATCATCATCTATACACAATTTTGGAGCCAAAATCAGCAGGCCCTTGTTGCGGTGCTGTCAGAATTGAGGAAAACAGGCTTGACAGCAAATCCACAGAAGTGTGCAGTAGCACAAAAGCAGACCAAGTATTTAGGATTTCTCATGGGTCAAGGAACTATTAGGCCACTGGCCAATAAAGTAGAGGCCATCAACAAGTTTCAAGCCCCACAGATGTACAAACAGCTTTGGTCCTTTTTAGGCCTAACCAATTATTACTGCTGATTCATCCCACAATTTTCTGAGATGGAGGCCCCACTATCAGAAGCCCTGAAGGGACCATGCAAAAAGGGGACAAAGTGTATGTGTGTGGGGGTGGGGAGATGCAGAGCTTCCAGTTATTAAAAAAGGTACTATGCGAGGATGTAGTCATACATACACCTGATTTTGAAAAACCTTTTGTATTACAGACACACGCCTCAGAAACCGCCATTGGAGCAGTATTAACACAGCAAGGCACCGGGACAGAGCAACCTGTAGTGTATGCTACACGAAAATTGCTACCAGCAGAAACAAGGTATGCCACTATCGAATGCGAATGTCTAGCAATATGATGGGCAGTAGAACATTTCAGGTATTATCTAATGGGAGGGGAGCTTACATTGGTAACAGACGATGCACCCCTCAAATAACTCAGCTCTGCAAAGACAGATAATGCCTGCATTACGAGATGAGCTGTGGCCCTTAAACCCTTTAAGTTCTGAATAATACACCGGCTAGGGGCAAGCAATGTGACAGCCAATTTTTTATCCAGGTGTGACAACGGACCTGAAAATGATGCTGTGAAACAAGAGAAGCCAGTGGCATCAGACAAATCGGGTAGAATGATAACATACCTGAATAATCCCGGAGTGGGTCCTGAGGCCACACGCTCCTCTGGTCTGTTCTCCCCTCTCCGTTTCTTCTGCCGTCCGCTGTTTTCATTCTCACTGGCCTGTGATTGTTGGTGATGTCACTGGCTGGCTGTAGCTGAATAAAGACAAGTATACTTGACAGAATACTTGGGATGCACCTGTGGATGCACGATAGGGTCCAGTTAGCCCTGCCGACTGCGACCTCACATTGTCAGCCCATATTCATCTTGAAGTCAATGATGACTCCAAGATCCCTTTCTGCCTCCGTGCTCTCAAGAAGGGAGTTTCCCATCTTATAAGTGTGCTGTCAGTTACTACTGCCCAAGTGCAGCACCCTGCACTTGTCAGTATTGAAACGCATCCTGTTTTTGTTAGCCCACCCCTGCAACCTATCCAAGTCTTTCTGCAGTCCTTCCCACTCTACTAGCATGCCCACCTCACCCCAAATTTTGGTATCATTAGCAAGTTTGAACAGGTTTCTTTTCACTTCATCGTCCAAATTGCTGATAAAGAAATTGATCAGCACGGCCCCAAGTACCAAGCCCTGGGGGACTCTGCTGTCCACTTCTCCCCAGGTCGAATATGACCCTTCCATCACCAACCTCTGAGTACGACCCTTCAGCCAATTTGCAATTCATCTGACTATGTAGGCATCGATGCCACAGTCACCTAATTTTTTTAATGAGGAATGGGGTGGGAGACAGTGTCAAAGGCCTTGCTGAAGTCCAGAAAAGCTACATTCACAGCGACACCTGCATCCAATGCTTTTGTGACCTGATTGTAAAAGGCAATCAGGTTGGTCTGACATGACCTGCCCCTAATGAAACCATGATGGTTGCCCTTGAGCATCTTCCTCCATGCCGGCCCATCACAAATGTGCTCCTTGATGATCTTCTTAAAGAGTTTCCCCAGGATTGAGGTAAGACTGACAGGCCTATAGTTGCCTGGGTCCTCTGTCCTCCCTTTCTTAAAGATAGGGACCACTTTGGCTATCTTCCAATCATCTGGCACCTGGCCCGAGCACCACGAGTGCTTGTAAAGCCATGCAATAACCCCTGCTAGCTCCCTCAACACCCGGGAGTGGAGAGCATCTGGACCTGCTGACTTGAACATGTCCAGCTCTTCCAGAAGCACTCTAAGTCAGTCCTCCTCCACCTTAAGTCTTGAGGCATTCCCCTTGTGCCCATCTTGAAACACAGTGGAGGAGTCCCAGTCCCTGCACAAGAAAACGGAGGTGAAGAATTTGTTAAAGAGGTCTGCCTTCTCTGGCGCAACCACCAGATTGCCCAGCGCATCTTGCAGGGGCCTAATGTTTCCCAGTGCCTTCTTCATCCTCCCTATATATTTGAAAAAGGACTTTTTATTATCTTTGATATGATCTGGATTCAGGTGTCAGAAACAGCCTGTCTAAGTTTGCAGATGATACCAAATTATGGGGCAATGCAGTCAACGCTAGAGGATAGGCTGGGGATTCAGGCCAACCTGGACAGGCTCACAAGATGGGTGTATCAAAACCTGGTGACATTCAACAGTGAGAAATGCAAGGGCTCTACCTCAGGAGAAAGAACTCGCGTCATACTTATAGGTTTGGTAGTGCTACATGCACTAGCACCACGAATGAAAGACGTGGGGGTCATGACTGATCACAAGATGAACATGAGCCACTAATGCAATGCTGCATCAGGCAAAGCAAGTAAAACTCTGGCTTGCATCTATCAATGCATCTCAAGCAAGACCTAAGAAGTCATTCTCTAACTTTACTCAGCCTTAGTGAGGCCACACCTGGAGTACGGCATCAGATTCTGGGTCCCACACTTTAAAAAGGACATGGAGAAGTTCAAGAGAGTCCATAGGAGAGCCATGCACATGATCAGAGGCCAAGAGAGGGTTTTTAATTCCCCTCCCTGACCCCAGACCCCAGCTGGGTTTTGCCCGGGGGGAGAATTCCCCCCCTGCAGCCTGGGCTGCACCCCCAGCCCCATCCTTTTGTCAGCCAACCCTCATTACTTCACCTAGGCAGCAGAGGGGCAAAGCCAGCCCTGCTCTCTGGAGCAGACAGCCCGGCCCACAGCTAGAAAGCATGCTGGGATGCTGGGGGACAGTGATTTAACCTGAACCAGGAAGGGGTCTGGGACAGAAGTTTCATAGACCGGTTTGAGCCAAATCAGTTAAGTCTGATACTACATTCAACCAGGTTTATCTCAAACCATTTTCAGCCATTTTGTGCACTGAGCTTCTGTTCTGTTACAGGTTTAAACCAGTTTCTGATCACTTAAACCAGTGTATGTGTAACTGCTGTCCCTAGACTTGAACTTCTGCTCCATCCAAAGTTTAAAACCAACTGCCTGGCAGTAGCAGAAGCATTTCTACTTGGGCAGAAGTGAGAGAATCTATTGACTCCCTGACTTATTATAATCTACCTTATTCTTTCTAAATTCTTAATTCTGTAGGTGTTAATGACCATCTCTCCTTTTTAATGGTCTCAACATTTTACTAATCAAACCATCCTTTCTTCTGAAATTCTACTGCCTGCTAGCTGTTCCTGGTAATGTAGCTCCTATTTCACAGCCCTGCACTGTATTTTTAACTCTAGCCAAAAGCATTAATTCAGGCATGGAAACCTTAACTGAGGTGAATATTAACCCAAGTGTGAAAATAACTTTTAGTGAAGCACTGGATTCACTGGCAAGATCAGGAAAGCTAGATTTTGTTTTATGAATATGAAGAAGATTTACATTTCCTTCTAATTCCTACAGAACTTATGAAACAGCATTTTAAAAATTATTTTTGCCTAGTTTGTTGTTTTTTCTATATAATGTAGCAAATTAATGCACATTCCAATAGTTTTTTGCTTCAACCTGAAACTAAATATTACAGGGCTTCCCCCCAGTTTATTAATAAAGATTCCAGTTTCTTTTTAACTAGGAAAAAAATTCTGTTGTGTTATATATCTGCTCCCCAATCTAAATCCTAGATCCACCCATGGCACTGGTCTGACTGGAGCTTCCAGCTATGAAGCCATTGGATCTAATGCAGTCCCAGGGCTGGGAGAATTGATCAGATGATCAGAACATGGCCTCTTGTTCCCATAATGGGAACCAGCAACAATATTATTACACAATTTTTATCAGGCCATTAATTGAATAAACGTATGGCTGTGTTACTACTTAGGACATGATTAACTGGTTAATCATGTCTTAAATGAGATGTCTAGGGGCCTAGATTTACCTACTTATAAAATTGGAGTTGATAGTTTCCTGTCTCACAATTTTTTATTCTAAGTAATTGCTGTATAAAATATTGTGAGATCCCTAGATGAAAGATGGAGCAAATCATTCTTGCCATTTGTGGTACAACTGTATACACTTTAGAGGATTCAATCATTCCATAGTGCAAAATAAATAGAATTGCCTTTTGGTGCTACTATGTAGCTGTGGTTATATCCCATAGGAGCTGAAATAAACTAGATTAAATCCATATCAATGAATGGAGCTTTCCTGATTTCTATCATCTGAAGATTTGACCCATTCCTGTCTAGATATTTGGAGAAGAGATGTTACAATTAACCTCTTATGTTTTATGCATACTTAAGTATCATATTGTTTCAAGTTTGCAAGTACTGAAAATGCAGTTTGTATCAGTAGAGATGAACAAATAATGAAAAACATTTAATTCATTTTGCAAGAAAAAATGACTAAATTTATCTAGCACATTTCTTGGAGATTGTTATTCAGCCAGTTCTAACTCAAGTCAGGTGTACAGAAAATGAATGAGTCATCCTGGAGAAATTCTGTTCTAGCCAGTTTACAGGATTCTGAGCACCAACTTCAACATAACAATACAGGTGATAATTTAACATACAATAAGTTCCTTTAATTCTAAAGGAGACAAAATTTGTGAGTGTTACTTTCATCAAACAACCTTTGGGGTTAATAAAAATGCAATAGTTTTACACCCATGAGCCTATTAAACTCTCTGTCCTTGAGGGCTGTATGAAAAAAAATCAGTGGGAATTTGCTCAGATTTCTCTGTCTAGCTCACATTAGGGCAAATAGGACATGGGCATGTAAATGCCTTGCACACTGTGAGCAAAGTAACTCTCCTTGGAGTATAGAAAACAAGAGGACTATGAATGAAATTCATGGTTCACTCTTAGACCAGAAATGGTAGTTAATTTGGAGAGTCAATACACAGTTTTCATCTATTGCAAATATGGCATGCATATAAATATGCAGTTACAAGGTCACTCTCTCTTTCAACCTGTCATCATCTCTCTTATTTTTGTTCAGCTCTCCCCTTTTCTTAGCTTCCTTTCCAGTAGTACTAAATATGCATTTTCTAAATAATCTTGTTGGCCTAATAAAAGATATCACCTCTACTATGACCCTCAGTTGCTTTTTCCTCTAGACTATGGCTACAGCCTGGATACCTGACACATGGAAGATATCAAATTTTAGACAAATTTTAATGAAATCTTCATAATTGCCCAAGCATAAAGCAGTTTTGACCACCTATCTAACCTGCTTCTGCCTTTGCTCAAGGTAATTTGCATCACCACAAAGACTCACAAGAGAGTTGAGAGAAACCTAACAGCTAAGAACTGTCTCTCTGCCCAGGGGAGTGAATATTCCATCTTTTGGCTCCTCTGAGAAATCCTATAAAATATGAACTTTCATTTCTACCAAGGAGGACTTTTACAATCTTTTCTCCAATGGTGAAGGGTGTTTGTGCCTGAAAGCTTGCAGTTAAAGATTTTTTTTTTTTCCAAAACAACTTGTTGGTCTAACAAAAGATATCACTTCTACTATGAGATCTGATTGCATTTTCTAAATATGCATTTTCAGATTCTCAGTTAGTTTTAATCAGCATTTCTCCTCCATACCTAAATTATAGAAAATGAGGATCTGGTCAAAGTATAATATATAGTAGCTCTTCTGGCAAATCTGGTATCTTTCCTTGTTTTCATTGTGTGCTAATGTAGTTGGAATTTAAATCGGAGGTATGCAGAGTAGGAATATATGGAGCTGGTTGCAAAGGAAATGAGGAAAAACATTCTCAAGCAGAATTTCTAAAATTTCCATGGGACATTCAGGAAGTGTGAGAATCAAGCCCATGTAGTAAGAGAATGTGAAAAGCAGTATTCTGTGTGTTAATTAGGGACACAATATATATGCTATTACTGCATGTCAGTGAGGATGAAGTTACTCATAACCCTTAGATCATACTAAATCTGTGGACTATTAAGCAGTGTTAAAGTTAGAACGTGCAGTGAGCATGTTAAGGAATAATGCAGTTTCTTGCCTGCACCATTCTGACTTGCAATTAGAGGGATGGTGAGCAGGAGAGTGGCTGGAAACCAGGGCATCTAGGCTCTAATCCCTGCTTGCGGGATGAAAGGGGGGGACTCAGAATGGTGCATCCTGGGATGCTGGAGGACTTGTTCATTTTATCTTCATGAAGCAAAATGAAGTTAACTTAACTCTGGGCTGTGCTACCTAGCTCATGTTACCCCTTACCTGAGGTGGCATAACTTTGAGATGCTTAGTAGGAGTCAAGGAGCTTAAACATAAGAATACTTACGTTTCAAGTGCCCTTAGTCTGGTCCGAGTGCAACGTGTAACTTGACCCTGAGGCCCAGCCTTATGAACTGGATGAGTACTCAGAGGGGAGCCTTCGGGGAAAATCTAGAAGCTACAGGGAGTAGCATATTTCTTCAATAGACAATGCTCTTCTCTGAGGTAGCACTGACTCAGTGCCTGAGCATGAGTTCACTATGCTGCTGAAAGCTCTGGTTAATCAGTGAAATCAAGGAACTCGGCTAACACTAGTGTAAATCAGTATAGATCCACCAAAGTCCATGGTGCTCCTCTGATTTACACTAGATAGGGTTTAACTCAAGGTCTTTGGCCAACTTAGATCAATACCAAGGATCTCATCTACTTTTTTCTATGTTGAAGGAAACTGAACATTCCTTTTAGTTTCTAACTAAATTGGAGCTCTCCATGTAGATTCATTTGGGTATAGTTCTGTTATTTCACTTCACTTCAGTGAGGGTGGTTAGTGATTTGAAAAGCAATTTAATATTCTTTTGAAAGAAGTTGTATAAGCATCTAGAAAAGGGACTCTTCATCTACATTTGTGCAACACCTAGCACAAGAGGGCCCCAGTCATGACCAGTCTTTGAGTGAGACCATGACATAATTTTGTTAACACTGTAGTTACATACAATTCACAATGTAGTCAAGTTGATGGTGTAATATAGAGACCACTGGGGGGAGAGGGACAAACATTTTGTTATTTGGAATATAATGCTGTACATTCATGGTTTTTAAAATGTGATCAACAGTTTTCACAAACTGTCCCTGGTTCCCTATGCATTAACTTCCATTTCTCCATCTCCCGTATGGCTCTATTCCTCCTTTTTCTTTGAAATCATGTTGGTGGAACAGATGCTTTGGCTTTGCAGTTCCCTGCAGCAATGAAGAGAAAGAACACTTCTTCTAAAGCAAGCTGCAGGGATGTTCCAGTAACTGCAGCTTCCAAATGATCATTGCATTAGAAAAGAAGTGTGTTTCTTTTTTTAATTTTCCCCCTTTTTTCTTTTTATCTCTCTGGCTCCAAAATGGATTTTTAATTCATTGCACCTGTAGTCAATTATCTGTTCAAAACAATTGCTATTTCACAGTGATTAGTCGATTTGCCAATATGAGACGCAGCCGGGTTTTCCATGGCCAAGTAGCAAAGCAGGAAAGAATGAAATCTTCCAAATACAGATTCTTTGCCTTTATAACACACAAAGAGAAATAATCATTCCTGCTTTTAAATAAGGATACTCTTTTAAATTAAGAAGACTGTACTTATTTCAGGTGGTAAATGGAAAGTCGAGAACGATTTGTTTGAATGTCATATAACTACAGTGGGCAGATGTGTTCAATGAAGACTAACTACTTTTCTCTTTCTGTAGGCCAGCATTCAAAGCTTATGGAGCGCCATGCATTCAGAATGTCTCTGACACAACATCACCTTCCGCAACTGTTCTAGGTTTCTGACATTCCTTATGAGAAGCCTACTTCAAGCCTGTCTGTCCTGTCTGCGTCAACCCTCTGACTTCCAGTTTCCAGTGCAAAGACTGTGTGGGTAGTGGTTGTCAAAATAAGAGTTAGTATTGGTCAAGTGTAATTTGTTTTATATCTCATATAATGGTTCATATTATGCTCAATATAATTTTAAGAAATTATACTGAGCATAATTTTGCTACTGGTTATCTTGTGAATTGAGATCAATTCTGCTGAAGTCATTGGAATTACAACAATGTAAAACAAGTGAAAGTAGCATTGGAAGAAGGACCAAAATAGGTTCTGACATGTAAAGAATAGATTATGGGGTTACATATTGAATTTCTTTTAGTTTTGTAATATTTAGTTTAGTAATATTTTACTAGAAGCAAAAAAAAAAAAATGTTTCAGTCAAAGACATGATTAACCATATAAGTACTGGAAACAATACTTCTCCATCCTGTGCCTTTGGATTCATTCTATTATATGTGGGGCACTCATTATTAAAACTGGGCAGTGAGATCATAAAATATTTTGGAGGGGGAGAAATGCTCATCTCTTTATTTACTCTGATATATTATAATAGAGTCAAAGATGAATTTATAGGACTTTGCCCAGGGTCAGCCTTGCCTTTTAAAATGCTCCAGAAACCTTTGAAGTTCTCTGAACAGTGACAGTATGGATATGCATGGTTAAATTAATGCTTCAGAAATGACTGAAGCACTTAAAAATTTATCCCTGAAAAAAGAGGAAATTCTTCCTTTTGAAGCATTTCCTGAAGCATTGGTATGTTTCAGCAGTCCTCCGACATCCCACAGTGCTCTGTTACCAACTTCACCACACCCCACCCTATAAGTGGGGCAGGGGTGGGGGAGAGGAAATCAGCAAGATAGACAGCCAGGAATCACTCTCTCGTGCACTTGGCTGTCCTCTGGAGACCAGATACTGTGAGGCATGCAAGTATTCTTGCTCTCTGGCATCCTTCATGCTTTCATTGCTTTTTTTGAAGCCCATGAGGTAGGCGTGGAGGGTACATGTCTGAACAGTGCCAGATTTTAAGTGCTCTAAGACACAAAGCACTTTAAATGTCTCTCCATGGCCTTTGAGAAACTGTAGATACTTTTTGGTATAATACAATGTATTATACCTTATAATATATTAAGAATGACAAACAGATGTGATAGGCATATGAGAGTTTGGTGTCATTGAAAATAGTACTTGTTTTTTTCCATCCATATCTTCAGCCAATGAAAATAATTGTAGTACCATTAAAGCCGATGGAACTAGATCAATCTATATAATCTGCAGGTCTGATTCAAAAAGAATTGGAAGATACTTAATGTTCAGAAAGAGAAATTTTTACTTTTCTTTGAGTAATGAATTCTAGGTAAGGTTATTATATACTTTTTTCACATAGTCTTTTTATGTAGCTTACTGGTTCTTCCTGTGGCAATTATTTAGCTATATTTAATCTGGTTTTTCCTCCACACCCACGAAAGGCTGTGAAGTACTTAGTAGTTACCTGAAGAATGACATTTTATGCAGCATCCATAGGAGCTTGATGTCAATCATGTTAATCCCAGAATTCTCTTCTTAAGACATATCAGCAGAAAAGGCAAATTTGGGGGATGAACAAAGAACTGGCAGGTATATGAGATGTTTAGTAGGTAGTATTTTCACTTCAGAATAGGCACCCAACAAATATCCAAGCCCAGTAGTACTAGAAATCAATTCCCATTGGGGCTATACTTGTTAACTTCATGAGCAAGTTCAACCTAATTTATTTCTCCCCTGTGAAATACGTTACACTTGAAACAACCGTTAGCAACTGACAACAAACTTCAAAAAGTCTGCAAGCTAAGCTCGATATTCAGCTTCTTAGAGGTTTATTAGAATTTCCTGAATTGCAAAACTAATCTGACAATCTTGCAAGAATAGGATCCCTCCTGAAAAAGCAATAGCCTTCTTCCAGTATAGAAGAAAGTATGCTGAGAACAGCTTCCTTTATCATATCTGGTTTCTTTAGTTTTTTGTCATTTTCCCCTCTTCCCACCCACATATACTGTACTTGCAAAGTGGAAGTTCAGAGATAAATACTAATTAAAAAAAAGGACTTGATCACAATATATTCAACAATACAGCTTTGGTTCAGATTCAGTTTGCACTTTGGGCAAAGTGAGCGGTGATCTGATGTAAATAATTTCTTTCTCTAGATACATACCACATTGTGAATCACCTTTGAAAGAGGGGGGCATGAATTTTCCTTGGATCGTTAGGTCATTATTGGAATCTGAATGTCATCACTGTAGGAGCAATATGATGGAAACTTTCCAGAAGCAAGCATATAATACTGGTTGCTCAGGTAGTTTAAACACTTGGAAGTTTCATGGACCAGAGCATAGAAATAGTTCCTTTATCTGGATGAAGTCCTTTACCAGCAACAATGAAAGCAGACTTGAAAGCCAAGTTTTTGCTTTGTTTTTCCTTGATTCACACACCTATGTGCTTGCTTTTCTGATCCAAATCTGAAAGGCAAGCTTGTTCAAATTCAATTCAAGCTATGACAAGATAGCAGCAGGTCTAAATCCATTCAGTAGATGCAGGCCTTGTCACCATCAAAAACCTGGGAAAGAAACACTGTTTGAAAACTTTCACAATACTCATAAAACAAAAAGTTCAGTTTTCATTTCCCACAGGAAAACCTGAACTGTATGGTTTTAATAGCTCAAAACATAGTGCAGAACATCATCCATTTTACTGTTTTTTTTCCTCCAGCAGGCTTTGCAAGTTACAACATAGCATCCTCTGGTGTGAGTCCATCACATCTCACAAGTTAATCCATGGTAGACCAGATGAAAGAATTGTGGTATTTTGATCTCTACCACAGATCTGAAATAGTTTTCGACGGTAACTCTGTGAGTTAGACTAGCAATCTAGAGCCACTAAACTACTGTAGGTTTCATCTTTTGTACTGCTAGCCTCCAGTACCCAAAATCCAAAGCTAGTATTAAAAAAAGAAAGAAAGAGAGACGTTCTAGAAAAAAGTATAAATCTGGAGTTGTTTTTCTCTGCCCTCCAGGCTTAGGCTTTGTTATCCCGTATGCTGTGAACTGCACAAATGTTGATCAGCTTAGTGCTATCTTGGCGTTCAGAGCAGTCACACATTCAACTTGAGTGGCACGTTTGTTGGGAGTGGTCACAGGCTAATGGAGCGGGAGCTGGGTTGTGTGGATCAGAGATAATCATACCCTAGAGTGGTGTAATGTTAATAATTTAAAGTGTTAACGTGTGGACAATCCAGGGGTTTAGAGCTCCAGGAGCCACCCAACATTACTGTGTAACAAGGCTCTTTGTGAACGTGAAGGCTAGAAAATTACTTTAAAAAAAGAACAATGTTTCTCACACGATTACACCAACTGGCACTTTAAGAAATATATCCAAAAGATTCATTATGATTGTTGGAAATACTATACATTTCATACAAAACCGAGACCCCAGGTTCACTAATATGGGGACACTACATATAACTGGAAGTTACTATTGAAGACGTTAGAAAAAAAAGGAGAGAAAAAAATGTAATGAACAAATTAGCAACATGCTTTCTTCTTTTTCAGCTCTACATATAGCTATATATAAATGAGTCTTTACATATAAGATATGTAGATGTTCACTGCATTCAGTCCATCACTGCATTCAATCCATTCCCACACAGAGAAAGGATAGAAGAAGGCAGTGGTGAAGCAGAGGGGGTGCACAGGGGTGTAGGCGCACCCCCTAAGAGTGCCTGTGCACCCCCTGGCAGGCCATTCTCTCCACTTAGGTGTGGGGCAGAGGGGCAGGTGGGAGTGACGGTGCCCCCCTTGTGAGCACCGGCTGGGGAGTGGGAGCACCTTAACGCTCCCAGAAGCAGCTGTGACACTCCCAGAAGTGGCCACAGGGGACCCTACCCAGTTGATGAGATTGGATGCAGAGGGAACCCACCGGTCACTGACTGGTGGCTGGGGTTGGGGGGGTCATGTGTCCCCCCTGACTAAGGCGACATCAGTTGCTCATGGCAGAATGGCTGGGAAGCCCTCCAGGCTAAACAGAGAAATCACAGTCCTCTTTAGAAAGAAGAAAGAAGTCCTGAGGCGGACTATACAACAATGGCCCACACTTGTAGGGAACAAATTAGAAAGGCTAATCAGCAAGACTGAACTTAGATTAGCAATGGGAATCAAGGACAACAAAAAGTTCTTTTATAGGTATGTAGGGAACAAGAGGAAAGCAAACAGGAGTGTGGAGCCACTGCTCAACAACTCAGGACAGCTGGTTACCAACACTCAAGAGAAAACTGAACTCCTGAATGACTACTTTGCCTCAGTATTTCACCAGGCCACTGGGAAAGTCATACTGGATAGGGTACAGAATGAGCATACCAGAAATGACTGCCTTCCTACTGTCCTACCAGCCATAAAACTGGTGTGTGATCAGTTAAAGAATTTAGACATATATAAGTCAGCAGGACCAGAACTACTCCATCCAAGGGTGCTGAAGGAGCTGGCTGACGTCATTGCAGAGCCCCTGGCGAAACTGTTCCAAAACTCGTGACACTCTGGAGAAGTCCCTGAGGACTGGAAGAGGGCCAATGTACCCATCTTCAGTAAGGGGAGGAAGAAGAGTCAAGGTACCTATAGGCCAATTAACTTCTAGAAAAATTAAGTCGTCTATGTGTGATAGGCTTGCAGAAGACAGGATTCTGAACAATGGCCAGCATGGCTTTTTGCAGGCAGCTTTTGTCTTACTAACCTCGTCTCCTTTTATGGGCAGGTAACTCACCACATCAATAAGATAGAAGTGGATATTGTATACCTTGACTTCCAAAAAGCCTTGATCTAATATCCTATGATGTTCTCATGAGAAAATTGGAAGATAGTGGGCTTAACTGTGAGACAGTTAGGTGGGCAGGAAGCTGGCTGCAGGTAGGACCCAGAGAGTCCTAATGAATGGATCTGTGTTGTCCTGGTGAGAAGTAGGTAGTGGTGTCCTGCAGGAGTTAGTGCTTGGTCCTGTACTTTTCAACAACTTTATCAATTATTCAGATGAGGGGGTGAAGAGCTCACTGGTCAAGTTCGCAGATGACACCAAGTTATGGGGAAGCGTAGTCATGCTTGAAGATCGCCTACAGATACAGGCAAATCTAGACAGGCTAGCAAGTTGGGCGAGTCAGAACCAGATGAAGTTCAACATCAAGAAACGTAAAGTGCTCCACCTGTGGTGAACAATCCCCAACACAACTACAGGCTTGGCAATGCCAACCTGACCAGCATTACAAATGAAAGAGACCTCGGAGTAATAATAGACCACAACATGAATACAAACCATCAGTGCGAGTCTGCTGCCAGTAGGGCAAATAATACTCTGGTATGCATCAATTGATGCATCTCCAACAAGACCAAGGAGGTGATTCTTCTGCTCTACTCGGCACGTGGGGAAAACCAGGAGTAACGGCCACAAACTTCTGTAAGATTATTTGAGGGTCAACATTAGGAAAAAACTTCTTCACAGTTAGGGTGTCCAGACTGTGGAATAAGCTCCCTTCATAGGCGGTACAATCACCTACCCTGGACATCTTCAAGAGGAGGCTGGGCAGTCATCTTGTTGGGGTCACCTGACCCCACGTGTCATTTTTCCTGCCTGGCACAGGGGGCTGGACCCAATGATCTTCTGAGGTCCCTTCCAGCCTTACAATCTATGAATAAGAGCACTTGAGCCCTTTACATACCCTCTGCAGGGGTGGGGACAATTCTGGTACCCCTTCTAACATGGTATCTGGAGCCAGTCCCCCTCTCACGCACTTCTCGTCTTTTAAATCAATAGGTAAGTTAAGCATATGTTTATGAGGTTACCTGAATAGAAATAGACTGAAGCACATCTTTTAACATTTTCCTAGGATCAGGTTTCACGTTAAGATTCAAACAGCAAGAAGAGACAACAGCAGAGGGAGACTGGGTAAATTCAGGAACTGATGAAGAACACAGTATTATAATGAAGTCACTAGGATAGCTAACAAACGCATTTGACAGGGCAGTGCAGCCCCTGAATCCTTTCTTCAGGGCTCCAATCATGCTAGTGAAGAGCAGGAAGAGAAACCTCTTTCTGAAAAGAGGCTGTATTTTCTGTTCAGTGTACCACCACCATCAAAGCCTTGTTGTCAAGGCCTACAGTGCTTCTGAGGTGCTTACACATCTGACTGCAGGTACAAATAGCAAAGTAAAATATGGCTCATTAGGCTTGTTACATCTATTGCATCCTCTTTCAGGAAATGAAGGGCAGTTTGCACTCCACTGCAGCCACCCCCTCAGGAGACCATTCTGCTGATATGTTTCTTTCTTGGTAATCAAGTGCAGCTTTCTGTCTCCATTCCCTGAAGCAAATGGAAGAAACTATCTAGGACTCTAGCCTCCTACCTCCCAAAGTATGTCCTCTTATCAAGGAAACTGAGACTTAGCTTCTAGTCCATTCAAAATGCAGCTAGCTAAACTCTATTTTCCCTGTTCCTTTGATTGCATTCTCTCTTTCTCTTCCTCTTTCAGTTGTTGCTCTACATTTCCCTGTTTTTCACTGCACCTTCTGTCAGCTCCTTGAAGGTCTTTCAGAGCCCTGTCTACCCCTCCTTGCCTTCTCTAGCCTCTTTTCTTGGAACAATAATATACCATACCTATAGTGAGTGAAAGAAATAAAATATAATTACTTATTCACAATACTCCTAATGAAAACTGCATTCATATTTCTTTCACCATAGAACTGAAAGGTAATAAAAAAGTGTTGTTTTCTATGACATGGCTATTAGAATCCATTGACTCAATCTCAATAAATATTACATATATTTGGATTTGATTTTCTTACATTAAGAGAACAAATTTCATAAACAGAGGTCTGGAAATTCAAGACTTCAGTCTCTCATAGTAATCTGAAGATGCCCTAATAGGGTATAAAAAAAATCTAGTTGTGTTTTACATCTTTCATATGAGAGTTGTGTATGCATAGTTGAGATTATGGTTAAGCCTACTCTAAGGTTTTGTTTGAAAGGATAAATAATTGCTGATGTGCTCTGCATTATTCAATAATGGTTACTAGGAGACGCTTAATATTTTTATTTTGTTTGCTTTCTTTGTGATTAAAATTGCTATTTCTGCATGAGGGTAGAGTAAGTGTGTGCAATTAATAGTTTGTTCTAAATAAATGAATATAAGCCACTAATCACTACACAGACCTTGTTTTATCATGTGTCCAGAGTTGCACAGGCAAAATGACATCCACCTCCTTTTGACCTGCGAGGCTACTCAGAGCGTTCATAGGCTTGTAGACTTCTTCCAGATAAAGGATACATTGGTGATGGAGACAGGTATCTTTTTAACAAGCAAAAGCACATCCGCTTTCTGTTTTCTTGAACACAGGAAGAAATCAGACAATCTAAGTGCTCTTCCTACTCATAGCAGGTAAACTTTCTCAGCCACCCTCTCATTCCAAAACCCGCTGCCTATCTTCTTACAGCGCCACACACCAGTAGTGTTTCGAACTGTTTCTTTCCAGTTTCTAATATTCTCATTGGTGTTTAGCTTGACTTGTTCACATGGGGCATAACAAGCAGAGGGCAAACCCTGCAGGGGGTGGCGGGGAAGATGGGCACAAGGCTCCAAGGGGCACAGCTGTCAAGAGTGGGGACCGGGTGCATAGGATGTGAGTGGGGGAGAGGGGTGTGGGATCCAAGAGCAGAGGGGCATGGGTTGTGAGCAGGGGCAGGTGGCATGGGTTCTGAGAGCTGGGGACCGGGGTGGGGGAAGCAGGAATATTACCTATGCTATGAGCTCCTACACACAGTCCTGGCTGAGCTGCTGCTGCTGTGCATGCTCTGCCTGCCAAAGTTGTTCTTACAGCAGTAGCTGAGGGTTTTGAAGTTCCCGCCATGCAGACTTCAAAATACAAGGGGAGTTTGGTGGGAGGTGGGGGTGAGCACCCCCACATAAGAGACAAGAGCTTCCGGCCCACCCCAAACCTTTCTAAGCAGCTCAGGCAGTGGTGGCAGCTCCCTCTGGCTGCCACCCCCACAGACCCACCCCCCAAGACTCAGAGTGTAATTCAAACCCTGCCACTATGGGAATGCTGCCATGGGCATGGACTCCACAGGGGTGGTGGGCAATTCTTGCAGTTCCTGCCTACATTGACATTTGGGGCAATTATGCCTCTTACCCACCCCTAGTTATACTACTGGTTGTCTACCACATACCTCCTTGCTCAAAACCATACCCAGAAATGCTGTACCCCACTCCACTCAAATTCGTGAGCAGCCTTGCATTCAGTTTTGTTTCAAAAGGTGGCTCTTAAAACTACTAGTTTCAATGAGATTTAACCCAACAGTAACAGGCAATGGAAACTGTCCACCATCACTACACACTTATATTCTTTTACACCCTAAAATGAGCAAAGTAATTGTAAAATAATGAACATTTTTGTATTGGTCAGAAACTCAACTACTACAGCTATAAACTCATATAACCGCATATCTTCTCTTTTCTTTTTAAAAACTAGCCGAGGGATTTATCCTTAGTAAAGAGCAGTCCCCTGGAAAGGGTTATTTTGTAAACTTTTTACTTGCATTTTGATCACCCTTGAGTTTGGTGTGGGCAGTGATGGTGCTGGGAAGGGGCTGTGGCAGCATCTGCAGCCACTCCAGAATTTGCTGTAGCCCTGCCAACCCCCTCCGACCACTGCCATCTGCTCCAGGTGCAGCCTGGTCCAGCCCCACACTGCGAGCAGCTCAGCACACACTCCAGCCCACAGCAGCAGCCCACCCTCTCCTATGCACAGATCTGGGGGCACATGCCCCCCCATTCCCTCCCAGGAGTGTGGATAGCTGCGGAAGCTACCCACCACGTGGCTCAGTCCAGCACCCTGCCCCAGCTGAGCAGCCCCTTCCCCTACCCCAGCCCTGTTCCCTCCACCACTGCTGGGCCAACCCGCCCTTGCCCCGTATGCAGATCTGAAGGCACATACCCCAATGCCCTCCCAGGGTGCATGCACCAGTGGAGGCCAAGCCTCTCCCCTTCCCCCCATGCCCCCTAAATGAGCTGCTTGTGGCTTCATCCTGTGCTCTGCCCTGGCTGTGCAGCCCCAGCCCCACTCCTTCCCTCACTGTGGGGCCCTCAATCTGCCCCTCTCCCCCCTTAAAAGCAAGAAAAAAATACAAAGGGGCACATGAGCTGAAACTTTAAGAGATAAGGGTACTCTGGTTAAAAAAGGATGAAAACCCATGTTGTAAGCAGCTGAAAGCAAGAAAAAGTACTGAGCTAATCTTAAGTGCAGACACCAAGTAAATGAATGGCTTCCTTTTTACCTTTTTTCTTCATGGTACCCTTCAGAACTGTATCCTTATTTATGGAGAGTAAAACAAACCCTAACATCCTATCCATTATTGGCATTATGCCGTTCTCTAGGGCTGTGGACTGTTTTCCTGAATCAACCCATGAAATGAAATTGTGCTCGTGTGAGAAACCATGTTTGAGAAACCATTTTAAACTCATGGACTCTAACGCAATGTACTGGTTGGTGAGATCAGATGCTTTGCTGAGGTGTAACTACGATAACGTTCATAATATTATGAAGCTCATCTTCGTGAAGAGTTAGTCTGTCTGACTCCTTAGAAAGTACTGACATTGTAAGGGCTGTGGAGCCTGCACTGTGCTTCTCATTAAAAAATTCAGAAGTGATGGTGGATAACACACCTACTTTCTCCATGCAGATCCTTGGGAATTTAAGTCCCCCTATGTATACGTTGGTATAGCAGAAGGAGGTTATGTTATCTGTCTTTTTCATGCTGTAGATCACCAGATAAAAGAAGCTTTTGCTCAAGTATCCCTTCAAGACCTATTTGCATGAGGTAATTGCTCTTTGTCTTGCTTTAGTAATATTACCTGTACAAAGGACATAAAACTTGAGCGAGTGAAAATAATGTTAGAGGGACTGATTGAAACCAACAGAAGAAATGAAAACCAGAATTAAACTATACTGTTAGTCTTGAGGAGGCAGCTCGTGGTGTTTTGTAACTCGTGCTGTAACACCTAGGGAGAGCAATGTGAGCCAAAGATCCAGCCACAGGCCTTTAATTGGATCTTTTTGTGAGTTTAAAAGGAGGGAATATTTCATAATGGAGCAATTCCAAAAAAGTGAACTTTTTCTTTCTTTCTTTTTTTGTTTAAAGCCATTTCTGTGGTTGCCTATTTCCCATATTCCCTTTGCTAATATTTTAGCTATAATAGGTGTTTGAATAAAATATTTCCTCATGGATAGACCCTCCCTTTCAAATTCCTCCTGCAGTTCTGGATTTATGACCACAGCCTTTGGCTATGTAGATGACTAACATCGGACTCAGAGTTCTGGGCTAAAGTCTATTGTGTGTGCTTGTTTCCAATTGATTTCTTTTAAATTATTTTTAAACAGAGCATATAAAACAGTTTAATGCAAACTTAGCCCAATGAGTCCTTGATTCTCACAGGTGCTGCTGTAGTACAAAACATTTATTAATTATAAACTGGTGATTAAAAAGAAGCAAAAGGAAAGAAAACACAGCCAGTTCAAGATACATCATCCCATTACTTATAGATCTGCCAGATTGTTTCACCATTAATTCAAGTGTTATGTAGCAGCAGGAACTATTTTAATATATTGGGGCCTTAACCTAAACTATCAGCCTTGGTTTTAAGCTAACTTATGCCACATCGAAGTCCAAACTAGAAGAGCTCATTTCTTGTTCCTTTTTTCATAAGTATGTGCATTTAACTAAAATTCATCAAGGCACTTCAGCACATGAGTAGCCTGTTGAATTAAATGGGCCTATTCATATATTTTAAACCAGGCATGTGTTGGAGTGCTTTGCTGTATGGGGCCTAAACCTGTAATGTTACAATGAAAGAGAGAGGACAGAAAATATATCACGGCAAAAAAGAATTATGAGTCCATGCACCATTTGAGACAGGGATGAAGCTTGGGAAACAAAGGAAGCAAACTGATATGGCTTGATATTGTCTCATAATTCCTAGGGGTGTCACATGCTGCTAAATCAGTCATTGTCTTCTGAGGCACAAAGGGAACCAAACGCATTGATTTTACATACTTATCTTCCATAAAGCTTTAGCTTTCTTGGAAAATATGGACAATGAGCTCTGCTAGAAACTGCAGCATCTGCTTCTCTTACTTTTTTAAAGAGAATAAATTCCTTGCATCTGGCTTGTGTAATAAGACTTAAAATCCAATCCAAAGCCCATTGAAGTCAAAGGGAATCTTTCCCTTAGTCAGGAAGAAGTCAGGATTTTATTGCTTTTACAGCTAATATTTCCTGCTGCTTCGACTGTTTTTGTTTTTAATGCTGTGCTTCTTGTGGATAGTGGACAGATGTTGCTGCCTTTAGGTCCTTATCTTCAGATTTATATATAGGAATCCTATACCCTTTTCCAACTCTAAAGTGTTTCTGCAGTAATATCAGTTTGCAGGAGATCTGTAAAGGATTTTTGTATGAGCTGGGTCTTAGAGTTAGAGCTGTTAGAAAAGCCTGAAAGTTTAGCGGTTCAGTGTATCATTGACTTTTCTAGTATTTATATATTTTTTTCCATTAGTCCTAATTAAGGATCTTTTCATCTTCATTTAAATGTTTCTCTCACTGTTCCTTTTGCTTTATTAATCTCATTCTCCACATGGTTCAGCTGCAGCTCAGCATGAGCTTCACAACGAACCAGAGTAGATCATTTTCTTGACACAGACCCAACTTTTTTTTCCTTTGAGGATGCAGGGTTTTTTTTGCAGAAACTCACATGTAAAGCAAAAATTAACTTCCTTTTAGAGAGGCCTTAGGAACTCTTTCATTGTCCTGTTGCATCTTCTTTGTGACAAGAGGCAGCAGACATTCAATTCAATTCACAGGTCTCTGGCCTGAAGTGTTTAGTTTCCCTTTATTTTGGGTTGAAAAAGTATAGGCGAAGTTGCATTTCCCCTTCAGCATAAGAACATGGATTGGCGAAGTTTTAGTGTGAGCTGTCCTGATGTTTCTGCTCATCAGTACCCCTAAATTTAGTGCAGAACTGAATAAGGAAGTAAAATGAAACAAAAGGAACTTTTGTGAGTGTGAGTGTGCGTGCATACATGCATGCACGTACACACCTGCTGCTGTTATGGCATAGTGTAACATATAAAGAATGTTATAGCTGTAGATACATCTATATACACACACATGCATACAAACTCACATATATGTCCCTTACATCGTTAGTAAGAAAATAATTTTTTTTCCAGTAACTGTGACCATCTCTCTTCAGGGTAGCAGTTTATTTTTAAAAGGACATAAATTCATTCCTAAGCCTGTCTGGCTTTCAGGAGGATTTAAATTCCAGTGTGTCATTTAAGCCTCTGTGAAATACTTACCCCTAAATCTGTAAGAGAAATCTTCCTTACACAATGGAATGTGAACAAGACTATTCCCAGCGCTGTCCCACTCAGGTTAGCAACACTGGTGCTAGTATCTGCACATGGTGGTTTGGTGAGAAAGACCTATTTTTGACACTGGATTAGTTAAGTAGGTTTAACTGATGTGAAGGTAAAAAAAAATAATAAACTACCTGGACTCCACTAGACATAACATCAGTTGATCTGCATTGTCTGTTAATTTATAAGAATGTTTTTATAACACTGGCTACTTCTACACAAGATGCCGACTGTGCAGTTGTCACTGCTTATGCAAGTACTAAATGACTGTGCAATAACCGGAGTTACTGTACAGTCACACCAAAAAATGGTTTTTTTTCATGGCGCTGACTGTGCAGTAGCTTGTGACTACTGCAAAGTAGCATCGCATGATGCTCCTGCCACGTGATGCCACTGAGCAGTAGTCACAGGCTACTCTGCAGTCAGCATCTCATGTAATGATGCAGCTGCTGTCAACAAGAGCCACACTGGTAACTAGAGATGGTAGAAAAATTCCCATCAAAACCTTTGTTGGAAGTTTTGGTGGAGTTGTAGCTATATTTGACTTTGAGGATACACTGAAGGGTTTTCTTATCTCAGTTTAAACTTGGTTGTAGGCAGAAGCATTAAGTCATGCCTTAGAAATATGGACTGAGGAGGAGTCAGTCAAAAGAAATAGAAGGCCAGAATGTTTCTCCATTATGCTCAGAGTATAATATCAAGAACAACAGAATAAATTCCATATGGTAATGTTATTCTGTGGCATCTCTACTAATCTGCTGAGATTCTCTAACCCATTTTGGAATTGGAAGCTAATGCTGCTATTATATTATAGCATTATGACATGTCACTATTTATCTTTCTACTGGGACTTTCTGATAATTCAGTATATGAGAAGCTCTAATTATCTAATTAAATCACATGGAAATTGTTATTGGATTCAGTAGGTTCCTATTAAATGCTTTGGTTATTATTTTCAAAGCATCAGAAATAATTTGTGGCCAATCCTGTTTTAATGTACATCACTGAACATCCTTTGGGATTATTATTCTATGCCTTCTAGACCCTCTTTCCAAATGGAAGATGCAATTGTTTGCATTTAAATAGTGGTTTCTTTGATATAAACTGTAATAAGCCAGCTGTACAAGAAATTCATTACTGCCTATCCTCTTTATCTCATGAACACAACCAAAAAGGCTGGGTGCTGTCTATCCATATGCATGTGATAACCTCACTTCTTCAGTCTAAATAGTGACTGTCTTATCTGTCCTACATACTAAAGCAGACACTTTGTTATAGTTTTCAAAAATAATGGTTCAGTATTGCTATTTGAAATAATATGCTAAGCTCTGCCTTGAGATACCCACACCCAATCCTTTATAGGAGCATGCATAAGTTATTAATTTTTTTAACTCGTAACAGCATCTCTGATAGCATGGGGTCTAAAAGCAAACAGCTCTCTGTCTTTCTGGCTAGCTGACTCTGTGTATACTTTAATCTGATAGCAAGTGCACAAAATTTAATCGCATTTCAGTCCCTTCACTCTATGCAAGGCACCTACTATGTAACCTCCTTAGACAATCATCTCTATTGCTTAACCCTGAACTTACAACAGACTCTTTTATTGTGCATCAATCAATTATCCTTTTGCCGCTTACACCCCTTCTTGGAAAAGATTTGTATTTGAAGCCTTTGAATAGAAACCAGCCGATTAATGTGAAAAAGTAAGTATTGAAACCATCTACACCATGACAAGGATGTCTGCTTTTAAATGGTCCATCCAATATCATGATCATCTCATGTATTGTAGGGCCCCTCTACACCTTAACTCATACATTGGCTGTGATGTGACCCTTATCTGTAACCTTTCAGAATAAACTTCCATTTCCTTTGAGAACTCCACAGCAGGAAAAGTCCCCAGAAAACATGCATAATGTTCCTCACACAATGGAAAACAGAGGAGAAGATTATAATAATAGGATTATTTATGATGGCTGGACACAGATGGACATAACCCTCCAACTTTTGGCAGTTCCTCTGTAGCTCCTCTTGAGGAGACTTGAGGAGCCTGTGCTCTGTGCACTATTAGTACTGAGTCTCTCCAAGTCCTGTTTTGAACTAAGCAGTTATGAAAGGGATTACCAACTACACGAAAAGCTTCAAAACCCAAGTGGCAGACCAGGTTCTTTGAGTAAATGTGATATTGCCTGCCTATGTCCTTAGACCAACATGGCTACAACCAACAAGTCTCAAAACCCAAGTCACCTACAATGAAAGAAGCATTTGTTAAAATGTTACAGGTCAGTGACACTAACAGAACATTAGTCTGTCACATTATATACATGAAAACAGATCATGGGAAAAGTTTTATTAAGCAACCCTACACAGCACTGGTTCATGTTACATGGCGATAGTGCGCTCTTGTAGGCCTCACTGAAATATTGATCAATATACACTCCTCACACAAAGGCTTTGCTAAAGCATTGACCAGAGTAGGCCCAACCGGCGAACCTGACCAATGCATGAATTCCTCATAAACAAAACTTGGCATGCGGACCAAATGTGCATCCCTATCAAAAGATGGGAGAGGGAGACGGTGGTACAAGGTTGGATAATATTGTACCAGGATGATAAGGCTAGGATGGAAATCACCCAGGTCAGAATGTGAAATAAGTCCCTGTACAGGATGGTTTGAGACAAAGATACAGATAATATGCAATACATCATTTGTTTTGATCATTCTATAAAAGTAGAATTAGAAAGCAGGGAAACTTTGTAGAAGCCTAAGGGAGCCTGCATAGTGTTGTGCTGACTACCTTATCACAGATATAAATGCCTTAACTCCTGGTCTGAAGTACTTGTTTGGTCAAAATAGTGTTAGGGCTGTGCTTGTAGACATTAAACCTGGCCAAATCTTTGCCAGTGAACTGACCCTGTGGTTGTTCTTTAAGACAATATTGGTGAATCTCCTGGCCGTGACTTGTCAACACCACAGTTCCTGAGGCTTCAACCCTGACAACAGATCAATAACACCTGACGAGGACAACAGCATCAATGAGGCTGATATCACTTGACAATAGCTCTGTGCTCAGAGATGGGTTTCCTATTTACTCTAAATACTTCGAAGAAATGGACATCCTTCCAAAAGGTATATCCTGCATAATTAAAGATTGTGCCACCACTTAATTAAAAACCACAGAAGGATTTTTCTTCTATGTAAAAATAGTTACTTCTTGTTGCAGGAATGAGGATGAGCCTAATTAAACAGTACAAGTCCGCATTTCACCACCCTACCTTAGAAAACCTTTCTTTGTGTAGTGCTTCACGGCTGGAGGGACTCTTCTGGAATCAAAGTCAGGGAAGGCTGCTCTGAATAGTACCATGTACCCTGAAAAGTACAACAGTTTGTTTCCTGGGCACCGAAACTCCCCTGTGGGGGTAGTTGGGGCAGTACCCAATAGGGGGGTCCTGGCAGATGCTGCACTGGGATAATGGGGAAAGGAGAGCCATGCAGGAGTGTTGCGTCTCTGCCTAATCACCCCAGTACTGTATGAATGCCTGCCCCTGTTCCTGTGGATTGTGGGACATATGTTGATTTGAAAGGTCACAATGTAGCTTTGCCTATCTGTTACATGAGGGAATGATTGTCAGGAGGGGAACAGACGAGAGGAGACATTACAATGGAATTATATCGTAATAACAATGAGCATAGTTACTTTCTACTTCCTGGCTTTTTTGTAACTGTGGAGCGGAAGATGTATTTCTAAATTTGGATATCCTTTATCTACTCTCTTACGGTAAGGCATTATTCCAAGGCACACCTCTTCCTCAAAACCCAGATAATTATGTTTGTTCAAACCACCCACTCCTTTTAATAGCAGATTCTGGTTCTGATAAGATGCCTCTCTACCTAATTATACAGAACATTTGAATATTCTGACCTGGAAATACCGCATAACAAAACTTACGCCGATTGTACAGCTTACCCTTTCTCTGTTTTGGTGAAGACAACATTCAGTGTTTCTAGGGGCTGAGTTACTAACCAAGTTATAATATAAATCCTGATTTTCCAATTACCATATTCCTGATGTATAAGTTGAGTTTTGAAGCCCAAGCTGTGTGTCTTAGAAATCAAACTTGACTTATACACTGTGCCACATCAGATGATTGGGGATGGGGATGGACTGGACTCAGTGCTTGGCCTGCATGGCCCCATTCCCTGCGAGCAGTGTTGCCAGTGCTGCTTGCAGAGGATGAGGCTGTGCCAGCCAAGCATTAAGCCCAGCTGAACCCAGGCCCATCCCTGTCTTTTGTGAGTGGTGTTGGGCTTGCAGGGGATGGGGCTGCACCAATCGAGCACTGAGCCTGGCCTTGTCAGCTGCAAGAAGCTGAATGCCAAGCCTGTTGCTGCTCACAGGGGATGGGGCTGAGCTCGGCACGCAGCTGGTGCAGCCCCATCCCCTGTGAGCAGTGCCAGGCTCAGTGTCCAGTAGCCCCGTCCACTGCCAGCTCAGCACCACTGTCAGGAGACAAGGATAGGAATGGGGATGGGGTCATCCAGGATCAGACTCAGCTGGCACAGCCTCATTCCCTGTGAGCAGCACCAGCAGTGCCACTTACAGGAGATGGGGCTATGCCAGCCAAGTGCTAAGCCAGCCTTGTTCCTGTCCCTATCCCCTTCCCCTTCTCTTTCCCCATCCTCTGTGAGTAGCAACAAGCTTGGTGTCACTCTCAAGGGACAGGGATGAGGCCAGGCTTGGTGCTCAGCTGACACAGCCCCATCCCCTATGAATGGCACCGGTAGCACTGCTCACAGGGGATGAAGCCACACCAGCTGAGCGCTGACCCCAGTCCTAATTTATACACTGTACCTATGAAAATCCTTACCTTTCAGATCAGAAAACTAGGGGTTGACCTATATACTGGCTCTATAAGAGTGTGCCAGTGTTTGCCCTGGCATTCGCATGAGGCAGGCACAAAGTAGCAGCCCAGAGGGACACCTCTAGCAAATGAGAGCAGTAGACGCAACTCTGCAGACATGGTGTAGATGCGGAGTGCTGCTGCCAAGGGCCTCACACTGGCACTGCTGCCTGCCATGGGCTCTTCTGAGGCCTCCACCCAGATGGAGCTCATGGCGGGGTCAGTGGCCCCTTGCTCCCCTGTCTGTGGGGGGCAGGCTCAGTGGGGCCCTGGGGGGAGCAGGTGAGGGCACTCCAGGCTGAGGTGAGCAGGCTGAGGGGGATCAGGGATGTAGAGGATGAAATTGATGCCTATCTCTGTTCTCTGCAGGCCTGGTCACCCACTATACAGCCCCCACAGGAGACGCATCCAACACAGGAGTGGCAGAAGGTGTCCAGATCCAGAACTGCTCCACCTAGAGTGGTGGAAGCTCCCTAGGTACACCTGGGGAACAGGTTTGAGGCCCTGGCAGCTGTGACGGAAGAAGACAGAGCAAATGCCTCCGGCAGGGATGATGCCACTCCCCACATGACATGGAATAGCTAGAGATCGAACACCAGCAGAAAGAAATGCAAGGTCCTTGTCATCAGAGACTGCATCATATGAGGGCTGGAAGGTCTCATCTGCTGGCCTGACCCCATGATGCGGGAGGTCTGTGTCATGTCTGGGGCTCGGGTTCAGGACATCACGGAGAGGATCTCGGCCTACATCTGACATGCGGACCAGTACCCCATGGCTGTCATCCATGTGGGAATGAATGACGCGGCCAGGGGAAACCCTAACCACATTATGAAGGACTTCAAGGCTCTGGAGGCCAAGCTTAAGGGGACAGGGGTGAAGGTGGTATTCTCCGCTCTTCTTCCGGTGAGTAGGCAGGGACGGCAACACGAGGCCTGCATTGGCGAGGTCAACCGGCACTTACGGAGTTGGTGCCACCAGGCAGGCCTTGGGTTCCTAGATAATGACCCATGCTTTTGGATGGGGGACTTGCTGGGATGGGATGGGCTTCACCTCTCTCCCAAAGGCAAGCTTTGGGATGGGCTTCAGCTCTCTCCCAAAGGCAAGCTTTGGGATGGGCTTCACCTCTCTCCCAAAGGCAGCCATGTTGGCTGATCTCATACGGCGAGTTTTAAACTAGCCTCACCGGGGGAGGGGGCTGCAGGAAGATGTGGAGACACCACCCAAGAAAGACAGGTGACACATGCAAGGAGTGCCCAGGTAAGACACAGGGGTCCAGGTAGTCTTCCTAATCAGGGGGTGGCACACACAGCTATGCAAGGCCTTAAATGCCTGTATACCAATGCTTGGAGTATGGGGAACAAATAGGAGGAACTCACCCTCAGAATGCCAGTTCCAACCCAGACATAGTAGGGATCATAGAAACAGGGTTCATCCCATGACTGGGCAGTTAGCATTAGGGGCTATAGGCTCTACAGGCAGGATAGAGAAGGAAGGAAGGGAGGGGGTGTGGAGCTCTATGTCAAAGAGCAATACACATCCTGTGCCAGCAAAATGGGGTCAGAGGAGGGACAATCTGTAGTGCTTTGGGCCAAGATACAAGGGGGTCGTGGGGAGAGGGATTTAACAGTGGGGGTCTACTACAGACTCCCCAACCAAGGGGAGAAGCTGGACCAGGAATTTTCGAGCCAGCTTGCAGAGGCACTTAAGGCAAGGGATGTAGTTGTCATGGGTGATCTAAATTACCCAGACATCTGCTGGGAGGAGCAGTCAGCTAGGTTGGGCTGTTCCAGAAGATACCTGGCTAAGATACAGAACGTCCACTTATCCCAGGAGGTGCACAGTCCCACCAGAGGGAATGCCCTGTTGGACCTGGTCCTGGCCACAGGTGATGATCTGGTAAGGGGATGCCAGGTCCTTGACCACCTGGGTGATAGTGATCATCACTTGCTGGAATTCATCATCCAGAGCAGGTGACAAGGACCTCCAGAAGGACAGTAGCCCTAGACTTCAAGAGGGCCAACTTCAAAGATTTGCAGAAACTGGCAGGAAAGGTGCTGGGGTTCTCCAGGGCAGGGGAACTCAGTGCCCAAGATGATAGGTTGTTCTTTAAGGAGACGATACTCAGGGCCCAAGGGGTGACAATCCCAACAAGAAGCAAGGGGGGGAAGAGTGCCCAAAAACTTCCGTGGCTCACCAAGGGTGTCCAGGAATGCCTGGTTGCCAAAAAGATGGTGTGCACCTGGTGGAAGGGGGGTGGCAACATCCAAAGAGGAGTATACCGCCACTGCTCGGGCCTGCAGGGGGGCTCTTCAGAAAGCTAAGGCGGACATAGAGCTAGGACTACCGTCCAAGATCAAAGATAATAAAAAGTCCATTTTCAAATATATAGGGAGGATGAAGAAGGCACCGGGAAATGTGGGGCCCCTGCAAGATGCGCTGGGCAATCTGGTGGTTGCACCAGAGGAGAAGCCAGACCTCTTTAACAAATTCTTCACCTCTGATTTCTTGTGCAGCGACTGGGACACCCCCACCGTGATTTAAGATGAACTCAAGGGAAACGTCTCAAGACCTAAGGTTAAGAAGGACCAGGTTAGAGTGCTTCTGGAGGGGCTTGACGTGTTCAAATCAGCAGGTCCAGATGCTCTCCAGCCCAGGGTGTTGAGGGAGCTAGCAGGGGTTATTGCAGGGTCCTTGGCATGGCTTTATGAGCACGCCTGGTGCTTGGGCCAGGTGCCAGATGATTGGAAGATAGCCAATGTGGTCCCCATCTTTAAGAAAGGGAGAAGGGAGGACCCAGGCAACTATAGGCCCATCAGTCTTACCTCAATCCTGGGGAAACTCTTTGAGAAGATCATCAAGGAGCACATCTGTGATGGCCCGGCTTTGTGATTGCTTTATACAATCAGGTCACAAAATCATTGGATGCAGGTGTCACCGTGGATGTAGTCTTTCTGGACTTCAGCAAGGCCTTTGACACTGTTGACCACCCCATCCTCATTAAAAAACTGGGTGACTGTGGCATCGATACCTACACAGTCAGATGGATTGCAAATTGACTGAAAGGTCGTACTCAGAGGGTGGTGGTGGACGAGTCATATTCGACCTGGGGGGAAGTGGGCAGCCGAGTCCCCCAGGGCTCGGTCCTTGGGCCCACACTGTTCAATTTCTTTATCAGCAATTTAGACGATGGGGTGAAAAGCAATCTGTTCAAATTTGCTGACGATACCAAAATTTGGGGTGAGGTGGGCATGTTAGCAGGGAGGGAAAGATTGCAGAAAGACCTGGATAGGTTGCAAGGGTGGGCTAACAAAAACAGGATGCGCTTCTATACTGACAAGTGCAGGGTGCTGCACTTGGGCAGTAGGAACCAGCAGCACACTTATAAGATGGGAAACTCCCTTCTTGAGAGCACGGAGGCAGAAAGGGATCTTGGA
>JAGPOW010003316.1:5418469-5436380 GCA_030014935.1 Caiman crocodilus | reverse complement strand
AGGAGGTCAGCCACAGCCAGCTGGGTCCAAGGTGCCAGCTCTGAGCAGGCAGGGTCCTAGCAGGAATTCTGGTGTTCCCTATTGGAAAACTGAAAAATCACTGATAAAAAAAATCCCAAAGTCACGGTGTAAAATACCCCAAAATTCATGTTCTTCCAAGACAAGTAAAACAAAAGACCACTCTAAAGAGAGAGAGAAAGTGAGACAGAGACAACGATTAGTTGTACAATGTTTTATTGATATAGCCACATGTTAAACCATGTCTCTTACCATAACAATAAAGTGATTTCTAAATACATGTTTCATGAATTCATGAATACATAAATACATGTTTTGCTGCCCTCCTACAGAGACTATGACCCCTGCACAGGGCTTATGGCCCCCCAACAGGGGGTTCAGCCCCCACACAAGGGCTACAGTCCCCCAACAATAAAAAGCCTCTACTTACTCTAGAAGTAGGTCTGGGAGGGCTCCAGGGCCTCCTGGCAGAGCTCCCCAGGCAGCACATGGCAGTGGGGGGCAGGAGGGCCTAGGCTGGGGCTGCTGGGCTGTCCCTCTTCCCTGTGCTACGCAGGTAGGGCCCCAGTGATGCATACAGCAGCTAAACTGCCAGTACGTGCCAGGGGTGGTTTGTTTGTTTTTAAAACTGAGGCGGGCAGGGATTGGGGGTTTGTGGGATGGGGCCAGGCCAGAGAGTGTTTGAGGGGCACAGTGGGGAGAGGGGCCAGGCAAGGATGTTATAAGGGGGGAGGGTGGTAAGCAGGTGGTGGGGCCAGCCAGAAAAATGATTGGGGGGTTGGGGGGGCTGGTGGGGGTGGGGCTGGGCAGGGCAGAGGGTGGTGGGGCTAGGAGAGTGGGTGGGGCTGTTGGGGGAACCCCCCATGGTCCCCTCTCCCCTCCCCCATCCTGCACCCCCACAACCCCTTAGTCACGGCACTGGAGCCGTCTTGCTGAACACACAGCCAGACCAACCACAGAGACATGCCCTGCCCTGCTTTTCTAAACTTCAGGGGTTTTAGAGCCCTGGCTATCCAGAAGTCAAATTTTCTCCCTGTGCTGCAAACTTGCAGTGCGGGGAACATTGAGACAGGGCAAGAGGCACATGCAGGAATGAGACAAAGGGGTTTGAGAAGGGCCAGAGGCATGTGTGCACTTGTCTGGATGTGCCCTATGGAAGCAGCTCAGAACAGGGATACTCCTGCCCTGCTCTGCTACCGTAGAGCAACCAGAGGGAACTCCAGGTTCCCTAGGTGCCAGCCCTGGGTTGGCAGGGGGCACCAGGGTAAAGCCTGGGTTCTGGAGGGCAGGGGGAACTGTCCCACCTCTGGGGCAGCTGCTTACCACTCTGCACTCCTGCCCCAGGCAGCTGCCTGCTGCCAAGGCTGGCTGCAATCTCTCAGATCGGACCTGGGGCCCAGGAGCTTCCTGCTGCAGGGCTTAGTGAACATTTTCCTCACCCCCTCTCCAATTGGCTGATCAGAGCTGGGGCTGGAAAGGAGGCAGCTGTCTGGTGGAGGGGACAGTTCCTCCCCCTACCTCGCTGCCTGTGATGACTGGGAGCAATTTGCAGCTATGTAACGATGCACAACTGTGTGTTGGCTAATATGCAGTAAATCTACTACCTGTATTTAGTCTACCTGTGTTTAGTAAATTAGTCTCTTGTACAGTGAAGGGTCTCATATAGATGCACCTAGAGAGGATGTCAGATTATGGAGAGAGAAGGAGACTTCTCTTCTCCCTACCCATTGCAGCTCTCAAAATGGGCCCTCAAAGTGGAGGAAGCACTTTCTCCAAGAATGCAGGAGTGATGTGCAGTGACCAATACTGTTCTATGCCACTAAGGAGCAAAAGGGGGCATTCTCCTGTTGTCCACCAGAAGTGTGTTGTATATTGTCTCCTAGACTACTGAGCCTCTTCACTGTCCCTACTGTGATAGTATGCCCAAAAGGAAAAAGCTCTTGATAGTAATATTATTAATAATAAACATATAATCATCAAAAGTTAGGGTTGGAAGGGATCTCAGGAGGGCATGTAGACCATGGTGGACAAAATATGGCCCATGGGCTGGATCCAGCCCATGGAGTGGCTTTATCTGGCTCATGGGGGTGTCCCTTGTGTCATATTGAATGAAACAGTTTGAATGTTTGTAATGATTGCCCATTAGCCAGTTTCAGGAAGAAGACAAGACACACACAGGTCCCCACAAACCCCATATCCACCAACCCACGCCCACAGTTACAACAACACCCTCCCCTCCATATACACATCCTCATAAACACACCCACATCCTCCCACAAACCCCATACCCCACACTCTTTCACACCCTGCACAATATACGAGAGGAAGACTTCATTCGGAGCTATTATGAAATCACTTCTATACATAAAGCACACATGTACACTAATCAGAGCAAAAATATTTAAAAAAATAAAATTAAAATATAATATTATGGATGTTTGATTTTTAGTATATAATTTGGTGGGGGGTTTTCTGGTTGCAAGGTGGCAAACCCCCTTCCCAAAAGGAATACTTCCAGGGACAAGGGGAGGGCTTTCTAATGGCAAAGATCAGAGGTTAGGGGCAGGATATTTGGTCCCAAGATGGCAACCAGGGGTGGGTTGCTTGTCAAGGGGCAGGGCCACCCTTGTGGCCCTTGACAACTCACCAAAACTTGTTAAGCAGTCCTATGGCCAAATAGTTGTCTGCTCCTGATCTAGTCCCTGCTCCAAGCAGGACCATCCCCAACTAGATCATGCCAGGCAAGGCTTTGTCTAGCTGGGTTTTGAAAACCATTGTCATCATCATCATTGTTGTTGCTGTTTATTATTTGCAATAGTTCTTAGAAGTGCCAGCCAGGGATCAGAGCCCAAATACGCTGCTTTGGCATGCAATGCATATAATTAAAATACAGGCTTGAAGGCATGAGATTACAGTGAGCCGTAAACACAATTTGGAGATAATTGCACAGAATCTCTCTCCCTACTTTAAGCTTAAAGGGCCAAGCCAACCAGATGTGCAAAACTTATCTGGTCTTCTTGGACTGCAGGAGTCCTCCATCTTATTGACTTAAGGCTTGGTCCACATTTTAAGCTATAAGTAGGGTAAAAGTTTAATTAGCAGTCTGTTTTGGAGGGATCAAATGGAGTGAGAGGGAGGTATTTTTACTGATATGCTGGTGCCAATAAAAGCCCTAGTGTGGACTCATTTAGAACCATCTCATCTGTATGGATTTCCCTCTTCCAGCAAAGGAATTGTTATTTTGGTATCACCAGAGTCAGGTCTGGATATCTGTTATAGCCACAGAGACTTAACAGGTCAAAGGGTCCCTTGCAAGCTGTCATTTTTTGTTAAGAATTCAGCAGAGGAAGGTTTGGGCTTCTTTTACCTTTAAAGATCACATCTGCCAAGCTCATTCATGGTTGTCCATGCACTCTGCCTCCATCCACCTCATATCTATCCCACTGCAGGAGCACAACATTTGCATGTTGAATCTGATCCCCATACTCCTTGTTAAAGTTGCCTTATTCTCAACTGACACGAGACCACAAATTTCTTTGTGACACAATCACACTAGGGGCTGTGAAGAAGGCCATATACCTGTTGACCTTGCAAGCTCTAAGTGCTTCTCTCCAACTTGTTTTAATGTTTGTGTTTCTAGTCTATGTAAGTGTGCTGTCACCCCTGCCAGGTTGACCACTCAATGCAGTAGTTAGGCACATACTGCAACTGAAATAGAGGTCCTGGAAGAGAGTGAAAAGTCACCTGCAGTTACAGAACCAGCTCCAAAGAAAGACTAGTACCCATTTGGAGTCACTGCTTTCGATATTCAGTGTCAGCAGATCACTTGTTTCCTCCTTTCAAAGGAGGCATGTGATTTTGGTGCTAGCATCCTTGATGTAAAGCACCTGAGAACTTCTTTTGCAACGTATATGGTTGCTGCCACTGTTGGCTGGCAGTATCTCAAAGCAGGATAACACCATCCTAGCACACAAGGTTCAGGAGAGGCAATTCCTTAGCATTTTTTTACTCCTACGTGGGCTTCAGCTACATAAATTGGAATATGAAATAACACAGATGAGATTATATAACCTCAGTATACTCCTGAGTCTACTGAAAAACAATCTGTCATGCAACCATTGACCCGCACACTGCTAGAAACACCCCAGTAAAACTCCTCCACCCAGCACTTTAAAGGTACATCTTCATCACATATCTCCTATACCTTGCAGGAAATGCCTTGCATATGCCACATTTTCCTATACCTTGCAGGGTGGCATCCTCGAATGCACCATGCTGCTCTCTATGGAGTATGTCCTAAACAAAAAGCCATGTAGCCACATGTGGTAGTGCTTTAGACAGGCTTAATTATTAGCACTGAGCCTTGGCCCAGGAGAGCTCAAATGCACGTTTAATGCTCAGTGAGCAGTTGGGTCACTGGAAGAGATCTATCACATTTCGCTGGATGAAGTTCACCTTTTAACCCTATTATCAGCTTGTTTCTGTCCAAATCACTTTGACATTTCACACAGCATGTCCAGAAAGCACACATTGAAGATGTGACTTTGAATCTCCTAGGTTTGTGGCCTGATTTCTTGTAGAGCGAAACTCAGTTGCTCTGCTAGGGGCTTTGCCATTCAGTGAATCATCCACACTTCATGAAGAACCGGTTCTGATACTTGATTTCACCCCCTGTTTAAATTACCTCACTTGTTTTCCAAAAAACCATAACTAATCTTATTTGCCAAATCTGCCAGCTTGCCTCATCTTGCCACTCCCCAGAAAAACTCAGTCACCACTTGCCAGCTCAAATGTCTGTGAGGAAAGACCAAACTTGATTTTGCAGAATGAACCTAAATCACACAGAAGCAATTTTTGGCGATTCAGATCCATTAAAAACATCCAGGTCTTTAATTGCAGCTGCTGCTGACTCTTGACATTGCAGTGTTGTTGAAGGTAAAGCCTGGCAGGCTTGAGGTCCAGTATGATTAGGACCCTGCTTAATTTGTGGCCAGACAAAGAAAGAGTCATGGCATGGCCAGGGCACAAAGGCCTGATTTTCCGGGGATTTCCCGGTGGCTCCATCCTTCACTGGTGATTGGTGCAGAGGCCCCAAGGAGGAGGAGGGGCATGGGGCAGCTGCCATCTTGGCTGTCCTTCATGCCACCCCATCACCCCTCCATGGTGGGCCTCAAGACAGCAAGGACCATTGGCTCCCACTGGGTTTCCTCAAAATCCATGAAATCATTAATTAAGTAGGTCCCTAACTAGGGTACATTGATGTCTTGGTTCTGGCTCATAAAGTAGGGCCCGTGGATTAGACTCTCCGGTTGTGTAAATCTGCATCATTTCACTGCAGGATGCAGCCTGTTGGCCTCGCTGGAACATTGATCAATACTGCTGCTCACACAAAGGCTTTGCTAAAGCCAGAATAGGCCTCGCCAGCAAACTCGACCCATGTAGGAACTCCTCACCTTAACAAAATTTGGCATGTGGGCCAGATGTGCATTCCCACCAAGAGATGGGAGGGGGAGATCGTGGTACAAGGATAATCTAGTACCAGGATGATAAGGCTGGAGTGGGAGCATGCAGATCAGAACGTGAAACAAGCCCCTGGTACAGGATGGCTTGAGATACTCAGGATGCAGATGGGGTGCAATATGTAATTTGTTTTGATTACTGTATAAAAGGAGAATTGGAAAGCAGGGAAACTTCTGTAGTGGTCTGGGGGAGCCCACATGATGTTGTAGCTACTACCATGCTGCAGGTACAAATGCCTTAACTCCTGGTCTGACATACTTGTTAGGCCAAAACGGGTTAGCACTTGGCTGAACTGAGTCTGTGGTTGTTTTCAAGACTAGATTTGGTGCTGGAATCTTCTGCCTGAGACTTTTGCCAGCACTGCAGGTCCTGAGACTTCAAGATTGACAGTACATCAAAAACACCCAAAGAGGATAACAACAATGACACCAATAACACCTGATGACACAGCAGCTATTCCAATAGCATACTGCAGAATCCTGTAGGCTATTGGACAGATGCTCAGCAGCCTCCCTAGCTCAGGGCAATGTGCCCTACTTTTTGTTGCATAGGTCAGGATGCAGGATTAAGTAGGTTCCTGGATCTACTTCACCAGCAAGAAGCACTTAAGTTCCAGACCCCATCAAGCATAGACCCTTACAACAGAATGTATATACCGTATTTTCCCACATACAATGCTCACTTTTCCACCCCCCCCACCCCATGTAAGTCCCCTAAAATTGGGATGCATATATTAAGCAGGGAAGCTGATTTCCTGACTGAGATACAACCCACTTGCTTTGATTCCTGCTCCACCGTGCAGCAGCTGTGGCATGATTATTTTGGAAGCTGAGGGGGTCCGTTAGTTTAAAGGCTCATTGTTCTTCACTCCGGAGGTGGAAATGACCCTCTCTTCTTTTTAATGGTCTCGATGTTCCACTGATCAAGCTAATCTTTTTAGGGCAATTTCACTGTCTGCTAGTTGCTCTCCTCCTATTTCACAGCCTTGGAGACTAGCTTTTTCCAGAATCATAGCTCTACCCCCGAAAAGCAGTATGCAGCAACAGCTAGGGTTTCAGCTTTACTTAAGCAGGAAAGGGAGGATGAGGGAACTGAAAATTAGGCTCTAACCCTGCTCTATGCAGCTGTAGCTTTGGAATTTTTTTTCATTCTGCCTTATGAAAATAAGGTATATTTATATTTCAGGACATGGTGTATGTGAGAAAATATGGTAACTTGATGGGGCAGATGTATGTCAGGTGACATCAGCTGGAAATGTGGCCCTAAATGGTTATATGAAATGGAGGCCAGGTGTGCTATGAGGAAGGACTCATGTTGAGAGCTGCAACCCAACTTGGAGTTCGATGGGATGGGTGAGGAAATATAAAAAGATGCAGAATGAAGGGTAATTTCTGATTAGAATCAGACAGCAAAGAAGCAAAAGGATGACTGAAAGGACAAGGGCTTGCTCTGTGCTTAATTGCTTGGCCTGGTCCATGTGTTTAGCTTCTTCACCTATATTCACAGTTCTTTAAACTGCCCATTATTGGATAGGGGTCATTGGGCTCGAGTGGTGATCCAAGCCAACCCCCTCCCCCCAAACGCTCAAAACATGCACTCCTCCCTGGGCACCCTGTTCATGTCTGACCTTGTTATCGTCACTGAATCCTTCTGTAGCCAGACGATTCCCCGTTTTGAGCATTCTGCTAAATATTTATTTTGAACTATGTCTACCTTTGATTCAGATGGCAGCTACAGCAGGAGAAAGGATTGTACAATGAGTAATGTGGGCAAAGAAACACCCACAACATCACCCAGGGCAGTTTGGATATTTCTTTTCCTGGCCATCACCCACTCTAATTGGGCCAAGACTGTATACAGCAGACAAGCTAAAGACGCTGCATTGTACAGCTCCATGAGTATAACATGAGCAGTCCACAGTACTTAATGCCACAAAGAGGTGGGAGATACCACCACCGTGTGCTATCATTTGGAAACTGGAGGTGCCCAAAATGTTTTTTTTAATTAAAGTGAATTGAAAAGCCAATGTTTAAGTACAATTTCCACATGCAAAAATCACATCAGTACTTGCAATGTGGAAGCAAACTTCCTTTTTAGTTTATTTTAAATGTATAGACAATGATGCTTCTGAATTTGAAGAGCAATTCATATTTTCACATACGCTTATTTCCATGGCTAAGAATCGCCTCCATTGCTCCCTGTCTCCCTCGCTCTGCATCCCCACAGCCTGTCACCTTGTAGGAAGAAAGCAGGTTGATCAGGATACCTTGGCTCTTAGTAAATCCAGGCTAGCTCTTCCTCATCGCCAGGAATCCTGGTTTTTCTTCAGTTTAAAAAAAATCCCCAATTTTCGGTAAAAAGAAAGTAACCGTGAATCCACATTTTCCATGAATAAATGAAACACCACTAATGTCTATATATCAGGAGGAGAGTAACTAGATATATCTATATATTAGTGGTGTTTCATTTAAATCATGGAAAATGTGGATTTGGGATTACTTTATTTTACTGAAAACTGGGGATTTTTTTTTAAATCAGTGAAAATCAGGATTCCTGCTCGTCACTTTGTTCTCTAGGTGTTTCACAATAGATTCCTTGAGGATCTGCCCAGGATCCTTCCAGGTGTGAGGTCAGGCTGACTGATCTGTAGTTCCCTAGATCCTCTTTCTTCCCTTTCTTAAAGATGGGCACTATATTTGCCCTTCTCCGGTCTTTTAGGATCTCACCCAATTTCCATGAGTTTGCAGAAAGAATAGCCAATTACCCTGAAATGATCTCAGCCAATTCCTTCAGTGCCCTTGGGTGCATCTCATCTGACCCTACTTAGTGAAAGGATGTTGCTTCTCCAAGTGATCCCTAGCCTGTTCTGCATTATTCTGCATTAGGCTGTTTGTTTCCTTTCCTATCTTTGCAGCCAGCAGCACCCGATAGTTACCTCTATTTGTGAAGCCTGAAAGTAAGAAAGTCATTAAATACTTCAGCCTTCTCTGCGTGATCTATAAGAGATCTACTGCTTCCTTGTTCTTCCTCTGGCTTTTGACATACTGACAGATCCCTTTTGTTGACTTTTACGTTCCTTGGCAGCAGCGTCTCAAATTGTGTCTTGGTCTTCGGCGCAAGAACATATCTTTATAGTTGAAGAAACGTAGATTAAAATCAGTCCCAAAATTTGGCCCTTAGTGTCATTTCATTTTGTTTTCCACATGTGAAATATGTTGGCTTACCGTATCTACCTGGAAAACCACTTAGATCTCAACAAAGACTTTGGGTCAGATTTTATTCCACCTCTTGAGTGCATAGGGGGGCTTAGACACCTTAACTTCAATTTGATTTCACTGTTCCCTGTAAAACCATTGAAGAAAAGCTGGATGGGTCCTTCTCCTAACTTCTTTATTAAAACTCAGTCTCAGGATGGCAGCGTGTGACAAAAGTAGTTGCATGGATGGATTTTCAGAACTTGAATACAGCTGAAGTCCTGGACCCCTAAGTCCACTTAAATGCATGTATTAAGTGGAATCAAATCTACCCCCTTCTTAACTTTGAGTTATCCATGCACAAACTGATAGTTTTCAAGTTAGCTTAGTATGAGGGGAAGTGGCCACCCTGTGAAATCTCTAATGTCTAAGACATTAGAAATCTCTATTTCTTAGACCAACATGGCTATAACATATATCCTTGACGCCCTCTGGTATAACACTCAACTGACACAGAGTGCATGCAATAGCCATTAACAAGAGCTCTCATGAGCTGCACCTTAAACTTCTTAGGGCCTGGCTAAGTCAAGGTTAAAGAGACTCTATGGTCAAATTACAGGGTCAAGTATAGATTTAAGTTTAGAACGATGCTCAAATATTAATGTTAATTATCCCTGAAGAGAAGAGATTTCTTCAGTTACAGAAACATCTGCTGATCATCAGCTAGTAACCCATTTGGTGTCACCGGCAACCACAGGCAACATCATCACATCGATTCCTTTTTCTCTACAGCAGACAAGCATTCGTTTAGTTTGAATATCTTGTATCTTAAGTTCAAAAGTTTCTACAGTTTTCCTAATTTCCAGCTATTTACTTTTCCATGGATTACCTCTTTTCTACCTTGGATAACTCAACTACAGTAGAGTTTCCCTTACTTATCTTTGCATTATTTCCCCCTTGTTTCCCCCCCGCTTCCTTCCCTTCTCTACCTTTTTTTCCTAATAGTCATTGATTTACATTCTCACTGACCTTCTGTCATACTTTTAGCTTCTTTCATTCATAGATTCATAGATATTAGGGCTGGTAGGGACATCATCAAATTGTCGGATCCAGCCCTCTGCGCCAGGGGCAGGAAGTCAGCTGGGGTCAAAGGATAGCAAGCAAGATAAACATCCAAATGTTTCTTAAAATTGTCTAGAACAGGTGCTTGCACCACCTCTGTGGGGAGCCTATTCCAGGCCTTGGGGGTTCAGACAGTAAAGAATTTTTTCCTTATGTCCAGCCTAAAATGGTCTTGCAGGTGTTTGTGACCTTCGGACCTTGTCATCCCCTAGGGAGCTCTGGAGAACAGGTACACCCCTTAGATACTTATAAACTGCTACCATGTCACCCCTGAGCCAGCGCTTCTCCAGGCTGAAGAGTCCTATAGCTCACAGCCTCTCTTCATAAGGCCTGTTCTCTTGCCCTCTGATCATGCACATGGCTCTCTTCTGGACTCTTCCAAACTTCGCCATGTCCTTCCTAAATTGTGAAGCCCAGAACTGGATGCTGTACTCCAGCTGCGACCTCACCAAGGCCAAGTACAGCAGGAAGATGACATCCTGGGTCACGCTTGAGATGCATCAGTAGATGCAAGCCAGAGTTTTGTTCACTTCACTGCCTGCAGTATCACATTGGTGGCTTGTATTCATCTTGTGGTCAATCATGACCCTGAAGTCTCTTTCGGTCATGGTGCTAGTGAGTGTAGCATTGCTAAGCCTATAAGTATGATGTGGGGTTTTTTCCCCCCAGGGGCAGCACCTTGCATTTCTCCATATTGAACGCTACTATCACCCTGTGGGGTCAGGTCAACACTCAGGATCCTGATATTGTTCTGTTAGACAGGAGGGTGTGGTGTACAATTGCACATGCACACACTCAACAATCAATTAGGTGCATATAAATACACTAGGCACATGCACCCACACCAGACACACACACACACACACACGTTGCATATACCCCCAAAATTACCAGCTTAGGCATATGCAGACCTATGCCCAATTCAAGCACCTATACACTATACACACCAGAAGTTAGACAAAAATCAATTGTCAATACCTGCACTCAATACACATACATGGATCACTAATTCTTATATCATGCACATGATGACATATATATATATATATATATATATATATTCACCAGTTTACACACAAACCACCCACCTACACATACACACAGGTGAGTTCCTAACTTGGATGGTACGGTATGGGTACATGTGTGCTTGGGGTATGTGGGATACCGGGGCAGGGGAAAGGTTAAGGTGAGAGAGAGAGTTAAAATATAGGGAGTGAAGGTTGCCAGAACCATGAATGGAACAAGTAGACTGGAGAGAAGCTGGCTGAGGATCTGAGGCTTGGAGTTACTTTAGGTTATTTGACCTGAACTGAATAAAGGAAAATGCCTAAAGCCTGCAGACATAGGGAGTGATACGGGAGAGAAGCTGGAGCTACAGGGGAGCCAAAAAGGTAAGCAAGGAGAGGGAAACTGGAACTGGGGCAAAAGGGGAGCTAGAGAGGGCGTGGAAGGAACTGGAAGCTGGCTGGGGAACCAGGGGTGCTGGAGAAGGACTGCTGGGGAGCTCAGAAAGCTATGGTAGGAAGGGGCTGCTGGTTCTAGGAGCTAGAGAAGGGCTCCAGATGCTGGGAAAACTGTGGGGCAGCCTGGAGGAGCTGTGGGGAAGTCAGTGGCAAGCCAGAGGATTGTGGGGGAGAGGAAGCGACTAGTGTGGGTGTGGGTAAAGCCAGAGAACAGGGAGAGAGGGGGCAGGAAAGGTCGGGAAGAGAAGGCAGAGAGAAATAGGGAGAGAGCAGGAGTCAGAAAGCAGCAGAAATGACAGGAAGGAGACAGTAGACAGCAGGAGCAGGGCCAGGAAGCTAAAGATGGCAGAAAAGGGGAGCTGGAAGTGAGAGGAGATTGGGAAATGAAGGTGGGGTGGAGCTGGAGCTGAGAGAGAGAGAGACTAGAATTTAAAATAGGGAAGGGACCGGAGTTCAGTAAAACACGATCCAGCTCGGGGTTGCAAATGACAGTGGTTTTATTGAACTGGAGAGATGATGACACAATATCTTACTGGTTCTTCACACACACACACTGGAAGTAGGGGTTAAAGAGGCTTTGTGCAGGGGCTGAAGTCCAGAAGGAGAGAGAATCCAAGTTGCAGGAGGAAGTGTGTGGGTGATATCTACCTATCCCAGACTGAAGGTTGATCCTTGGTGGCCAGTTGGGGTCTCCTTCAGCATGGCATTGTCCAGAGGGGTCACCGGCAGGGCTTCTGGAGTGGATAGGCTATGTGACATGAAGCTGGTCTGGTCCGAATGGAAAACGGCATTCCTGAGGAGTCAGCCTTCACTACCCATTTTTATGGGGCAGACTACCTATGATCTCCTATGGGGAGGGCATTTCCAGAGGGTTCCAGGTGTTCTTACCGAGCATGCACAGCCTTGGCACAATGGTGGGCTGCCTCATCTTTTGTTTCTTGAATGCTGAGGGTCGTTCCAAGGGCTGGGTCATTGGTCCAGGTATTGGCGTTGATGGTTTGGTCATTTAGAGGGAGGTAGTTTTAGACCTACTGCCATTGTCTCTCAAGCACCCTCATTCATCCCCATTCATTCAGGAACCAAGTTACATAGGAGAGGTGGGTATGAGTCATAGATTACACAACAGGGCATGGGGACAAGATAGAGACTTGACAAACAAAATGGAAACTTGACATGACTTATGCTAACTTACATACATAGGCCTAAATCATACAGTATCAGTAAAACAGTAATATAGAACAGTAAAAATCAATAAACACAATACTTATACAATATAAGGAAGGAGAAAAAAACCAAATACAATTTGCTACCAAAATAAAATGTTGACGCTTATCCTTTGTCTTAGCTCAAAGTCTTAGTTCATTATACTTATCTATAGGAATAGAGAGGGAGAGAAAAAGTCAGAAATAGTTGAGGAAGAGAAGGGAATGCATATCTATCTATCTATCTATCTATCTATCTATCTATCTATCTATCTATCTCCTGTTGTGGTCAGCCTGGATAACCAGCCTGTCCTCAAGTGTGGACACTCTTCCCCAAAGTTTGCTGTTGTCAGCAAACTTGGCCAGTCTGCTTCTGGCACCAGAGTCCAGATCATTTATAAAGACATTAAAGACTACAGGTCGAGAACAGATCTTTGGGGCACCACTGATCATGGAGCGCCATGTTGATTTGGGGTTCCCTCAACTTCCACTCTCTGGGTCCTACCTCAGAGCCAGTTCCCCAGTCATTGGGCTGTGGTTTAGTTGAGGCTGCAGTTGTCCAATATTTCCATGAGGACATCATGGGACACCAGGTCAAAGTCTTTTTTAAAGTCCAAATATATGACATCAACCTCTTCCCTTTTGTCCAGGTGATATGTCACTTGGTCACAGAAGGAAATGTGATTGGTCAAGCAAGACCTACCCACAAGAAGCCTGTGCTTGCTATCCTTCAGGATGTTGCCTTCTGTTAGCCTGTCAAGAATGGTTTCTTTGATAATTTTTTCCAAGATCTTCCTAGAGACTGAGGTCAAACTGATTGGGCTGTAGTTTCCTTGATCTTCTTTCCTCCCTTTCTTGAAGATAGGCACCACAGTGCCCCTCTTCCAATCTCCAGATACTTCACCCAAGTGCCACGAGTTCTCAAATATCCTTGCCAGTGGATGCGCTGATGTCTACCTATTCCTTTAGTACTCGGGTACAGTCTATCTGGACCAGCAGATTTATGGGTGTCCAGCCTCTCAAGATGCTCCCTCACAAGATCTATGCTAGTGATGGGCATATATTTACCCTCATCCTGGTCATCCCATATCATGTTAGGCAGGGTGGTCCCTTTGGGCTGGTGAACCACTGACAAAGTAATCATTAAGTAAATTGGCTTTTTCCTGGGTGACGATTGTAAGGTGCCCCAATTGGTTTAGCAGAGGTCCAGTGTTGCTCTTGTTTTTCTTCTGACTCCCCACATATATCTGAAGAAGGACTTTCTACTGTCCTTGATTCATGTAGCCAGTTTGAGTTCAGTTGCAGCCTTGGCTTTCCTAGTTTGCTCCCTACAGATGCAGACCAAGTGCAGAATATTTCTCCTTAGTATTTCCTGTCTTTCATCCTTTGTAAGCCGCTCTTTTTAGATGTAGGAAGTCCATGAGGTCCCTGTTAAGCCAAGGGGGTTGCTGAGCCCATTTAACACCTCTCCTATGGGTTGGGATGGTCTTCCCTTGTGCTTCTAGGATTGCTCCCTGTAACAGGGGGTCGGTCTAATGTGGAGTCGATTTTCCCTTGGCTTGCCCACCTGTTTCGGCCAACCACCTGCCTTCTCACCTGCCACACCTTGTTGTCAATTAATTAATTATCTTAATTAGGCGGGAGGCTGCCCATTTTTTGTCCCGATGCCAGGGGGCGCTATCTGCAGCTCTGTTCCTCCCCTATATTGCAGCCCAAGTCTCACAGATGGTATTTATAAATTCCTCTCTCTGTTGAGGTCTCAGGTGCTGTGGGCTTACTCCCCTTCTTTCTAGCTAGGCCTGTCAGCCACAAAAAAACCCAACCCACTAATCAGGGCTTGGCTCCTGTTGCACTTTCCTGTTACTGAGTGCAAGGCGGGATGAGCTGGCTGGGTTAACCACGCGTATCGGTTGCAAAGAACGGTATTTACTCTGCAGTTGATTTTAGCAGGGTGAAGTTTATTATGAGGAACCACGAATGCAGGTTATGATGAATGGCTGCAGGAACACGGAGTTACAGAAACCACGTTACGCCAAGCCACCGCAGACGCATGGAGGCCTTTTATATGAGACGAGGAAGTGACTGGATTGTCACTCGGAGGGTCTCTCTGCCTTCCTGTTCCACGGTGGGTTACATATACTTGGATTCATGTTAAGCGCGCTATGTCATACTGCGGCAAATTTTAGCCTATGGCGGCACATATTGAGTTTACCAGCGACAAGCTCCTAGCCTATGATTGTTAGCCAAGCACTGGACATCTCTGTCCAATTACATTGTGCTGAAAATTCCCCTTGCTTAGCTCTGCGGTATTCCTCGTCTGGCACAACGAGGAAGCACGCGGCCTACTCCTTCCTGTGTTGCTTAAGCACTGCGACCCTCTCTCTCTAATCTGTGAGCCGTGGTCTGCTTCCTTATTCTTGTGGTCATGAGTTCGTTAGTAGCTGAGGCTTTGCTTTAAGCTGTCTGCTAGTTAGCAATCCTTCTCAAGCTGTCTGTTAGTACCGTGTCTGATTTCTGTGTCATGAGCATCTCACTTCTACCTGACAGCTCCAAGCCTCTAGCACTCAAAACTCACTCGGGCTTTTATGCCCTCTCTGGCACTGGGGTCCGCTCACCCTGAATACTGTGCCCTCTCTGGCACTGGGGTCCCCACACTGCAGTGGGCCCCCAATGAGGCCTTGTCCTTCCCCAAATAGCCTCAGCTCAGTCCTCCGGAGTTATTAACATTCAACACAAAACACAGGCTTTTGAGGCCAAAAATGATAATAAAAAGAATAGGAGAGGCAACATGCCTGCTTACTTTAGGTGATCGTGTCCTTTGGTTCACAGCATGGCGCATTCTTCTGGACGAGGCTGCAGCTGTGGCACCATGGTCATCAGGAGTCCCTTTCTTTGCTGTCTCCACTTGCTGTTTAGAGGGGTCTAGCCTTCCTCTTCCTATCACCTGACCAGCGGGCAGGCCTGAGCCTTAACCCCTACCTGACTGGCTGGCCATGACTGGAAGGTTCTAGATTTAAAGGGACCACCCTGTCTCTTGGTAACGGGGTAGGGTTCCCTGTTACACTCCCTTAAGGAATAAGCAGTCATCATGAACTCCCATCCCTGCCAAATCATGGCCCCTCAAGGCTTCAAGAACAAGCCTCCTGAACTTATGAAAGTTGGGTTTCCTAAAGTTGAGGATACTGTATTGCTGGCTGATTTGCCAACCTTGTGATGGATAGTAAAAGTGATCAACTCATGGTCACTGTCACCCCGCTTCCCTTCAATTCTTAGGTTGCTGATTAGATCATCCCCTTTGGCCAGTACCAGGTCTAGCAGCACCTTACTCCTTTTTGGCCCATAAACTTCTTGAAACAGGTAGAACTCATCCATACATTTGAGGAAGAATTGAAACCAATCAGATTTGGCCTGAGTGCTCTTCCTATGCGATGTCCAGGTAATTGAAGTCTCCCATGACAACCACCATGCACCAAGAGCTTGCAGCCTCAGCCAGTTCTTTGGCAAATTCATGGTCAAGCTCTTCCTGATTTGGAAGTCTGTAGTACACTCCTACCATTGTACCCCTTTGCCACATTGCCCTCGTATTCTAACACAGAGGATCTCCAGTCATCCTTCTTTGATGCCAATCTCAGCATGTAGGGATGTGTAGCTTTCCTTCACATAGAGAGCTACACCCCTGTCTCTTTTTTCAGCATGCTCTCTCCTGTACAGGGTATTGCCATTTATACCCATAGTTCAGTCATAAGAGGAGTCCCACCAGGGCTCTGTTATCCCTATGAGATCATAGTCAATTTTGTTTAGCAGAAGGACCAGTTTCCCTTGTTTATTCCCCAAACTCCTGGCATTAGTGTATAGGCAAGTAGGTATGCCATTGGAAGCCTTAGGTTTCCTGGCATTCATGGAGAAGCTCTGCTCCTGGGCTGGGGTAGGAATGGGTTCCCTTGAGCATCCTAAACTGTTGATTTTGTGGTTGCTGCTTGGTGACCATGCTCTGGTGGTTGTCTACCCACCCCAGTGAGCTTTGTTTAAAGCCTGGTTGAGCAGGTTAGCCATTCTGGCTGAGAAGAGCTTCTTCCCCAGTGGAGTGAGGTGGACGCCGTCTCTTCCTCCACCCCCAAAAATTCCTTGGCCGTCTTGGAACAGCAGAGATTCCCTATGGCTGATGAAGGGTCTTTTTGCCCCAAAGCTTGCAAACAACTTTTTTCAAGCTACTTGGTTGGTCTAATAAAAGATATCACATCTACCCAAAGAAACTCGCCTGCCTATGTCCTTAGACAAGCATGACTACAACCCCAAACCCTACAATTCCTTTGCAACTTTTCCAGCTTGAACTATAGTTGGCTGGCAGTCTCTCCAAGCAAAGGAGAGTTTCCTACATTCTCCATATTCTTGTCAAAAAAATATTCCTTTAAATTCTATTCCTCCTATTTTGGGCTCATTTGAACTTGTTGTCAGATAGTTGATTGGAGCATTGAATGATGTTGAGAAAGCACATTTCTGGCATAGAACTGACTACTGAAAACAGGCCTCAGTACAACTGGTAAGTCAAACACAGCTATCTCTACCATGATAACTGAGTAATTGGGCACGGGAACAGTAACAGCCCTGCTGCTCAACCCACTGAGTCTAACCGTCATGCCAGTCATTTTCCAGCAACAGTCCCCTGGTCAAAAGATACCATGGATTGTGGATTAGCCTGCATAGACACTGTCTCTCATTTCATGATAAAACGGTGTTTTGAGCTGTTACTCATTTCATTCACTGGCCACGGTTTACTCAGTTCAGCTCAGCTCACTGCAAGTTCTTTCGTAGCATCGGAAGAAGTAGATGTAGGCCTCACTGGAACATTAATCAATATATATACTGTTTACACAAAGTCTTTGTAAAGCATTGGCCAGAGTAGGACTGATCAATGAACGTGACTGATGCGTGAACTCCTTACATAAGCAAAACGTGGCATGTGGTTCAGTTGTGCACATCTGCCAGGAGATGGGAGGAAGAGATGGCTGTACAAGGATCATCCTAGGATACTAGGATGATGAGAATAGAACAGGAACATGCAGATCATGACATGGAACAAGCCTATGACATGGGACACCTTAAAATATTCAAAACCCTGATGCAATATAATATGTCATTTGTTGTGTTCACTGTGTACAAGGAGAATTAGAAATTATGGGAACTTAGTATTGGCCTAGGGGAGCCTACGTGGCATTGTGCCAATACCTGGTCATGGCTATACATGCATTAACACCTTGCCTGTCAGACAGTGGCGGACCTACATTTTTGGGGTCCTGAAGCTTGAACTGTTATGGGGGCCCCTTCGCAACCAGCAACGAGGTCTGGGTAACCACTGTTATCTTCTTCAATGGGGTTGTTCCACGACAGATCA
>JAGPOW010003316.1:5388235-5418369 GCA_030014935.1 Caiman crocodilus | reverse complement strand
CAGGGTGCTGCACTTGGGCAGTAGGAACCAGCAGCACACTTATAAGATGGGAAACTCCCTTCTTGAGAGCACGGAGGCAGAAAGGGATCTTGGAGTCATCATCAACTCCAAGATGAACACGGGCCGACATTGCGAGATCATGGTCGGCAGGGCTAACCAGACCTTATTATGCATCCATAGGTGCATCTCAGGTAGGGCCAAGGAGGTGATCCTCTCCGTCTACATGACAATGGTCAGGCCGCAGCTGGAGTACTGTGTCCAGTTCTGGGCACCCCACTTCAGAAGGCATGTGGACAACATTGAGAGGGTCCAGAGGAGGGCCACCAGCATGACCTGGGGACAGCAGAGAATGAGAAGTTATGGACCTGAACCTGTTCAGCCTTCACAAGAGAAGGCTGAGGGGAGGACCTGGTGACCATCTACAAACTCACTAGCTTGGACCGGAAGGGTTTGGGGGGGACCTTGTTTCCCTTAGCACCCCCCCGGGATAACAAGGAGTAAGGGCCACAAGTTGTTGGAGAGAAGGTTTAGATTAGACATCTTCACAGCCAGGGCGGCTAGGATCTGGAACCAACATCCAAAGGAAATTATGCTGGTTCCTACCCTGGGAGTCTTTAAGAAGTGGCTTGATGCCTACCTGGCTGGGATCATTTCAGCCCAGTTTTCCTCTTGGCCCAGGCAGTGGGTTGGACTTGAAGATCTACAAGGTTTCTTCCGACCCTACTTCTATGATTCTATGACCTATACACCATGAAATATGGTACATGGCTACATTAAATGAATGATACAAAAATGCATTTATATAGCATTTCTCATGAAAAAAAGATCTCAAAGTGATATGTAGATAGCCACATACAATTCTAATTAAGGATTCTCTTCTGATTATTTTGACTTAAATGGGTACCCTTTGAATCACATGGTTTTCACGCTTCAGTGTATCAACTATGTCAGATTCCAATTTACAAGCCTACAAATTATCAACAATATTGTACAACGCCTGTTCTGACTGGTGAGTACTTGGTCACACAAGTAATCCCATTGGAATCATAGACTACTCACATAAGAGCTTGCAAAGATTGTATAGCCTAGACTTATATAGATCTCTATGGCAAAGATGATATGCTGTTTTACTTTCTTATGCATTTTGTTAACAACTTCATATATTACGTTTATTTTCCAACTCTGTGAATAACTATGCAGATCTTCCTATCTAAACTCATTCTTATCTTTTGTCTACCTCATGCTTAAAAAAACAGAAACATTGCATTAAGGAAAATTTTGTCCTACAAAGAAATTCACTTCCAAAACTTGTTGTTCTTGACTTTTTTCTTTCTCTTTGGATGGGAGAGATTGTTACTTGCTACATGTTGCATCTGACATGGCAACGCATATGAACAATCAAGGAACAAAAAGGGAAAGTTGTGCAGCATCCTTTGTCCTGAACTTAAAAGAACTACTGTCAGTCTCCTAGTAAACCAATGGTATAGAAGATCAGCAAGTATATCTAGGTCTTGTATGGATTTATTTAGTTCTGTTTATATAGGGGGAGGATTTTAAAGATGCAAAATGGAGTTTGAAAGTCAATGACAGTTTCCCATGTAACTTCCCTGGATCTCTTAAATTTCTTTCTGAAGTCCATATATGGAATTAGATAACAAAGAAGGAAATTCAACTAGAACTATGTGATTGAACAAAAGAGCTTCTAGGTTTCTATCAGATAGAACTACTATTGTTAGAAAAAATATTCTAGGACTTGCATTCAAAAAGAAGGAAAACTTTTGAAACGCCTATATAAAGGAAAGTTCAAAAGTTAGTTTTGCCATTTTATAATGCTCTTTTAAATGCCAGAATTTGCATTTAGCTATGTACATGAAATACACCTCATATTTCCATATCTTAATCCATAGAAAGGTCATTAATGTGTCTAGAAGAAAAATTAGTACCTTGTTAAGTATGTATTGTTGTGCAGGAGATGATGAAATCTGATTTCAGGAATATAAAGACAGAATGAAAAATAGACACTTCTGTACCTGAAATAAGAAAAGGCACAAATCCATAGATTTTTCTGAGGCCAAATGTAATTCTCTTAATCATCTACTATAACCTCTTCCATTTTACAGAACAGAAAAACTCAATTAGTAACTTCTGTATAAAATCTAATGTCCCTTAATTTTTTTCATTCCCATCTTCACATGGGGCTCTATACAGGTTTGAACATGTTACATGTTGCACAGTCAGCAGCAGTTATACTGCTAGCTAACAGTCACTTTGTAAAGATGCCTGCCACAATGGCTAGGGACGAAAGTTACACATAAACTGGTTTAAGTGATTGGAAAACAGTTTAAATCTGTAACACAACAAGGCTAGCGACAGACGTTACACATATACCAATTTAAGTGATCAGAAACTGGTTTAAACCTGTAACAGAACAGATGTTCAGTGCACATAAACCAGTTTGAAAATGGCTGAAACTGGTTTGAGATAAACCTGGTTGAAGCAATGGCTGTCCCAGACCCTTTGCTGGTTTAAGTTAAATCAGACTCCCCGAGCATCCCAGCATGTTCTTTGGATTGGATGGGGGGCTGTGCTCCACAGCAGAGCTGTCCCCTTGCCTGTGCCCTGTGGCTGCAGCTCCAGCAGAAACTACATGTACAAGACATCTGCCTGGATTCCCCCTGCTCCCTGCCCTCCACTCACCACTCCCTGTTGAACAGGGAATTTCCACTCCTCCCTGCCTTACACAGACACCTCTCAGCATTAGCTAGCATACCATGTGCTGGCTACAGTCTGCGCTGTGGCAGACAGGACAAAGACAGACAGGACTGTGTCCCTTAGGGCTTTTTGGAGCTAATCAACAGGTCAGTTGTCAATGTCCCTCCATTCTTTCTTTGGAAAAGCTGTTTAAAAAGAGCTGGTATTAATGGAGACAGGCTTTGTTTTCTGATGGGGTGATAAATGCTAATAACAGAACTGATAAATGCTCTGTTATCAAGGGGGGGGACCCTTCCTAATCAGAGGACCCTGTGGGGGAGCTGGCCATGTCCCCCCCCCCAGCTCAGCACTGTAGAAAGAAAGGAAAGGCTGTTCTAGCACCCCTGGCTTCTAGCTTGAGCTGCTACAGGCATGTGCCTGCATTTCTGGGATGTCTGTGTAATTACAAACTGGTTTAGCCTAGCCAGGTTTGCCTAACCTGCAAAGATTGAATCAATTCAGGATCAAGCTTTTTGAATGTCTGTCCCTAGACCAGAAGTTCAGTACATATAAACAACTTTCAAAATGGCTAAAACTGGTTTAAGATAAACCTGGATGGATATAGCATCAGACTTAGCTGATTTAGGTTAAATCAGTTTCTTGACCTTCTGTCCCAGATTCAAGTTAACTCACAGTCCCCTAGCATCCCAGGATGCTTTGTACCTTCCCTGCAAACCCCTCCTCACACAGTGGGCAGGCTAGCCTTAGCCCAAGTTGTCTGTTCCAGCCAAGCAGGGAGGTGTGCTCTAGGGCACCCCCCTCCAGCTTCTAGCCTGGGCCACTGCAGGCATGTGGCTGCATATCCAGAACCAAAATGAATGTCTGTTCACTTGCTTAGAATCGATTCAACCTGAGGCTTTTTTGACTGTCTATACTTAGTCTTAAACTCCTGAACCTGGAGTTCTACAGTGTTTGGACTGCTGATTAGTGACTTCACTCTAATTACAGTCTAGTTAATAAAAAAAAGCTACTGTGCTTTACTTACAGGACCAACTCTGCAAACAGATTACATTCTGATTTTTATTGTGTTTGTTTAACTGCAAAGACCCTTATCTGCTCCTTATGCAGCTCGTTCTCACATTCTTGCCAGTACAACTCTGGACAAACTCCACTGAGCTCACTGCAGGTTCCATGAGATCAGGGAACAGGAAAAGCATGGAAAACTATATCCTGTTAGTAGAGAATTCATAAATGATTTAAAATAATTACTGGATTTTACTGATTCAAAAGTGTATGGATAAACTTAGCAAGCATATTATTCATATTCTCAGTTAGGAATTAGTAGGGGGATATGGAACAGGAATCTAACAATAATAGAAGCCATGTATTTCTCTTTTCATGGTAAAGAGTGGTATACAGTCCTAGCAACTTGCTTTTTGTACCACTACACTCTGGTATCTGCAAGTGACTAGCATTTGTACAGACAATGTTCCCTTAAGAGCACATCAGTATTAGTTTTGCAAGAGAAACAGGCATTTGTAATAGAAGCATTTTTTATTTTAATAATCTTCCAACTGTCCTGCATGCTATTGCCTTTGAACTATTAGGGGTATGCACAGGTAATGAATACTGAATGAGACTAATGTTGCTAAATTTATCATTCTGGTTTTCATCCAAATCAGGGAGAGCATTTCAGTGAAATAAAGTTCTTACGCTAAGAATGTGGAGATGAGTGGCTCTGCATGACATTGTGATGGAGGGACAGCCCCGCCCATCTCAGAACAGATGGGGAATAAATAAGGTATTACACAATGGAGTGGAGGAAGGTCTGAAAGAGAATATAACTTTCTAACAATGTGCATGAAACAAAATAATGGCTACAAGTCTACCTCTTCATGTGATCATGCCATTCCTTTCTTTCTCCTATCAGTCAGCTTCATTGTTAGGCCTTTCAATTCCCCCATTGTCTAGCCACAATATTATCTCAATACGTGATACCTTACCATTACCTGTAGAGACCCAGAAAGAGTTGTTGTGGTTGTATGCACAAGAATATAGGCCAAGTCAAACCCACATCTAAACCCTCCAAATGCCATGCATGTTTGAAGACTTTACTGTCAGAGTCCACTTAAAACCTGCTACAGTCTGAGAAGCAGGGATGCTGGCTTTAGCAGTTGCTGCTAGGCAGGGAAACTATAAACTGACAAAACTGAAAGAGAGAAAGAAGTTGAAGTGTGATGCTCAGGTGAATGAACCTCTTTGAATGTGCCTGCCCTGGCAGTGGACTGTAGAGGATCATGGAGTATAATTAAGTTCACCCTAAATGTCACCAGTGGAAGTAAACATTATTATGGATGATTAATTAACATTAGCCAAAGTAGCACACTCCACTCCTCCTCTCCTCCTTATTCTCTTGGGTATTTTGTTTCTTTTTGTTGCATATTCTACCACACTGTTTCCAGAATATATAGACCTAAAAGTTGTGTCCCATGCATTTTCCAAGTCTCTCTCTCAACATCATTTCTAATGAGACAAGATTCGGAAACTAAAACCACTTTCAAGTCTTTAATATGCAGGTGAAGTACAATGCAAAGGCATCAAATTACTAATGCAGAAACCAGGAACATGATATGATTCATTCATTCTTAGGCTCTCATCCTGCACCAGTGTCTGATCAAGGTGATATTCAAGGAGGATAGCTTCACAGAGCAACAGTGCTTTTTATAAAATGGTTTTCAAATACATTGTCTATTTTACTATGTGGGTTGGAGTGTTGTTGTAGTCATAATGCAATGTAGAAGAGGCAAGGGGATGTTTCTGTGGTATCTTTTATAGTGAGCTATTTTTTTTGGACAATAGTAGATATTTTGTAGAAAACTACCTGATGAGGCATATTCTTGTATTCACCCAGCCCATCCATAACTTCCATACAAATATGGAGATGCTTCAGAGTTAACTGTTAAAATGCCAGCTTCAGAAATTGATCATACCCTTGACATCTTGCAGGAAACACACTCAGGCTTTATCTCTGCAGCCTCCACCCTGAAGCCTCATCCACTGTCTAATCTGCAAATTAGTCAGAAGAGGCAGCTTGGGAACACGCTCAAGAGGCCCTGGGTGTGCCCTGAAGTTAGGGCCTATGAGAGGCATGGAATGGGAGCCCAGTTGTACTGGGCCCTCAACCTCTGCGCCCCACCATCAGATCACTCTCTATTTCCTGTTTCCAAAATTAAAACTGGGTCTTCCCCTACTAGGATGCCCCAAAATTTATCTCATAGACCCTGCTTTCAATACTATGCTCAAGCTTTCTAGATCTTGAGAGTGAAGTGGTACGTCCTTAGGGCAGCCCAAGTATTCAGATGAGTCAACTGTTCTGCCTCTCTTGAGAGTTTGGGCACTCACAGAACAAGCATGAGTAAGCAAGGTTTATCTTTTATCAGAACTCCTGGAATCCCTCTGGAGACAATGCAAACATAGCCTTAGAGGCCTGATTCCTTTTCTGTTAACGCCAACAGGTTTTGCAGTGAATTTAAAGGGATCAGAATAGGGCCATAGATGCCTCAGGTAAATTCAGTGGAACATTATTCTATTGTCCTTTTGGAATTCTCAAGATATACCCAGGCAAATGCATGTTACACAACAATGTCATTAAACGGACACCCTCTTTCAAAGAAAGAGGCAGAGATTAATGAGTAAAAACAGAATGATGGATTGCATGAGCAATGACAAGGTGCATTTGCACAATGGTATATGGAAGTGGCACCACTGACAGAAACATTAGGATAAGATAAGCCCAGCAACATTTTTATGAGTATGAAAGGATAAAAAATTAATTCTATGACTGCAGTGAGGCAAAGTATGTATTTACATGATTTTATACTTCATATAGCAGAGATGGAATATGATTTCAGAGATCATGACTTCCAATTTCGTGCTTAATCCACTTCACTTTGTGGGCTAAATTCACAGGACCTGCTTAGACTGGTATAAATTAAACTGCCCCATATGAATTCAGACTCTCTTACATGCAATTAGGGTGTGGGCACATAAAGGCCCTTTTCAAAAGGGGAACAGCTGGTATATTCTGTGTCTAAGCTGAGAACAATTCAAATGCAGCAAAGCTCCAACTTTAATCCTGGATGAAAGAGTGTTAAAGTTTGAGTGGGTTGGCCATGTTTAAATTGTCCTCACCGCATTCACACAAAACAAATAGAAAGTGCCAGCTGCTGCCTTTGTGAAAGTTTCCCCTTTTGAAAGGGCTCCAAGTATTGGTATGTCCACTCCCTTAGATGCCCTTAGATTATTTGCACGAATTTTACTGATCTATAGGACACTCTACATTAGTGTAATTCTCATGCTGAATAAGTGAAAAATAAGGTACAAGTGGGTGATGTCCTCTGGGATATCCAGGTGCATAAAGTATCCTTTGATTGTTGTAAAAAAGGTTAAACATCTAACCTGTAATTTAGCACAAACTATTGTAAAGGTAAAAGGTCAGATTAAAAATATTCTGCTGAAGCATTTCACAGACAGCGTGTCAACCCCCTCAAAGGACTTTGCTAAGGAGTACCCTTATGAAGCACAGCATGCCTGCTTTCAGTCCCCTAAAACAGGTGTAACATAGCTGCCTTACAATGATGCTGAGTATATGCCAATTGACTGTCTGTTGCAGGTGTGTTCATTGGCATGTGCTCAGTGGTGCTCTAAGGCCATGTGTAGATGAAACAAGAGGCATGTGTGCACTACACTTTAAAGAGGGCTAAATGCTTTTGCACCACGTTAATGGAGTCAGTGTTTGCACACCTCAGCAGCGTATTGTGCATTACTTCCAGCCACTGTAGGAAGTTTGGCAGTGTAATGCACCTTAAATGACTTGGGGTGCAGCAAACTAAAACTCCTTCAAGGAGTTTTAGTTTCCTGCCCCTACAGCCATGGATCCTGCCTGCCTATCTGAGCTGAATGGGGGGGGGCAGCACTTCCCTCCATGGCCGTGGTACCCCCCAGAACCACCTGAGATGACCACAAGGGCATGTAGATGAAGTGGGGGCCCTAAATTGAAGCAGTGGGGTTTAAAAAACACTGATTAAATCCCTGTGTCTTGCATACACCCTGCTGACTTATCTGCCTCGCTGGTAGGGAAGGGAGAGCAAGTTGTCGGTGGGTGGAGCGGTCTTTGGGCTGGGGGGCTAGTGCTTCCCTTCACAGCAGCTGTGGGACCCCCCCCAGGTGGCACCTGCCTGCAGGCACCCAGCTCAGGTGTCCCGTGGGGTATTGCAGCCATAGAGGGAAGCACCAGGGCCCCGCGCAGCTCTGGTAGGCAGGCAAGCTTTGGGGGTGGGGAGGCTCACCACTTTTCTTGGACAGAGCTGCTTTCCTGGGCTGCTGTCAAGTTGCTAGCAGGTCTTTCTGCAGAGCCATGGATCTGCATGGCACCTGGTGCTTTGCTCTGTGGCTGTGAGGGAAGCAAACTAAAGCTCCTTGAAGGAGTCATTGGAGGAACATTATGCCACCAAATTTCCTACAGTGGCTGTAATTAATGTACAATGCACCACCAAGGCATGCAAATACCAACATCACTGAAGTGGTGCAAAAGCATTTAGCCCCCTTTAAAGTGTTGTGCACAAATGCCCCTTGTTTCATCTACACATGGCCCAAGACATCCAGTTCGGGTGTAGTACATGTAGAATGAGCATTCTGGGCTTCTCAGTGGCACTTCCCAGTGTAGTCCTGTGATGGTGTCTATAGTGGGTATCTTTGCTAACTTAAAATTTTCCATGTGTTTCTAAATTCTAGTTCTGCTTTTGTTCTTAGATTATATTCTTGATTCTCAATTTTGTTTTTTAAGCCCATTTTTCTCACGAGCATTGTTTCTGCTAGAATTACAGACTATTGTCCTCTACACTTAGTATAGGAATACACGTTTCTGTACTAATAGCCCATGCCCTGCTAGATAACCCAGGCCATAACCAGTGTACTTAATCTTTCCCCATTTGTGACAGAATTAATGGTAAGGACCATTTTACTACAGTTGGGTATAATTTCCTATCTGTGGATATAATTAATGTCTGACAAGATATTATGCAAATGTCCAATATTGCATTGTGAACTAATCTTTCTAAACATTTTCTTACATCGCATAATTCATTTTAATTAATTCGTATTCTGAAAACAATACAAGATGCTTCTCTGCCTAATTCAGGGGTTCCCAGCTGGGGGTATGTGTGCTGCTGGTGATCCATGACATTGTTGGTAGTGATGTACCAAGAACACTTAAAATTAAAAAAGCCAAAAAAACCTTTAAGTGTTAAAGGAACTGCAGTGCATCACACCCAAGAGGCAAAATATACTTTCCTGGCTGCTCTCCAATCCAAGGACACCCCCCTCACACACACACACACACACACACACACACACACACACACACACACACACACACACACACACAGAGCTGCTAAAGAGCAAGAGCTTCCTTTTTACTTTTGGCAATACAGAAGCGTCAGTCTGCCACCTGGGCTAAGTACAGACAATCCAAAAGCCCAAGGCAGAATTGATTTGATCTTTGAAGGTTTCTCTGCATAGACTGAACCTATAACAAACTAAACTCATGCTCAGTTTTCAGTTGGGAAAGGCAGACAGATCTCTGTGCTGGCCCAGGCCAGGAAGCAGGGGTGCTAGAGCACGCCTCCCAGCCTGCCAGCCATTGCTGAGCCCGGCTAAGCCCAGCTGAGCCAGGACCACTCATGATTAGCTGTCCAGAACATGTCCCCAGTTCTCTGTGGGGAGGATCCTCTGTCCCAGTGCCAGGGGGCTGCCCACATGGGGGGAGCTGCCTCAGGAGGTTTCCCCTGGCCCATCCCCATAGGAGCCTCAGAGATTCCCCACCGTACAGTCTGGCTGCTGCTCAGCAAGTCCTGCTCCCACAGATGAGGGGCAAGGGGGCGGACAGTCCACTTGGCTGTTGCAAACAGTGGAGCTGAGGATACTCGGCCTTCCCTGTGAAGGGGGCTGGGGGGAAGCAGGGCACAAAGCATCCTGGGACATTGAGGGACTGCAATCTAATTTGAGTCAGGAGGGGATCTGAATCAGAAGTTCAAATGGACCTTTTTAACACAAATCAGTTAAGTCTGATACTGTGGCCATCCAAGTCTATCTTAAACTAGGCTTGGACATTTTGAAACTGGTCTATGTGCCCTGAACTTCTGTTAGTTTTAAACTGGTTTGCAATAATTTATACTGCTTTATGTGTAACTTCTGTCCCTAGCCCTATTGAGTTGAAGGGAAAGGGGACAGCTTGAAAACCTCTCAAAAATCCACAGGGATTTATTTTAATGACTCCACCAGACTGGTAAACTATGAAATATGGATTGGGTCTATGATGCCCGCATCTAGTACTTAACTGTAAATAGTTAGGCCTAAAGGAAATTTTCCATTTCAAGCATTCAGCATTCCTGTTGTAGTTACACATCTCTTAGTGCCAACTTCTTGGGCGTCATCTCCCAAGTGGTGGCATTATGTCTATAACAAAGTAGGGGAAGACTGAGTGTTGTGACTGGATATTGTGAAGTAACTCTCTTTGATAAACCTCCTGGAGGCTGATTTTAGAATTTAGAAGTAGGTAAGGAAGATAGGGAAGGAGGCAGGGAAGGGAAGGTAGTTGTGAAGGGGAAGTAAGCAAAAAAGGAAAGTTAATTCTGTTTCTGCTCAAGACACAAGAGAGTGTGCAACATAATCAAGAGTGGAATTATCCCAAGAATTCAGTCTTAAGAGTAATACTGTGCGACTGTGCCCTTGTCTCAGTTAATTCTTCATTATAATTATTATTTATAAAGAGCAAAAACTGTGCTGTACATTTTACTGATAGGGATAAAAACCAGATCCCTATCCAGAAAAGCTAACAATCTAATTTTTAAAACTGCAGCTTGCACACAGTGCTAGGCTCTCATAGACAGTTGAGCCATGCCCCACAAACATGTTTAAATAGATACAAGTACAGGGGAAGCACAAGGGAATGGGGCATGATCTAAAAGTGAGGTGATAAAGTGTGTGTGTGCGTGTGTGTTTGCGCACACACGCGCGCACGTATGTGCATGTGTTAAAAACTTGTTCCTTTGTACCTGACTCTCTTGTTGCTTCAGGCAATGACTGTAGATAACTCCTATTCTCTCCCCTACCACCACAGCAATTTTCTGCAACCCACCTTCAGTTTAGATGTGATACAGTTCAGTAGAAGGAAATCTAATAGATGATTCCCAAGATTCCCAGGGACTGAGTATCTATCATTAACGCCACAGTTTTTCCAAGGCCATCACAAAGATCATAGAAATTGTGGATTTAAGGAAACTCCCTGACTCAAGTGAGACACCCTGCCATGCTCCCACTGTTCTCTGCTTTTCAGAGTCAGTCAAGGACTATGGGAAGCAAATATTGAATTAGAGCAACTCTGAGGCTGCTGGGCCACCATAGGTTTTCCTGCCTTCTAATACAAAAACCTAAAACAGGGCCAGAGCACTTCCTTGTAGCACAATGTGGCCTTCCAGGCACATATCCTCTTGTTTCTTGCAATACTTATTTACAAGCCAGAATTCTTGCAGTAAGACTCTCTTTTTGGCTCTAGTTTATTAGTCTTACTTAGTGTACAAAACTGTTCTTCAAAGTCCAATCCATGTTCATTCAGATACAGGGGTCTTCTAACCCCACCTTGCCGGGCCTGTGCAATAAGATTCCCTTGCTGAAGCTGAGAGTTTCACAGACCTTCTTCTAAAATCTGTTTGATACTTTGGAGCCCTTGGTCTCCATGTCCAAGCTATATCTTTCTAACTGAGTACAGGGTCATACTCTGGCTTTCTAGAAGCTTTCTTTTCATCTCTACAACTAGCCAGATTTAGCCTCATGAATTTCCTCATCCATGACTGATATTTTCCCCCAACTCCATAGGAGAAACAAGTGAGTCATAGGTTGGCATAGACCCAAATATCCTGTGACAATGCCTCAAAGATAGTTTAAAGAAGCTATTAACAGATCCTGTGCATTTCTGCACTCATAGCAAAAACAGAACAACATAGTACTGGGTTCCCCAAGTTGAATATAACTTTCAGCCTGCAGGTCTGGCATAAGACTAGTGTGCTATCACTTCTTTTTTCACCTCTAACATTATGACATTGCCTTTTCCTAATTATCCAACGGTATGGATGGGCGTTTCTCACTCTGTGGAGCAGAAACATACATGAAATGCCCTTCCTTTTCCAGCCCCAGCTAGGATTATCCTGCACCCTTCCAGAGCAATAAGAGCCTCAGTCTATCCATAGGCTCTCATGCAGACTGTAGTTCTGGAGGGATAGATTCAAAAAGATTTTTTGCTGCAGTTACTGATGGCCCTAATAGTACCAAGGCAGCTGTTATGCTTTCACTAGTTTCTGTTGCTTTTCTTAACTTTCCTGGAAAAATATTCTTTTTAATCCTATACACTTTGAACTGGACATTGGTTACAAGGAAGAGGAGGACAAGGAGAAAGTCAAGGCCACCTGCACTTAGTATACAATTACTTCCTTTTAGTGATCTGTTTCTGAATGGAGTGGGAGAGTAGTGTCAATTATACCCATGAGATAGAGGCATCAAGACAGACTCTGGAGACCTTCTTTTCTTTGAAACATTCTTTGATGCCGGGGTCAGCAGGCACTTAAAAAAGCATCTGTTCCAGTGAGTGCATGCTTCTCATTATGTTGGAGTTTGTCAAGGATTTGCTTTTATTATTCTCTGGCTTGTAAAGCACTTTTGGAGCTTTTTGAATGAGAGGTAAGGTGATAAAAAATATTAGTGGTTTAGACTAATGAAAAAGGCCAGCATTTGGGAGGCAACTGAACATTTTATTCTTGGTCTGGGAATACATGGACTGAAGACTTTTATATAAATGTATCACATTTACAGGTTGAGAAACCTTGATGCTCAGTGCTTCTGGATTGTTTCAGCTGCTCTATGATGTTGGAAAGTAGGTAGTGTGATGGAAAAACTGGGGATTAGTGAATAAGAAATCAGATAATGCATAGGCCTCTTCTGTACTTTCATGAAACAGACCTCAGCTGTATCAAATCATGCAGCCCCCTTACATTTGACAAAAGAAAGGACTCACTCTCACCCTCTCACCCTCTAGACAGTAATAGAAAAGGAGAACCCTTGCCCTAAGCAATGCCACTTACACAGAAGCAGAGGATGACAGGAAAATAGAGGGAAAAGGGAACATATAAGGAAAAATATTGGAAGAGTGGAACAATAGGCAGAAGGATGTAGTTTGCTTTTTCTGGAAAGTAAGAGAGAATAGTAGGGGAACGCAAGGGATTTATGGCTTGCTAGGAATATTTCTAACTTCAAAAATCAGAATGATTAAACCATGGGCTTTGTCAGCTAATGCCGGTGAGAAAGAATTAAAAATAGAGAAAACAGTTTCTGCAGAAAATATCACTGAACTGGTTTCCACTTTTGAACATGTGAAAGATGAGAATAAAGTTACAGCAACATTACTTATGCATGTTTTCTCTCTTTCTGACAAGGTCTTTATTCAACTTTGTAACAGCATGATCTTCTCTTCCACTCTTCTATTTCCTAGTATGTGCCCTTGTGGCATTTTCCCAAGCTTACCTTTATTTGGCCTCCATCTATATGCATTCTGAGCAAAAATAGTTTAAAAATTTTCAAAGCAAGCAGCTTCTTGCTGGGAAAAAAAGATTAATTTCGGAGGAATTTTCTGAGGAAGATTGAAATCAATGTTTCATGGAAAGTCCATGAGGTACCGCGGCAGGCCAACCACTTGGAAATGCCACACAAAAAAACCCACACGAGGAGAGTTTTTTGTGATCTCTTTTATTGGACCAACTATAGAGTTGAGAAAGATGTTAGACAAGCTATAGGTCACAAAGTTTGCGTCTACACAAGATGCTGACTGCACATTTGTGACTGAGCAGTCATTCAGTACTTGCATGCTCCCCTTCCCTCTTGGAGCCGTTGAGGTAAGTGGGGCTGACCGGGGGCTGGGGGACCCCTCTGGCAGGGCTGGGAGGGTAGGGGGCTGCAGGTCAGGAATGAGGAGCGCTGGCAGGGTTGGGGGTGGGGGGGCGTGCTATGAGTCAAGGTGAGGGATCCCTGGTCATGAGGCAATATGGTAGATCAGATATGCATAAAAACTAATATCCCTGAGCAGCATTGCAAGACTCTATTTCCAAACTTAAATTGTCAGAACTTTTTGTTCCATGAGACGTTTTAATTTTGGGGGGGGTGGAGAATGGGAGGGCAGACTGCAAGCAAGAAAAAATACTGGCATATCAGAAGTCCAATCCTCCCACAAAATTTCCATTTTGACTTCCTATTATAACAATTTTCAACTGCATGGTCACACCCTATTTTCTCCACAGGTACCCTTCCTCATTCAGTACAGACGAGAAACACTGAGTGGGGCAACTGTGGCAAATATCCATCACCCTTAGGCAGTCAGAATTAAATACGGTCTTGTATAATGTAACAGTACTGATTGTAATCTGCAGGAATCCCTGAATTAAATGTTCTAGTAAATTAGCTCAGTCCTTACCTGTTATCTCCCCTTTAAGGATGGGTGGTGACAATATTAAACACTTTTAAATTAAAACAAATCAAGAAATGGACAGAATAAATAGAACGTCTCACTTAGGAACACAGTTCCTGCTCCTTTCACTAGAGCAAAGGGCCTTCATAATTCATTCATGCCTATGCAGTCTTGACTTATGGGCCTTTTATGCTCATGAAAGAAACATAATACTCACCCTTCATGGGTGAAATATTCTATATGGACTTGGAATTTATTCTTTATTGGTCTCTTCCTGGAAGTGCTTGTATTAAAGATCTGACCAAAAGTTTTGTTTAAAGAGTATATTTCTTTATGAGAACAAGAGCAATTAATCTCCAAATCATAGACTACATATAGTTTAAGCATTTTCTCTCTTCCTATACTGGATTATCCTGACTTCCCAGCTTTGTTCCAATGTACTAGATGCTAGGATTGTATGTGATGGACCTTGTACCTTATGTATAAAATCAAACTCAAAATATACTTATGTTATATTGTACATACGTAGTTCTAAATAGAGATGTCATGGACTTTTGTGTTTACAATGACATATGAATTACAATAGATCTCTTCTTTTCCCTTGAAATCTTAGTCTCAAATCCACTTCCAGTATTTGGTTTCTGGAACAGATTGAATCTTCCATGCTGTGTACTTTGTCTGAATAATTTTATAATACAGCTCCAATAACTAGGATACTATTTTTCCCATTTTTCTGACAAATAACATGTACTGCTCCAGTCAAGTAAGTTCAATTTGTCCATCTATACCTCCACACAATTCCCACACACATCATTAAGAGCCAGGCGTGAGGATCTTGGAGCAGAATGCACTATTTTTCTCTTGGGACTCTGACCTATCTACTCTCAGCTTGCACTAAAGCTCCCGTCTCCAATTCAATTCTTTGTAGATCCCATTCAGGATCCTACTGCCTTTGAAAATTTGACCCTACCTTTGTGGTCTTGCACAAGTTATGTGGATTCAGGGTTTCCAAAGAAAGCTGCAGGCCTGATTCAAAATAGCACTGCCCATATTTGACAACACATTTTCAAAGCAGCTCAGCCCATTTTACGCAGAGTCATAGAAAAGGGCCAGAAAGGACTTCCAGAGGTCATCTAATCCAACTCTCTGCCTGAGGCGAGATCATCCCTACCCAAACTACTCTATACACTCCATAATCTAAACTCTGCAGAAGACTATGTCAGCTCAATGCCAGCCAGCCTTTCAAAACAGATCAGCTCCCCTTCTAATGAGAGAGGAGTTTACCTTCTTCACTTTAGGATTAGCTGAGCTGGTTTGAAAATGTAACCTGGAATCAGAAGTATTGAGCGTTCCCAACTATAATTTACTCTATTAAAAGATATCACCCACAAAAATCCTTGATTCATCAGTGGAAGCTGCAAGTCTTCAACAGATTTAAAGGTCAGGACTTACATCTTTGTGCCTCAGTTTACCCCTGTCTGAGTAGTATTATCAGGTTCCCTGGGGTGCTATGAGGCTGACTTAATGTTGATAAATCTTGTTCAGATCCTCAAATGAAATGGGATGTAGAAGTACAAATAGTAACCTTGATGGGGAGGAAGAAATCTAATCCATTCCAAACCTATGTGTTTAAGCAATTCTTGTAAAACATTGAAGTCTGGGAGAGCCATTAAAGTTTGCCATGCATAAATCTAGTTCTGTTATTGAAGAGTTCAAGCTTTATATCACTTTTAAGGAGGCTTTTATCTATTTTGCTTCTCTTCTTTCTTTTTACTGCAGGCTAGAATGCATTGTGTAACACCTCATTAAATAATTACTTGATTACAATTTAATTTCTTTCTGTAAAATCTTTCACAAGCAACGCAGTCCTAAACTAAAACTTTATGTAAATGGTATTATTAATGTTTTAAACAGATAGCCTGGATAGGATTATTCCATTAAGCTGCACAGTTGTGATTGTGTGTGTGTGCTGACAAGGTAATCATCAGACAATGGGTACTCAGACCACACTCTGAATTTCACAGCAGGCACCAGCTAGCTATATTATAATTTTAATGCAACCTTCTCCTCCCACTTCCCCACACACAGTCACATTACATTCAAGTTCTAATTCAAATACACAAAAGTCAGGAAATTCATCACTGAAGTGCAGTTCTGCTTTGCAGTGTGATTATGTAAAAATGGCCATTGTTTCTTGGCATGCATTTAGGTTCTTGTCTAATAACTTCAGCAACTAAAGTAAGTTTTTACTGCACCAGCCCTGCAGAATGATCACAACTGAGAGGGACTGAAATGGCTTCTTATTTCCTCCTTATGCATCTTCAGCAGAGTTGCTTATGAGCTGCTTCTCAGTTACACCTGTTCAGAACTACTGGTGGTAGTGATACTTCACAGCTGTGCCTGATAGCATAATTTAAAGAGCACAGGTATAAATGACTGGCTTATTTGTCCCACATAGCCTTTGTTACTAGAGGTGCTGTTAGAGAAAAGAGAACCTGACTTGATTCTCATACTTTGGGGGAAGGGATTCCAGTCTGGTAGTTAGAAGAACTTAGCTTTTATATATATATATATATATATATATATATATATATATAAGTACAGTTAATGGAGAACTCACTCTGGGCTCACAATCTCATCTTTGCTGTTTCAGTTTTCAGAGTAAAGTCACACATGAATTTGAGTAAGATGCTTTCCTGCCTGAGGGAAGAAATTATAGGCCTCATTTAAGTATATGACCACTCACTAAGAAAGTTACCTTCTGTGTAAGGGGGAAGATGTTTCTGTCTAGAAACATAATGGACATAATGGAAATACAGAGAGTTTTCTGTGAGTACAATGGCTATCACAGTAACTGTAAGTTCAGTTGAAATTGGAGGAAAGAATGAGAAAAGGATGCTAAGGAAAGAAAATGCATGTGTTGAATATGAATCTCAAAAAAGAGGTAGTTCAGGGTCTTTCCTAAGTGAGTCTTTTTAAAGGAATGCAATTTGAAAACACTTCTTAACAATCCTTTCTGAAATGGCAACTTAAATATAACAGAAAGCATAGGAAAGAACAGCATAAGCTAACTACTAAGTGACAATGAAAACAGAAATGTGAAATGGAGGGAAAGACATGGGGAAACAAGGGATACCTTAATATATCAAGATAAATGCAGTCCAATCTGTTAAGGAAAACAACTCAAGCTGCCCAGTCTCCAGCTTCTATGCCAAGCAGTCTTTGGTTCAGAGTCTGAGAGCCAAATCGTACAAAGTTGTAGAATCCATTTTTGTGGGGGTTTCTAAACATTTCTATGATAAATGTCCCTAAATCACAAACAGCACTATCGTAGTTGTTATTAATTGATACCTTTGCTGCAGAGAGTCCAAGAACTAGATGAGGATGGAAAGGGAATTGCATTTATGCATTCCTGTTTAAGGCTGAGGCACATTAGTGAGGCAGTGTGGTGAGGTAGTACTGCTACTTCTCCTGCTGTCTCTCTTCTCTAACTAAATTGAGCATGTAAGGCTGTGGGACTATCAAGCTAGCACTCTCCACAAGCACTGAATTCATATTCTCTAAATAAATAAAAACAAAAATACAACAAATCCTAGAGGGATTTGAAGAAATCCCTGTAACCAGTTCCTCTTCCAGTCTTTCTGCTTCTGTCCTAGCAAATTTCCACTGAATTAAGATGCATTGCCTTTTACCTGCAACAGTGCAGACTGAAGAGAATAAGGCTCTATGAAAGCCATGTAGCCAGCTTCTCCCTTCTGATGCATGTGTACTATTCCCATTTGTTTCAAATGGGAGTGACAAGTACCCAGTCAAGAACTGGCCTATATTGTAGGCAGGACTCCTAGTATCTTCAGATTGCATGACATCATATTATAAGACTCTTTTTCTTTCCACTTATCTTTGGCAAACTTATAGATAAGCTTTTTATGTTAGTGTGTACTTCAGCATAACTCTCTTCTTGTCGTGGAAAAGTGTGTTTGTTTGTTTGGGGGTTTTTTTGTGTTTAGCAGCAATGGTTTTTAGTCATTGTAGTGAATGATATTACAGGGGAGGAAATTTTGGCTCAGTTCTTTCAATTTTTTTTTATGTGGTTTCTTTAGAAATTGACTACATGGCAACAAAAGCATCATGAGGCCTTTCCTAATTTTAGAATACTTGCTTTTGCAATCTTCCTGTTTTTTTAAATAACTTCTTGCCTGTAGTCATTTCAGAGCACAGTTCCACAAAAGTGTAGCCTTGGTATAAGCACATGGGACATGAAATGCCAAAAAAATAACACTTCCCAGTGCTTTTACAAGTTTTTTTTCTATCAGTTTTTGCTGCAGTTCCTCAGTTCTGCTTCTTAGCAGGCATGGAGCTCTGGAACCAGTGACTCAGCATCTCTTTCCATAGTGCCTTTGAATGATTTTTCTACTAACCTATCATGACTGAAACCAGTATGTTTTTTGGTTCATTTGAATTCTGGAGAAAGGGCACAATCAGTTGATAGCAACTAGGTTTTTTTGTTTTGTTTTGGTTTTTTTGTTTTTAATATGAGGATAGTTAAGAAAACTGTTTTCATTTTTACTATGCGAGTTTTTCTTTCCTTTGAGAGACGTTTAACTTGCATGCAAACTTTCCTGCTATCACTGAAAATCTAAATTTGAACGTTTCTATTTTTCTCCACCAGAACGTGTTTATGCTAGTAGGTGACTGCATGGTGTGCACGTCTAAAGCAATCCCCTGGAAATCAGATGAAAGATCAAATTACAGTTAAAAACCTTGCTTGGGCATATATTTTTTTGGATAGTTCAAGAATATGTCCTTTATGACTCAAGGCCACAATATGCTGCTCTTCATGTATCTATGGGATGAAAAGTATTTATTTTCCAGCAGAGCAAATAAGTTATTAGCTAATTGGTACATTTCCTGACTAATGACACTGATTTAAATTAAAAAACACTATGCAAATGCTATGAACAAACACTGCTATTGGATCACCAAAGAAAAAACGATCATTTTAATTAAAGCTATGCAGTGTTTGGCTCATCAAGCTCTCCCCAGGCTTGTTTTGAAAAACCACAAAATACTTTTTATCTCATCTTTTATATTAGAATGAGAGTAGGACTGTAGCCAAATACCCACCAGAGATTTTAATTATGGAAAATGTGTCCTTCAGACCTTGCGTATTTCCTGCTGCTGAGCTGACCGTGAATAGAGCTATGAGAAACTTTGATGCCCCAAACTCATTGAGTTTTGTTTTACTCGGAAGCCAGGCATAAGTTATAAAGGAATCGGCATTAAATTGTAGTTTCTTACTTTTTTTGCCTGAAGCTAGGCAGTAGTCTCTAGTTTCAACGTGAACCCCTATACAATGTAATATAAGATAGATTTGCACAAGTCATCTATTAACCCAAATCCATAAACTTCATGTAGTTCTAATCACATGCAACCCATCAAGCATGATGACAGAGGCGTAAATCAAAAATTTACATATGGGGACTGAGTTACAAAATTCAAATCCAAAACTGGATGAACCCAAATTCAGAATTTTGGTTCAGGTTTATCTTGATGAGCAATTAGGTAGGAAGATCCCTCTTCAGAAAATGTGCCTCTAATTTGAGGGCACAAGAGCCATCAGATTTTTTTCCTATATTAATCTCCACAGGAAGTCCTAGGGAGAAAGGAAGCAATTTTCAAATTGTGTGAGAGTTTACATGAGTTTCCACAATGACTTCACTGGGACTGGACTTTCACTTTTGGTGAGGGTGAGGAGAGTAAAATTGTTTGCTGGTCCAGACAATAAGTCTACAGCAGCTGAAGGATAAAAGGCTAAAGCAAATGAAAAGCATTAAAAACAAAAGCCTGGAAAGAAAAAGTGATGTAAAAAACAAGACACCAAAAAGTGGTAAAGGGACAGGATTTTTTAAGATCTGTATTTTAGGAGTGTGTTGCTGTTGTCCTTTCTACCGAATGCACATTTACCAGTCTTATAAAATGCAGCTCCATTAATCAAAAAGACAGTTAGTAGGTTCAGTGTTTGTGTCTAAATATAGTTAAAGATATTAGTGTTTTATGAATGGCTTTTTTTGAACTTCACAGCAATGAATACAGGCTTGAAAGCACTGGTCAGCAACTTAGGGCAACAAATGATGAAAGGTGAGCCCTGCGGGCAGGTGGATCAAAGCAAAATGCCCCATTCCAATGCCTTTTAAGAGTCATGTTCAAACTGCATCCCAAATGAGCAGTTCCATTTATCAAAATGAAACAAAATATTTTCTGCCATCTTTAAGGAACCATTCAAATTGGCTGATGATGTGTGATTTTGTACTGGAACGTCCATGGGACACTCCTTAGACTCCCTCAATTCTACAATCCTGCTTCACTTTTGTAACTCACTTTGGAGAACTGTGAATTTTTTTAAGAGAAAGACTAGCACTAATGAAGGAAGCCTGCCCCCTTAAATTTCAATGTCCTGCTTTATACTAAATATTTTGGTCTGACTCCAGGAAGTGGCTCAACAGGACTCGGCCCACAACTTCTTTTTTTAGAGGTCTGAATGCTCCATCCCAATTTCCATGATAGGAATATCAGTTTTGGGCCCAAGAAGATGGAAATTACTTTTATCCAAGTGGTTAGAAACGCCGTGCCTCGGCAAACTAAAAACGGCTCTGGTTTTCCCTGGTATCCAGTATCGTAGGATACTGCTGATTCAGTGACAGGCTACATTCCCGTTTCCTAAATCATCTACCACATTCAGCTTTTTGCTTGCAGGGGGCCATCAAACCCACAGTGGTCTGACACTCTCCAGAAGTGAAGACTAGAACTAGGATCAGTTAGAGCAGGGGTGACCAACCTGCCACTCAACCGGCAGGGGCAGCGTCTGTGTATGGCGCACAGCAGAGCAAGGGACAGGCAGTGCATGGTAGCCGATAAGGAAGGAAGCAGAAAGCAGAGTAGGAGACGAAGCAGGGAGTATGGCATAGGGAGCAAAAAGCAGAGCAGCAGCTCTGGCAGAGGAATGGGATCAGAATGGCACCCAGGGAGGGTGTGGGGCTAATTTGTGGCATGCCTGCCAAAAAAGGTTGGCCCCCACCGAATCGAGGCATTCTGTATCCCAGTGCAACACCTACTTCCCAGCAGTATGGAAGGTGGAATGATGATGTTTTTGCTTTGACCTGTCTTCTGTGTACAATCACCGAGACTCTAGGGCTGCCTCCCACAGTAAAACATTCCTTGTGCCTCACTTCTCCCTGCAGAAAAAACAGGCAGAATGTGGACCTGAATGTGTGTTTTGGGGACCTCGCATCTTAAACCACTTTGGATAAGTTTTTCCCTTTTGTTCCTAAGGCCTTATGCTACCCACAGCAGTTTCCTTTTTGACTCAAAACCACAGAGCATTAAATGAAAAATGCTATGCACTGGTGCTTAAAATTAAATGTCATTTTCATTTACAGACACTTACAGGGGCTGAGCAGAAAAATCACACAGCAGGGAGAAAGACAGAAGAGAAATGTTGGGTAGAAGCTACCTCTCTGTCCTCAACTCTGAAGCCTCCAAATGTCACCCTCCTCCTCCTCCCAAACCCCAACCTATTCTCTTCTTTTCTAATTCAGTCACACACGCACACACTTTCTTGTCCCTTATATTGGGTTAGATAAGAAGGAATCCCCAGCCTAAGACCCTCCCCCATGTCCTGCTTACAGTATTGACATCTATGTAAGCTGGCCTGTGCTGAAACTAATACAGGGCTTCAAGCATTGTTGGTTGTAGCTGTGTTGGTGTAAGGACATAGGCAGACAAGGTTCTTAGGGTAGACGTGAGATCTTTTATTAGACCAACAAAATAACAGGGCTTCAAGCATTTGTTTTAAAGAGTTAGTGCACAGATTGATAAATGCCAAAAATGATAAGAATTGAAATGTGTAAGAAACTTGGGTTGTAGGGAGGAGACTACTTATAACCTGACCATCTTTCTAATGGTTGCATCACTTTTCTCTGAGCATAACAGCTGAAAGCATCCCTGATATTTGAGACGTGTCCAACTGCCATTTGTCCCTCTTGTAGTTCATTTATTTGTACAAAATAATGGCCTTTAAAAAAAAAAAATAGATAAAAGAATCATTTGTTTTCAAATTGTTTGTGCTAGTGAAAGATGTCAGTCAATCAGCCCTAACGATGTACAGGCAGTCCTCAACTTACAACTTGCAACGCTTCACACTTGCAACGTTTCTAAATTGACACCCCGTTTCAACTTTCTGCCATCAGTTTCACCTTTACAACACCTTGATCCGATGTGATGCCACATCAACAAACAAGTTCACTGTGTCGCCAGTCTCCCTGGAGAACGTCTGTCCACACTTCCTTGGACACTTTTATTTTCTTTAAGAAAGCAGACAAGACTCCAGTAAAACCTGCAGCCCGGACACCTGAGAGAACTCCAGCCAAGAGCCCTTCAAAAAGTCGGGCAAAGTCACCTCAAAAAGTCCTTCCAAATCCATCTGATTTGCTATTTACAATATAAATACATTAATGTAGCTATATTATACATCTATAATTCGAGTACAAAATTCTGGAGTATTTTTACTGAAAATAGTTTCAGGCCTTGGTTCAGGGTATTGGCCCCCATTTTATAACATTGTTTCCTGTGGGAAAATTGGTTCAAAGTTGCAATGTAGCTTTAAGACCCGGTTTTCAGGAACCAATTGTGTCTAAGTCCAAGCACATTTATCTGCAGAACCAGTAGTTATGAGGTGGCAGCAATGCTGAAAATGTCAATATGCTGTCCTCCTAATGTGCTTCCTTCCTGATCTGAAGAAACCCACTTCTCAAGGTCAGAGGTAGTAGGCAATCTATGTTTACTGGCTACTGATAGACTTTGTGCTTAGGAAAGTCAGCCTCTGAGAAATGGACTAAAGTCATAACCTCCGTGTTTAAATGGACCACTGAACTGACCTCAGAATCAGAACACACATTTTGGTCTTATTTCCTGCCATTGTCCCTTGGACTTCAACCTATCCTGGGCCATCCAGTGCCTTTCCTTTTTCTATACAGAATACATAACCGTTTAAATTTCATCCATTTTCTTTTTACTGAAAACTCTCATTAGCCTACTTCTTATCTGCCCTGAAGTGTGTAATGATTATGATGTTGGCTATACAGTACTTTTCATTTTCAAATCATTTTACAAACATTAACTAATTAATGAAGAAGGCAGAGTATCAAATAATGAATTTTTCAATCTATCAGTGGACTGATATAAGACAGAAAATATGATTTGCTCACTACCTGAGTAGTTCAGAGGTAGTCTGATGCATCTCTAAATTAAAGTGCTGCCCAATTTAACTGTTGATGATGATGGGATTTAAAAAAAAACAGGTTCTATTTCTGAGATGTACGATAAAATCTACTACATGAAGGACTGAAGCATGAATGAAGTTGAAAATAGGTGCTTCAATTTCAGATTAGTTCTGTTTAACAGGGTGCCGGGTATACAATACACAGTTGCACAGAAACTAAGAAATTTAGATCCACCAATTACTTCAAAGGGTGAGAATCTGTGGATGTGACACAGAAGCAAAAGAAATAATTTCATATACTTTTAGACAATTTCATGGTCTATAAATATTCCATTTGGAAACAGAACTGTGCTGTTTGGAGCAAACAGCTTTCTTATTTGTTAATCACTCTGCTTTTCTCCATCTTTATTTTCATTGACCACCTACCGCATTTTTTTTTTTTTTTTTGGAGGATGAGGAAACTTGCCAGTTTGAGCAATATCATGGAAATAGGCCAAACTTTTACAAATGGTGTCATACAGCAACAAAAATGCTACCACAAAAGCAGTGTCAGGGAATTTTAAGGACCACCAAGTTTTTCAAGGATTTTTACTTTACCACTATGTGGAAAGCAAAGATATTATTACCTATGTTCTCCCTTATTTGCCATAAACTATATATATTTCAGGAGGGCCACATCATTTAGGAGAGTAATATTAGAACATTCAGCCTTTAACTGCTAAGAAGACCATAGACATTCAGTTCTCAGTGAAGTGGCCATATTGTAGTAAGTTTTTCATTCTTCGAGTCTAAATGGATATAGAAAAAAGAACTACCCTATCATTAGTGTTTCCTTGATACCATAAAGGTGTCATTGATTCACATTTGTAACTATTTAGAAAACCCCTATCAAGCCCTGTGAATTGGCAAAATTTCAGAGATTTTTATCACAAATATGTATTCATTCAAAAGTTAGTCCTGAAAGAGTATTGTTCATTGATCCATGCATTTCTTCTGTTGAAGTTGTCTCAGTCCTTTATCCAAGGAGCAAAAAACAGCACCAGATGACCAACTACACACAGTTAATAGCATATAGTTCAGGTGGCATTTGCAAGCCATACGCCGTGTGAAAATGAGCACCTCTTTAGTTCACTGGAAAGAAAGGAGCTCATAACAAATAGAATTTGTAACAAGTAGCTGAGTCAGTTTTACTTCTAACCTTAGCACAGGTCTTTCTAGATTAAGGCTATAGGACATGGAATATATATGTATGGAGTGAACTATCATGGCTCACTTGGTATCTGTTCTGCACACACAGTAAGAGATTTCAGTCTCCAAGACAGAATAGTCAGTATTTTTCAGAAGTTCTAAATTCAGGCTAAAATATTACCCAACAAATGACTTTTGGTTTTCTCACCATTGCTAAAGTAACGAAGAATAGTTTAAAAATAAAAGCAGCTAGAATCAAAAGTGATTGTTTTCCAAATTTACTCTGAATACATCTCTAAATGCAATTAAATCCAAATTGAGGTGGGAGGAGGGGGAGAGAGACTTCTGTATTTAATTTAATTCTTAATTCATTTTCAAATTGCTTGGCAAACAATTTTATGCATATTAATTACATTTCTAATGAAAAATATTTGCAAGTTGCACCTGCTTTAGTTGCAAAGCCTAGATTTTGGTAGCAAAGCTAATATACATCATTTAGTAACTCTTGGCTCAGCCAGCTTCTGAGAATACTTACATTTAGATGAGCAAATGTTGCCACAGGATTATTTTTTCAAGGTCCTTTGTGAAGAGTTAATAGTAAAAACGTGCATCAAGATAGTACATGAAGGTTACAGGTTTAAAGAATTCACTATAATTGTTTTTACTCAAAGGTATTTTGGAGACTTGAGTGTCCCCACAAGAATAACATTTTAAAGTGATTATAGTCCATTAAACTGGCATTGGTTTTGAGTTGCTTGACCATTTAAAATAATTCTGTCATTTTAATAGTAAGATAACCCGCTTCCAGTCAAAGATTCTGCTATGATATAAACTGAGGGGAAACAGGCTTTACATAGACTCAAAAATATTTAGAGTTATACTGGTGTTTGTACCAAATGGCATTTCAAGGAGGTGTGCTTGGTTTGGAATAATACAGTCAGTTGTTACTGCATCTAGCATTCACTGTTTGTTTAGTATTATTATTTAAGGAATATTTTTAAAGAAAATGTCTAAATTAATGTTCAGCGTTTACTTCTGCCTTGTATCAAAGTGTTTATTCAGGGAACAATTTATTCTTTGCTGAGCTTTATAATACATCTTGTATTAAATCACAGGCAGTATAACCCAACATTAGCAAATCTAATGCTAAATGGTGCTTGTTAATGGTTGAAATTACAGCTTGGATACTGAATGTATAAAAGCACAGAACTATCCTTCTCCTTTGGATATGACTTTGGAATTCATATTAATGCTGATAGAAGTTATGTTGTGGATCAAGAAGAGAATACTTGCTGTGAAAACTGAATGTCACATAGGTGCACTTTACTACAGTGCACAGTGTGCTGACGATCACACCTCCCCCGAAATCTTGCTCAAGGTGCATTAATTATAGTAATTAATAGCGCTATAAAGCACTACTTATTTTTAGTAGGTGTAATTGCCAAGATATTTCCTTTTAAATGCTTTGAAGGGTGTTCTCTGTCAGTAAGCATAGGCACTGTCAAATGTTTTCTCTAATTGAGAAACAAATTCAGCATCAAAACCAGAATCCATGTATACTGTAGGATGGCACTTACATTGCGTAGTACCTTACTGAGGGAGCAGTCATGTTGATGGTTTTGTGTTGTGTTTTTTTTAGTTTATATCCAACTCTGGTGTGTAACTGGTTAAAGTTGAACCTTAGTATAAATGTCAGAATCCCCTCCCACAACAGATTGTGATAAGCTATGTATCCAGCTTATTTAGTCACAAAGGGCACGTGCAGATGGAACAAAATTTCCCGTTTACATCAATGCAACTGCGTTTGTGTTTGCATGACCTGGGAATTCCCACTGCTTTAAAGTCCATTTAGCACTGTAGGCTAATACTACTTGGAGATGTTAGCCTCCATTGCTTTCATGCTGCGCCGCTCCACGTGTGGATTTTATTCATGCAAACAGCCAGCGACACCAAAGACTTGTAATTAATCCCCTTCACCATGGGGGCTGTTGTGTTCCAGCCTTAAGCCAGTAGTTGGTGCGGTGTGTTTTTGGGTTTTTTTCCTTCCTCACCCCTCCCTCCTCTGCAGTCAGGTTGTGACCGGAGGTGTCTGCTTGCTGGTTTGTGTTTATCCTTATCCTTACCCCTAAACAATTTTTTTTTTACTTTCAAAAGTAAAGTAAAGTAAAAAAGATGTCATTTTCTACCCCTTCTTAATTGTTCCCACCCCCCTACACACCTGTTGTCTATGTCCTACCCTACTCCAAGCTTTCAGGACCCCTATGCCTACTCCTAGCTTTCAGTTAGAGTGCAGCTAACAGGCATTTTTAATTGTTCTGATGATCTCTTCCTGACTAGTAAGCATCAAGTTTTCTTTGCCTATAGTTTTTTCAAAGAAAAGCAGTATAGGAAACTAACACTTTCCCACAGCTTAATGTACTGAAATTGAATAAATGCAGGACAAACAAAGAAAATATCTAGGTCTGAGACTGACTTTGAGTTGAGCAAATGTATTTCACCTCTAAAGAATCAAGCTGAAGCACAATGATTTTCTGGAACATTTAAAAGACTAAGTACCACATAGAAAAAGTAAAACCAGCAAAGTGAAGAATGTATTATATGATTTATGACACATTTCCCAAAACACAGGAGACTTATGATCTGAGAAACAGAGTTAACAAATCTAAAAAAAGCCCATCTAGTCACAAGGAAGGCAGCTGACTTAAAAAGATAGAACAGGATGTCAAGATACAACAAAACATGATTTGGTAAAAGTGCACAAATCATTGTCCACGTGAACTAAAGAAGACAGCTGGGCAGGAATAAATAAATAATGGCACCCACAAGAAGCATCAGCCAAGGATGGAAAAAAGGATGCTCATCTCTGAGACTCTAAACTAAACATCAGGAGGTCTAGGCCCAGACAGTCTCTGATCTCAGACAAATCACTTTCTTTATGCTTCATTTCCCTATCCATAAAATAGGGATAACAATCGCATAGCTTTTCTCTCTCTTCATTACATTGTTTAAGGACAACTACAAAATTGCTATGAAATTAAATTGGGTCCTGAAAGTATAACCAGCAATGGAAAGGTTAAAGAAAGCAGCCTAGTTCAAGAAATTTGAATGTCTGGATTCCTGGGCTCTGTTTCCAACGCTGCCACTGAATGTTTTGTGATATTCTGCAAGCTCGGTCACTTCTTGACACTTCAGATGTTCCACATGCAAAACTAAGACTCTGCTTACCAACTCCGAGAGATCATTGTGAGGCTTATGAGCTCCAGATAAAGTACCTTGACATCTTTAGATGAAAGGCGTCTCTGTAGTTGTAATATTATTTCATTGACTTTAATATTAAGTACAGCTTAAAAACGAAATGAGCAGGCTTTTTTTCCCTTGCCCTGCCAATCTATTTAGTTGAAAATTGGTTTGGCTGTAGACACTTGTTGGCTGGTCCTCTTGCTTCTGTAGCCCATGCTGCTAAACGCACATCTTGGCTCTGCACCAGACATACTAATCTGTCTGAGTATAGCTTGTGGGTGACAGATACAACAGTGTTCTGCCTGCATGCCCCAAGGCTGGGGATTGTACAGCTGCTTGAGACCAACAATCCTACACAATACTTGACAGATTCCCTTCCAAACAGATCTGAACTTGGTTGCCTCTGCAGCTTATCTCTGTGAAGCTTACATCCAGAGCATGCTGTGGCTTAATGGTTGAAGACCATCCATGTTGTTGGTAGCTAAATGCCTGTAGCTTGGATCTACATCCCTTTAGATTTCCAGACCAGATCTTCAACTTGCTGTGAATAACCATAGCCTCTGTTGATTAGAATGGAGTTACTCTATGCACCAAGCAAGAATCTGGTTCCCCCATCACAGGGGAGTGATACTTAAAAACCAAACAATCACACAAGCTGTCCTAACAGGAAGAACCTGCATCCACACTGGTTGTATACCAGTATTACTCAACAGGCCTCAGTCAGGTGACTCCTGACTCCGAGACTAGGGGCAGAAATTACACACAAATCGGTATAAGCAATCGGAAACCAGTTCAAGTCTGTAATGAAACGGAAGTTCAGCACTCATAAACCACAGTCCAAATGGCCCAAACCGATTTTTACGATAAACCTGGATGAATGTAGATTCAGACTAAATTGATTCAAGTTAAATCAGTTTTTATTGAACTTCTGTCACAAATACCTTTCAGATTAAAGTTACCTTACAGTCCCCTAGCATCCCAGGATTCTTTACAGCTTGCTGCAAACCCCCTTCATTGGGGGAGGAGGGTGCTAGCCTTGGCCCAAGCTATCTGCTGCAGCTGAGCAGGGAGGCATGCTCTAGTTTCCCTACCCCCCAGCTCCAGAGCGTCTGGCCTAGTTCACTGCAGGCATTGGCTTTAATCTATGCAGCTTAGACTAACCTGCAAAGAGTTAATAGATTCAGCCTTGGGCTTTTTGACTGTCTGTACCTAGCCCTACTGGTACAAAGAAATGCAGCCTAAGAATAGAGCACTCATATGATGAGCAAAGAGAGGAAACAGGTTGCAGAGCTGGGCAGCTCTAATAATTTCATACAGAGAAAGCTTAGGCTCTGGAAACAGCAGCCATTGACACACAGTTCCTAGGAACTGCCAGGTCTGAGGAGCAGAGTCTGAATAGATTTTATATCACAGTCATTTTTCTTGTAAACTGAGGGGGGAACAAAGGAGACAAATTGCAAACAAAGGGTTTACAGACTTGCATCTTAAATTACATGAGAAATTCACTTCCTCTCACTCACAAGTACCCATGTGCCCTCACAAGGCAAGTAGGACTCACTGCCTAGTGCTATGCAGAGGGAGGCTGTACAAGCTGAACAGGTGAATGCCAGACAAGTGGCACAGAACCTCTTCAGGGCTGTGAATTGAAGATCAGGCACTTCTGCTTCTGTGGAAGTGCTGTTGACACACCACTGATATACAGGGCCAAGTGAGATCACACTATAAGCCTAAGCCAAGGTAGAATTTTGATCCACTTCATTTTGATATACAGTGGGTGTGTCTACACGATGAGTTTACTGCAGGTGCCTAATTAGGTCTACAGTAAACATCTCAGCTTCTATATGTTCAGTGCTATTAGGATAGAGTAAACTAATTAGCTATGTGTAAGTTAGTACTTGGAAACACAACTACTTTGTTATGGCAGAGTCTTTTACTCTACGGCAATACCTCTGTAGAGACTGTCAAGGCTGGCTGGGGCATGAGGGTGATTCAGTGTGGGGGTTGCCAGGTGGCTAGCTGGCCAGCTCCTCTGCAGCATATTCATAGTATCATAATATAATATCTAGGGTGAGAAGGGGCCTAGAGCAGGCCATCTAGTCTGACCCCCCCCATCAATGGCAGGAACGAGTGCCAGGGTCACAGGACCCCAGCCAAGTACCTATCTAATCT
>JAGPOW010003316.1:5359697-5388135 GCA_030014935.1 Caiman crocodilus | reverse complement strand
TTCTTAAAGATGGGAACCACATTGGCCACCTTCCAGTCCTCCAGCACTTGTCCAGAGCTCCAAGAGTGCTCGTATAACTGAGCCAAGGGCTCAGCAATCGCCCCTCCAGCTCCTTCAACACCCTCGGGTGTAGGCCATCTGGGCCCGCCGACTTAAAGACATCCAGTCCTTCCAGAAGCCCTTCCACCAGGTCAACCCTCACCCCCGGCCTAGCAGTGATTCCCGAGGGGGAATACAGGCTTCCAACAGGAGGGCAGTCCCAGTCCTCCCTCAGGAAGACCGAGGCAAAGAACCCATTGAAGATCTCCACCTTCCCATCAGCTGTGATCACCAGGTTGCCCGACGAGTCCCACAGGGGCCCGAACTTGCCCGGGGCTCTCTTTTTTTTTTGCTCCCCATGTACTTGAAAAAGGACTTCCTGTTGTCCTTGATCCTAGTCACCAGGCAGAGCTCTACTCCCACCTTGGCCTTCCTAATAGCCCTTCTACACTCCCAGGCACAAGAGGAGTACTCCTCTTTGGAGACTGCTCCTCTCTTCCAAAGATAGTAAGCCCCCTGCTTAGCCCTCAGGGTCCCCCGAATATCCCTATTAAGCCATGGGGGCTTCCGGGCACTTTTGCCCATTTTGCATCGGGCAGGAACAGTCGCCCCTTGGGCTCAGAGGATCGTCTCCTTAAAGAACGCCCACCCTTCGTGAACGCCCATGTCCTCAACCCTACAGTCCTGCAGCACCTCCTCAACTAGCCTCTCTGAAATTGGCCCTTTTGAAGTCTGGGACACTAGTCATAGTGTGGGTCCTAGCTACACTGCACCGGATAGCAAATTCTATTGGGCGATGATCGCTATCTCCCAGGGAGTCTCGTACCTGGAGCTCTCCATTCAGATAGTCCCCGAGGCCAGGACCAGATCCAGCAGTGCATCCCCCCCTGGTGGGGCCATGCACCTCTTGGACCAAGTGGAGGTCCTGCAGCTCCGCCAGGAACCTCCAGGACCTCTCGGACTTGGCCGACTGCTCCTCCCAGCAGATGTCCAGGTAATTGAAGTCACCCATGACAATGACATCCCCCATCCTCCTTAAGCTGGCCAGCAAATTGGAGGTCCAGCTCCTCCTCCTGGTTGGGTGGTCTGTAGCAGACACCCACCATTAAATCCCTTTCCCCTCCTCCTTGCAGCCTGACCCAAATCGCTTCCACCTGGTCCTCAGTCGCCCCCAAATTGATGCTCGATGCACAGAAACGCTCTTTGACATAGAGTGCAACCCCTCCGCCTCTTTTCTCCATCCTGTCCTTCCTGAAAAAGGCATAGCCATCGATGCCTACAGCCCAGTCATGGGTTGGGTCCCAGGAGGTTTCCGTGAGCCCAACCAAATCTGGGTCTTCCACAGCCACCAGCTCCTCCTGCTTACCTCCCATGCTGCGAGCATTTGTATAGAGGCATTTGAGGCTACCCGCTGCCACCTCCCCCACTCCACGTGTTTTCCCCAAGCTACAACCACCTACGCTCACCTGACCTTACCTGGCTCAGTGACAGAGCGTCCTCTTCTCTCCCGGCAGGCCTGTCCCCTAGCAAAGCTAGTTTAAAGCCCACCGCACAAGATCAGCCAACCTAGAAGAAAAGAAACGCTTACCTTTAGGCAATAGGTGAAGTCCATCCTCTGCCAGCATGGTCTGCATAGAAAAATGCGGGCTGTGATCGAAGAATCCAAAGCCTGCATCATAACACCAACCGCGAAGGCGCTGGTTTACGGCTGTGATACATGCCTCATGTCGCCTTCCCCAGACTATATAGCTGTGCATTAATTGCACATGTAGATGTGCCCACTGAGGCTTAAGAAATCCTCTCTCCCTTGTTTTTCCTTAGAAACTATAGGTAAGTATGTTGCTGACATGTTGTTAATAAGCAAAAAGAGTTAATGTCCTTGAATAAGTAAATCAATAAAGTAAAATCCTTTTTGTTGTTTTATTGAACCTCTGATTTGTTAGAACACACAGTAAACTTGAAATCCAAACAAAAATAATTAGGAACGTTCAAAACTGCTAATGTACTTATATCAATATTTCTACTTTGTGATTATTTCAAAAGCAATATTTTCCCATGACTATGCACATAGTTCAAATAGGGCTGCAGGAAATAAAGCAAGTATATATAGAGAGAGTATAAAAAGCAATAAGACAGTGGTCAGCGTATAAAGACTCAGAATGTGTGCATCTTAACGGGGTGCTGATTAAGAAGGGTGTTGATGTAAGTGGGAAGCTGAGTAAATAGATGCTGGAGAATAGAACAATTTAAGTTTGAGATCTATAATCCAGAAAAACAACGTTTGACTCTGTTTTTTCACTTCAGGCTTTGTTGCAGTTATATTAGCTGGAACATTCGTAATTGATTTACTAAAAGCGATCACTCTCCGTTTTATAGCCAGATGGATATTATTTAATTGCTGAAGCAGGAATGGTTGTGTATTTTACATACTGAAAATGAAAGAAGCCAAATATTCATTCTGATCTTGTTCCATATCTTTAATTGTTCAGTTAAACTAGAAGTTTCTCTAGGGCTGTGTTCCTGCGTCACATCGCAAAATTCTACAATCATTTTATGTCCTTTTCTTTTTTTCTCTAGGAAAAGTATGGCATCATTATGCTTCCATATATTAAATGTTTCAAACAAGGAAAAAGTTATATGGGAAGCTCTCAGAAGTGCTACTTTATATTTTCTATTCATTCTTGAAAGGCAGCTCTCCTGGCCATCTAACAGAACAAAATATTTAAAGCCAGGCCTTTGATTTTTCACTTTAACAAATTATCAATTTTGTTTTAATTTAAACTTTTTTTGATTGGGTGGGGAGGAGGAAGTTAGGTAAATTTGACTTGTCACTTTTCACTTCCTGAGACATCTGCACAGTGTGGCTTAGATTCTCCCTAGATATTGTTCCACTTGTACAAATGGGCTGTAAAGCTGCCTTTGTTAGGTTGCTGATGACGGCCCTGGTACAGGAGAATCCTTGGCAGTCACTAAGCTGGTCATACTTTTAAATGATCTCCTGACCTTTAAAAATAACATTAAGTGATATTTACCCTGTGGGAAGAAATGTGGCGAGAATGCTGCGTAGCCCATGTAGCCTAACAGGTTTTGTAAGTAAGTGTAAAATAGAATTATCCTGAACTTGCTCTATTCGTAAGAGGGCCAAATTAGCCCACAGCATTGTCATGAGTCAAGGAAGCACAACAATCTCATGACTATTTGATCAACTTTGCTACTTCCCCTTGTATGCTATATGGAGTACAGCTCAGCCTAGTCTGAGAACCAGGCCTATTACTTGCATGTAGATCCAGAAATGTCAACATGTCACAAAAGATGCATTAATTAGTATTTTCAGCTTAGCTGGAAGAGCTGAGAGATTTTATAACCTAGGTTGGCAGACTCACTTGCTTTTGCATAAGTGAACCATGTATAGCAGCAATTCTCAGCCAGGTACACTGAGATCCTTTGAAGCCAGTGTGAGGCGATAAGCAGATAAGGACAGGTACAGGCTCCATGTGTGATGAGATAAGCAGATAAGGTACGGGGGAGTCCAACCTGCCCCCACCAAGACCTGAGTTAGGAAGGGGGGGGCTACTTGGCAGGGGGGGGCTCCTTTTTCACCTCCACCAGAGTTTGCAAAGTGGTGAAATATAGTACCAAGCTGCATCTCCTGTCTGCAGCTGGGGGAAAGGAGAGCCCCCCCTCCAACCAGGCTGCAGGGAGGCCTGGGGCTGGTGCAGGGATAGATCCCAGACCCTTTCCCCTTGCAACTCCCCTGGGTAGGCAGTGGTGTATTGTGGGAAGGAATCCAGGCTCTGTCTCCCTGCAGCAGCCCCAGCCTCAGCCCCAGTCCGAGCCCCAGGGCTAGCTGCAGCCCATCCAGAAGGGTTGTCAGGAAAGGAGTCTGAGCTCTGTGTCCTTGCAGCAGGTCCAGCCCCATAGTGCACTGGTGCCTGGCCAGGGCTGCTGCAGGGAGACAGAACCCAGACCTCTTTCCCCTGAAGCACCCCCCTGCCCCCCCACCTGGCAGCAGTGCGCTACAGGCCCAGGGCAGCTGCAGGGAGAGAGATCACTCCTTTTTTCCCTCCCCCCTGCCCCTCTCCACCCACACACACGCACACCCTCACTAGGCTGTGGCTTACAGAAGGCCAAAGGAAGGACGTGGGGCTGGGATCAGAGGCTGTTACTGACTTAGGTCAATGACAGCTGGGGGCGGGGTAGGGCCAGCCCAGCACTTGGCTACAGTGCAGCCAGGCACAACACTGCCTGGGATAGCAGTGATTACACTCCCCGTTAGCCCCGATGGGATCTGGCACAGATGTTCAATAAAGTGGAAAAAGCACTTCACTCTAATACTTCATGAGTCAATGCTGAGGGGCAGGGCCACATGAAGGACAGCCAACAGACAAGATAGAAGCCACCCCCACATCCATCCTCCCCTGCCGGGGCTTCTCCGCCAAGGGCCAGGTTTGTGGGGGAAGGAATGGAGCACATCCAAGAAATATCCGCAGAATTTGCTTTTTATATTGTGACCAACCTGTGACAATTATTTAGTCTCACCACAGTTTAAGTAGGTCCCTAGTGATAGGTGTAACATCTGTACTTAGCCTTTGTCACACTGTCTATAAAACCAGGCAAATTTAAACCAGTAATTTATATGTGAAAAGCACAGTAGCCTACTACCAAATCCATCCCCATCTCCTTATGGATTTGTAGATGGTAGGGTCGGAAGGGACTGCAACAGATCATCAAGTCCGACCCCTGCCTGGGCAGGAAACAGTGCTGGGGTCAGAGGACCCCAACCAGATGTCTATCCAGCCCTCTCTTAAAGACCCCCAACGTAGGAGAGAGCACCAACTCTTTTGAAAGCCCATTGCAAATTTTGGCCAAATTTACTGTGAAGAAGTTTGTCCTGAGATTTCCCCTAAATCTGCTTTCTGTCAATTTTGTGACCGTTGTTCCTTGTTAACCCAAGAGGCACCCTGGTGAACAGAGCATCTCCAATCATTTGCTGTGTCCCCCTAATACATTTGTAGGTGACCACAAGATAACCTCTCAGCCTTCTCTGGCAGAGGCTAAAGAGGTCTGGGTCCCTCAGTCTCTCCTCATAGGACTTGTCCTGTAAGCCCCATACCATACAAGAGGCTCTCTTCTGGACACTTTCAAGTCTATCAACATCATTCTTGAAATATGGAGCCCAAAACTGGACGCAGTACTCCAACTGCAACCTGACGAATGCTGCATAGAGGGGAAGTATCACCTCCTTGGTTCTATTTGTCATGCATCAGCAAATGCATGATAAAGTGCAGTTAGCTCTGCTGATGATTTCATCACACTGATGACTCATGTTCATCTTGCAGTCCACTATGACTCCAGGATCCTTTTCCACTTCTGTGTTGCTGAGAGGGTCACTTCCCAGCCAGTAGGTGTGCTGCATATATTTTGCGCACAGCACCTCTGCACTTATCCTTGTTGTACTGCATCCTATTGTCTCCTGCCCACTTTTTTCTAACCTGTCCAGGTCTGCCTGCAATTGTCCCCTACCCTCCAGGGTGTGCACTTCACCCCACAATTTACTACTGTCTGCAAACTTGGACAGAGTACACTTCACACCCACATCCAAATCACTAATGAAGATATTGAAGAGGACAGGTCCAAAAACCGAACCCTGTGGGACCCCACTACCCACGTCCTTCCAGGTCAATACTCACCCATCTACTACCATTCTCTGGGTATGACCGCTAAGCCAATTTGCCACCCACCAGATTGTATAAACATTTATAACACAGCCTCTTAATTTATTTATGAGAATGGGATGAGATCATATGAAAGACCCTTGCTAAAATCCAAGAAAACTACATCCACCTCTACTCCTGCATCTAAGCGTTTTGTGACCCTCTCATAAAATGAAACCAGACCGGTCAGGCATGATCTACCTGCTACGAATCCCTGCTGGTTTCTCTGCTGCATTATTTTTCCTGCTGGACTCCCATAGATATGATCCTTCATAATCTTTTCAAAAACCTTTCCAAGGATGGAGGTGAGACTGACTGACCTATAATTACTCAGATCCTCCTTCCTTCCTTTCTTGAAAATAGGGACCACATTGGCCCTTTTCCAGTCCTCCGGGACCCAACCTGAGCGCCATGAGTGCTCAAACAGCCATGCCAGTGGTTCTGCTATGACACCAGCCAGTTCCTTAAGTACCCTCAGATGTAGCTGAACCGGGCCTGCTGGCTTGAACACATCCAGTCCATCCAAGTGACACTGCACCAAGTCAGCATCAACACTCGATGGGCCAGTGTCCCTGTGATGCCCATCTAAGAGCCCATTAGTGTTCTTGAACAAGAGTCAACATAAGTCTCCTAAGGCCAATAGCTCAGCCTTGTCCCTCCTGTCTGTCACTAATTGCTCCTTTTTGTTCAGTAGGAGGTCTATACTGCACTGTGCCTTTCTTTTACTCCCTACATATCTTAAAAAAAAAAAAAAAAAAAAGACTTTTTGTTGTCTTTAATTTGTGTTGTCAGCCTCAGCTCTGTAGTTGCTTCGGCCTTTCTAACTGCAAGTACGGGCCAAGTAGGTATACTCCTTGGTAGTTTCCCTCTGCTTCCACTGCCTATATGCCTTCTTTTTTGCCCTTAGGCTCCCCAGGATTTACCTGTTTAGCCAAGGAAGTTTTTTGGCTCCTTTCCCCTTTATACTGGGATTGGCTCCCTCTGCACCTGAAGGATCGCCTCCTTTAGGAACTACCACCCTTCCTGGACTCCAATCTTGCCAATACTCCTATCCCGCAGTGCATCATTGACTACACTACTGAACACACTGAAGTTAGCCTTCCTAAAGTCAAGCACTTCCACCTTACTAGTTACCTTACCCACACCAGTGATGGCTGGTAAATTTGATTGTTTGGTGGTCACTGTCCCCAAGGTGACCAAGAACCTGCAGCTCCCCTACCAGATCCTCCCCTGTAGCCAACACCAAGTCCAGTAATGCATTTTCCCTAGTGGGACTGTATACCTCCTGCATTAGGTAAAGGTTGTGCACGCAAGATAAGAACCTTCACGAATGATTGGATTTGGCTGACAACTCCTCCCAGCAGATGTCATGGGGGACCTAAACTATCCTGACAACTACATCCCTAGACTATACAGTCTCTGAGAGCTACCTCAGAAATACTAAGTCTAGCTCTCCTTCTTGATGTGTGTGGTAAGCAGCCCCTTACCACCAAGACCCTTTCCCTTCAACCTCCACGTATCCTAACCCATGATGCCTCAACTTTCTCCTCCTCTGATCCCATTTTGATTAGGGTGGATGTATAATGCTCCTTTACATAGAGAGCAACCCCGCTCCCTTTCCTCCCTACTTTGCCCCTTCTGTACAACCTGTAGCCCTCCAATGTGTACCACCCAGGGTAGGGTCCCACCAGGTTTCTGTTAGCCTCACTAAATCGAAATTATTACCTGCAAGCAGAAGTATGAGTTCTTTCTGCTTGTTCCCCATGCTCTTAGCATTAGTATACAGGCTCTTCAGCCCTCTGAATGGTGCCTTTGGTGCCCCCCCGTTCTGATGCCCAAAGGGCCCCTTGGTACGTACTTGGGGTGTACAGCTGCATGTCTCGCAGTTTGTAGGTTCTAGACTCTCTCCATCTCCTGCCTCCCCGTCCCCCAGTATGTGTTAACATTGCCTTTTCTTTTGAATAGCTTTCTCTTTATGCAGTTTCTGTAACTTGAAATTGTGTGTGTGTGTGTGTGTGTGTGTGTGTGTGTTTAATATATATTTGTTTGTTATTCCTGACAATCTGTGCATTCCATTTTGACATCCAGTCCCATTCAAATGAATTAACATTTTCTACCTCATTATATGCATTTATCTACAACACACAAGTCCTCCATGTCAAGAACTGGAATGAGGAAAAGAGGTAGACCAATATATTTCTCAATTCAAATATAGAAAAAATCCACGAAACACAGTAAAATAATAATTACATGGAAGTGCTGTGCAAACGATAATGTCTGATTGAATGCCTCCTTTTAGCAGAAGATCTACTACTATGGTAACAGACAAAGAGACTAATTTATTCTGACTAATCAGGATTGATGTTAATTAAAGAAGAGTTCAAGATAATGACTTCTCATTACTATGTGATAGATAGAAATAGATTGTTCTACCTCTAGGTAAAATAAGCAATTAGATAACTTCTGTTTTTAAGGACATCTCTTTCAAAAGTCTTATCTCATCCTACCTTCCCTTCCTATTGTCAAGATAGTTAATATTTACTTGTCTGATTTTTATTGCTGCTCATGTAGATGATTTTTTTTTTTTCCATTCTGACTGGAATATTTTTCCAGTTCAATAGATTTTTTTTTGTTCCTTTTTTTGCTATACCTATAAGAAAAGCAGAGAGTACTTCTAAAAATAAGCTGTAGACTATGAGAATTAAAAAGGAAAAAAAGGAATGTGCCTTGTTCTCTGGAAAGTAGCAAGGAAACATGAAATAAAGGTGGAGTACTTCATCTCAGAGCCAGAGCAGAAGTAACTCATGCTTTAAAAACAAAAACAGTGTGGCATTTTCATTTTCTCAGTTCTTTGCAGTTGGACTATCCTATTACTGCTGACTCTGCAGGATAGACAATGGAAAAGGAGCCATTATGATACTAAAAAAGTATGGTTTATACAGCCAGACCCACATTTTTGAAGGTTTTCCTCCAATATCATGTGACGCAGCATTTCTAGGCTCCAGATGCAATCAGAAATGGAAAAGCTCAAAAAACTCAGGCTTTCAGCTCTTTGCCAAAACTACCAGTAGTTTTCCAACAACAGCATTATTTGCCTTCCACTTTCACGAGGAGATAAGGAGGTCTACAACCATAACATAGGTGTTTACTAACTGGAATCAGCAACTTAAAACAGCTAAGATTAAGAGAACCAATTCAGTGACAATTTTGCTCAGGCAAAGCTGGTACTTTTCGCTACTGATACAACAGATTTGTTTTAATTTAAGAACTGTTGTTAAATGAGGCTTGACTCATTTTGACTTCCTGAGGTCTCCTAACCCCAATTTTCTATGATTTCAGTAGACGAAAAATTTCTCAAATATTTTAACGTGCACCCCACAATTAAAAGATGGCTTTCACAAAATATTATAAAGCACTCTGTAAAGCCTGATCCAGCTCAGCTGAAATCAGTGAGAGGGTTGTCACTGAGTTCAGAGGAGGTTGGTGCAGGCCTTAAAGGATTCCAGAGAAAGATGTGTGTTTTCTATGCAGCTGAATTACTTCCATGTGCACACTGGAAAAGGAAGGTTATTGCTATCACTGGGCATTTTTACACTGGTTGCTGATGAGGCACTTGGAGCTTTTAATTAGTGAGGTGCACTAATTAAAAGTGCTTGCAAGATGCATGTATTAGCTATGCAGCGTGTCCCCATGCTGAAAAAATGGCAGTAGTATGCTTTGAACTAACTACCATTTTCTCAGTGTGGAGGCACACTTCGCTACTGACATACATGACGTTGAGAGGCTGCCAGAGTGCATCAATTGCACACTGGAGCAGGCTCCCCGCATGTGTGTAAGTGCCCACTAAGCTTAGGTACAGACATTCAAAAAGCCTGATTGACACCATTTTCTATAAGTGGTGTAGTTTAGATTGGTAGCAAATAGAACACGCGTTTACCATTTGGATGGGGAGGCGGGGGGAGTGGAGGGGGCAAACTTTTACATGTGGTCCCACCATCGTTAAACTAATTTGTATTCTGCACTTCTGTTTTGTTCTGGATATAGACTGGTTTTGTGTGTCCAATTTCTATTCTGTTACAGGTATAAACCAGTTTCCAACCACTTACACCAATAAAAATGTCATGTCAGTACCTGGCCTAAGCCACTTGGTGCTAGTAGCAAGGTGATTTTAGGCTGTAGACTCTTGAATCAGCTACTGATTTCTTGGGTGTTAATATCACCTAATCAGTAACTTTGAGTAAAATCTAAAATTACCAAAGTATTTGACATGCGCAGAAGTGTTCATAACAGCCATCCCATGCATCCCCTGTAGGACAAGTGCAGACCAGAATAGCACTCTCATGATGTCACCACCTTATTCTGCCTAAATTCCCAAACTTTGGTTGTGTATTGTAACTCTTTTAGTAAGCTTTTCAGAAGCTTCTCTTCTCCTGTGTGATTGTGGCAATCATTAAGGCTGAAATGGAGACTGCAGCTCTCGTCTGTAGTTCTTGCACTAAAGGAGAATTCTCTCTCATCCAGAATCAGTGCTTGCAAAGATCCTTTTGGCAGTTCTGGTCCCTTTGAAAAGGGCTAGGGTAAGAATGAGAGATGGTGCTTTCAGAAGAGAATGGAAAGGAAGACATAAGGAGCCTGTAAAAAATGCAGTAATGATTTTCTGTGGAATTCAAGGAAGGGGAAAGTGAATCCTGTTAAGTGTGCTGACTTAATTAGTGAGAGTGGTGCTGATTTTGAACAGTTATTAGTGATTTATTAATTATTAAAACTGGATGTTTTTTCTGTCACTACTTTGATTATCCAGGATATCCACTGGTATGAGAGTAAAATGTGGGTCTCTAATTCTTCCTAGAAGAGAGCCTGCATACTTGTCAGAGAATGAATTTGACACTGGTATAATGATGATCTTTGGAAAATCCTTAAAAGCATCTGTAACCAAGTGCAATCAATTGTAGCTGTGCAGAACACCGTGAAACCCAAGCCTCATCAGAGTGACACCCTGATTTAAAAATCAGAGACATGTAGCAGATTTGAGAACCTAGTGTTTTGAACAAGCGGTTTGAAATTTGAGTGCGTCTGGGAGGAACTGGAGAACTGATTGATCACATCGAAGCTGGGGAAACTGTATCATTAGGACATGGTGGTTTCAAATGACTTACCCATCTCTAAGCCACCTTCAATGGTTTTGGCTGTGACCAGCTTTGAGACTTCAAGTTTTTATTCAAACCCTGAAACTCAAAGGAGCATAAACCCATGTGAAATGAAGCAAAAAATAAAACTATAATTCTCTGTTAATCCAAACTACTTATCACACAACTCTAAGTACTTACTGTAGATATCAGGGATATCACATAGACCAGGCTTTGTCAATCAGGGGAAGCCCCAGCAGGTATGCAGCAGTGGTGCAAAGAAGTGGGGTGTACTTCCGGTTTTGCCTCTGGTGCTTCTGCCAGGGGACCCCCCCACAACTCGTTGAATGGCCACCAGGAAACCTGCCCCTCCCCACTGCTCATTGACCAGCTGGGGGGGCCCCTGCTTCTGGACTGGCCACTGGGGCTACACCAACCAAAAAAGGTTGAAAACCCCTAACCTAGACTCTTTCTTATGCACTCATGTAGAATTGTTTCATGCTAGTTGTTCTCTAACACATTGTTTAACTCTGCTATAAATGTATCCAGCAAATAAAAATTAAACAAGACTTCATGACATCTAGGCAAATTATTAATTTGGGACAGGAGAGGTGACTGTGAGCATAACAAAGTAAAGGATCAGGATAATATAGAAACCCAATGCAGAATGGTTATAAAAGTAAAATGAGATTTTTATGAAGACAGAAATATATTGGAAGCAGAGGAAGAAAGGAAATGATAGGAGGGAAAACACTAAATGCATTATAGCTAAAGAAAAGCATTTGGACCCTTTTGGACTTCAACAAGGATAAAGTTTAGATTGTTTTGCTCCAAAAACAGAGTTTAATCTCACCTGAACTAAAGAAGAAATGTCATTAGCTGCTAAACTCAATTAGTTGAGTCTGCTCTGCATTTGAATTAAAGTGCTGCAGCATTTCCACAATGAAATGTGTTTTAAGCCCCTATGTGTTTTTAAAATGGCTGCAGGGTGCATTAGCTAAACTATGTTGAATGAGGTTTACATAAAGTGTCCTGCAGCCATTTTTAAGCCTTTTTAAGCCCAAGGGGGTCTTAATACACATGATGCTGCAGCATTTTAATTAGAGCAGCTGTCCAAACCCTGGAGCAACTCTTTTATTAAAACACCCCTCCCTTCCACCTCTCAAATCATGTAAAGGCAGCCATAGTGCCTCTCGCCCATGCACGCACGCACGCATGCACAGTCTGACATTACATTACAATGTTCTACAAAGTTGAACCAAGCAATATTAAAATCACTTAGGACCCTGTACAACGAATCTCTAAGTTGTTTCTTAATAGGTATACCACAGACTAAGGAATCCCTGAAAAATATTTCTAGATTTAATTTTTCCTGTTTTGTCTCATTTAGAGAACATTAAATCGATGAATCAGTGTCTGATACAAAAGAGGCTACTAATAATTTGGCAGTAATAAAAGCAATGCTATGTGTTTCTTTCTTGATTTATGGTCTACTGTTTGTTATGTCTCCTTGATCCAATGCATCTCCTGTATGGATTCACCCAGGAATAGAAATACTAAAAATGTTGAAATGAGCCGACCATAGTGCTTATGAACAAAGAATGTTTATCTTCCTTGGTGAGGGAGGGGGCAAATATACATGGTAAGCAACAATCATTATCTGCCTAGAAGAAAAATAATTAATGCTGAGGTTGTGTAATGAGAATTCTTTATAACTGGAAGGAAAGTCGGTCTTAATGAAGAGGCTGAAGCACGAAAAAGATACTTAAGAAACAAAGAGGTGAATTAAGGTGCAGATGGAGATCTCATTAGTGGAGATCATAGTCAGACACTAAAGTGAAAATATCAGTCTACTAATTACCTACTGAACTTACCTAAGTATAAGAGAACATTATCTTCAACATACATCTTTATGACGGAACAGTTCAATCAATATATCCCAATTTCAACTGAGTCAAGTTAGCTCATAATATACTCTTATTATTATAGGTCAGGCTTTTCAAGATAAGAGCAATGAGCACCTACCCTGCTGTTTAAGTGTTACCAGTTTTGATAGGATGCAGAACATTAAAAGAACATTTGGCCTAGGAAGTACCGTGCTAGGAAAGAAACTGGTTGATTTACGAGAAGCAGGACACGTTAGAAACAGTTCATCAAAATGGGGAGATGGAATCCTAGGCAAAGATCAGAGAAGCCAGGTCAGCCAAACCCTATGGCTAGAGACAGAAATTACACACAAACCAGTAACACAATAGAAGTTCAGTGCACATAAACCACTTTCAAAATGGCTGAAGCTGGTTAAAGATAAACTTAGATGGATTGGGTAGTGTAATTACCTGACAGTAAACAGTTAGCTGTTTACTGTCAGGCTCCTTGCAACATTTTTAGTATCTCTTCAGTCTATGGTAACAGACTATTTTTAGATTACATTGATTTATTGAACTTCTGTCCCAGATCTATGAGTCCTCAATTCCTATCCCTTGCATTGAGTAATGTTTTCCATGGGTGTTTGTACGCACCACAAGATTTCCCTTTTATGCTGCTGCAACTGTTTGTTTGCTTTAAAAGCGGCAGGAAGTCCCACAAACTGGTTGTTTGTGGGACTTCCTGCCACTTTAAAAGTCTTTTTGGCACATTAAACTAAAACTGCTCAAACACGTCAGTGTTTCCATTGCCGCCAATTACGTCAATATATCTATGGATTTAAGGCATCAAGCAACTCAAAGGCCTATAATTACTTTTGCTCTGTGTTATTTCCATAGTTCAGGCCTTTGGCCAGTAGGAGCCACTGTATTTTGGTTTGGTGTGTTTGCCTCCTGGTCATCCCTCCCCCTGCTGCCACAGCTGACTGCCTGTAGCCAGGGCAAGGTGTAGGAGGCATCTCTACTAAAGTTACCCTAGCTAGCAAAGAATACTTAATGCAAAGAAAGAAATGGAGGAGCAACCATTGCCAAGTACTGCTTTTTACTACCCTCTGCTAGTGGTTGTACCTGTACCACCACCACCAACACCACCACCAGTGCTGTATGTACTTCCCCTGTCTCTGCCCCCCCACCCACAGGATCTGCAGCATCATGAGTGATATATAGGTAATATAAAAAATGTCCTATTGACTTTGTGCAGCGGTGGGGAGGTTGGGAAGCCAAGAGGGTGGTATTTGGACTATGGTCCAAAATCCCGTCCTTGTCTTTGAAAATCTTCTGCAGGGCGGGGAAGATAAAAGTCAGAAATCACAAAGGATCAATAAAGAAAAAGCATCAAGAATCCACCAGTAGAAGCAAATTATTTAGTAATAGTATAATTGTTCATTGTAATTATACTCTATAGTCTCTTAAAAAAAAAAAAAAAAGCATAGTTAAATTGTGTATAGATAGTGTAGAGTTAGTGTGTAGTTTTATAGATAGATGTTTTAATAAACAGTGCTATATAGGTGCTGGGGAAGAAAATCCCAACTTCTTTTTTTTTTATCTACTATTTGTCTGTTTTCCTACCTTTAATTTATTATTTAAATCCTTTTTTAAATTATGGCTTATTTAAAAAAAAAAATCATGTAAATAAACCACTTTTTAAAATCAAGATTTGAAATTGTGTCTGTGTGGCAGAGTGGCATGCATGGCAGCCCATGTGGTTTAGGGCTGGGTGAGTTGGGAGAGCTGATGACTGCCCACTCGACTCAAAATGGGGATCCTTTGCTTGGGAGCATTTATGAAGTGATGGCATTACTGGAAAGAGTTGCAGGGTTCACTGTTATGGGAGGTCCAATGCTTATTTTACCCTCAATCCCCATGTACAGTGATCCTGGCTAGCATCTTTGAGGGTGCAGCACCTGTTTGCAAGAAAGACTCACCCCCTCCATCCCAGAACCAGACAGATGAGAAAAAGCAAGCAAGTGGAAGTACTGGGCCAGGCATAGGAGAGCCGCCTTTAACATTTGAATGATAGCAACTCTTCCATGTAATGCATGGATTTTGTTTTTTGTATCACCTCCAAAATACCCTCAACCTGCGTGTGGTTCCCCCCACCCCTTCCATGCAGTGTAGGTGGAGCAGTGTCTTCTGCATCCCCATCAGGTGGGATTTCCATTACACAAGGAATATTAATATTAATCCACCTCTATACCACAAAGGCAATACCCACCCACCTGATGATGCTGCTCTGCTTCTTGGTGGCACTGTTTTACAAATAGCTCTTCAGTTGGTGCTCAAGTTTTGCAAATGGTTTCACAAAAGACAAGAGTCATATTCTCTTTTACATAATAATCCTTATGTAAATCTAGCCAGACCTTGTGAGGGAGGGATACTGCCAGCCATGCAGTCTCACTTCCTCCCTCCCTCCCCCCCCCCCATAGGAAGAAAAGACATTTTGGGGAACATCCCCTTTGGGTGACTGCAGAGCGGCTGCCTTGGCAAACTAGTTGTGTAGAAGCCAGACTTGTGAGAGGCAACCCAGCCAGCCCCCTCTGTGTAACTTTGCACAAGATATTGCCCTCCCCTTCTCCCCGCGCCCCATGCAGCAAACATGCAGGAAAAGCGGCAGGCAGAAAGGGGGGGGGAGAAATCAAAACAAGACTGATTCCTCCCCACACCCACCCCACCCCACCCAGCACTGTGACAGGGGGATATTCCCAGCCCTTCAAAGTTATGGAGCCAGACACAAAGTCAAGATTAACATGAGGTTTTATTGGGGGGGGGGGCGCATTTCACCCTAAGCCCACCGACAACCCTCCATTTCACAACACCCCTCTAAAAGCTGTATGCTATGCTAAACAAACAGCAAGGTGGTAGGTATTCATGGTGGACTGTGGGCAGGGAAGGGAAGCAGGGAAAGCAGCCCCTTTGATGCATCCCCTTGGAAACTGTTCCAAGCCCTGGCAGCAGGGGTATGCTGGGAAAGAGTCCTAAAAAGCCAGAAAAGTAAGAGTTGTTGGATTTGTCACCACCCCCCACTCCATATTATACTATTAGTAAACTCACATTAATTTTTGCTAAGTGTTCATGGAAAACATCTGCTTCAGCAACACAACACGAAACACCCACACACCAGTCGCAATTGCCACACCCAGGGTGGCACCACCCACCTACAACTCTCCACTCCATATATTTCTGTTATCATATCAGTTGTACAGTAAAAGAAAAAAGACATATATAAACATTTAAAATTCTTTGTAACATGGGAGGAAGGGAAAGGGACAAGAGGGGATGATTCATGCAGCTTGTCATTGGGAACACCATGGTGTCATCTACTGGGAGGCCAGCCTGAGCCTAAGCGGATGCAAGTGGCAGGGTTTTGGGGTGACCACAGCCTAGAGTGGGGTGTGGTAGAGGGGACTTAGGGTGAGACTCCTGGAGGTAAGGTAAGGGGCAGGGACTGTGGAGAGAGGCCAGTTTATTGGCGAATAGGTGCCGCCTGCTGTAACTCATTCAGAAAGACATTACTAGAGGTAGATTGGTATTTGGCTCCCCTGCTGAAATCTGCAGGGAATTATACACTGGGCATAAGTTGTTCAAAAGCCCGTGGCATGCAAACACAAACATGATGCACCAAAATAACCCAGGTTAAAATTTTTAAGGCACGGTAAATTTAATGAGGCTCAAACACTGTAGCATGTACAAACACCTCGCGTGTAATTTTTGTGCTCCTTTCTTCAACACACTCAGCACTGGTGCAAAAGCCAAACTTTCAAGTTGTTCTATGTATCTGAAATTTTAATTTGGTTTTAAGAATGGTTTTCTAGAGTCTAACCTGAAGGTTTGTTTCTTTTCCTCTTAGTTTCTTCTGTTTGCCTTGGTTGTGTCATTCTCAACTATTGGAAGTAAACCTTTCTCCTCCTATTGCTATCTCTGCAGTTCAGTTTAAGAAGCATTTACACAGCTGTTCCAGTCAATGGAATTGTGAGCGAGAATTCACAGGATTAGGCTTTTTTTGACAGTTCCCTTGTCTCCATCTAATTTTGTCTTCAGATTTCCTTCTCCCACAGCTTCAAACAAATATCCTTTTCATATTTTTGGTTCCAAGAGGTTTTTTTCTCCTTTTATATGAGAGGCTTGATCCAAATCCCAGTTAAGTCAGTGGGAAGTTGTCCACTGACTTCAAATGACATTGAATTAGGCCTTCATAAAAAGCACTTGCATGACACTCTCAATAAGGTCTGACAAGATTCTTATGGGCCCTGCTATTTCCTGGGGTAAATTATCTAAAAAACACATGAGCCCTAGTATTCATTTCAGCACATATGGCAAGATGAAACAATGGATCTGAAAGAAGTTAATGAAAGCAATATAAAACTAAATCTAGTGAAGTCTGTGGTAAGCCAAATAGGCCATAATATGCTTGTTAAAAGCAGTGTGTTGTAATGATAACTACTTGGAGCTGGCCAAGAAGCTTATTTCTTTGGAAGGATATAGCAGTCTTATTAAGATAAAACAAGACTGCAGCATTTTATTAGGGGGGAAATGTGAACAGTGGAAGGATAACCAGCAGTCTCTCAGCTATGATTTTGTAAATACTTCTTAGATTAAGATTTGGGAAACCTTGTCCTTTTTTCCAACAGCTTCCAATGACTTGATCTTTGACTTTAGTCAAATCACTTTACATCTCTGTACTTCCTATTTAATAGCTATAAAGCTGGGACATTGTACTTTACTGCCTTTCAGGAATACTTTAAAATTTATGAATTATATACAGCTTCTAGGTTTTGTTACTGTTGAAAGGCTCTGCATCATGGGCAGACATAATTGACATAGTTCCTCTGAGATTAAAGAGGGGCTAATTTGGCCTAAACCCTTTCAAATTTTAGGGTGAGGGTGCTTCAGAGTTCAGCCCCAAGATTCATTTGAAGAAAGTGTAAGGAGAGTATCAGCTTTTTCTTGTATTAACAGGAATCACATTTAACAGGGATGCACAATGCATTTTCTATTGGTAGAAAAATGGGAAAATCGGTTGGTTGTTTTTTTTCCTTAGTATGACAAAAAATGACAACAAAAACCTGTGATAATCTAGAGATACTAGGTAACAAGCTGATTGTAGTTGGGCAGCAGATTTCTTCCACCCGCCTCTGTTGTCACCAGGAGTTTGGCCCTCACAAGTGGGATGATATAGCCTGCAGTTGCAATAGTAGAGGACTAGCCTTGCTGAAACAGGAGGCCTCCATGGATTTCAATGGATGTGTTATCATGCAGCAGCTGAAGATATGACCCAAGTGCATGGGTCAAAGCTGGATGACACTTCTTTTTTTAATAATGTGTTACATTTCTAGCAATCCCTGGGAGAAGTCAAGCAGAGGTGTTCATTCCTACGTGAGACGTTCCTCCTGATGACCCCCAGTTCGTAGAATGCTGGGACAGCAATAGTAGTATGACTTTTCCTGGAGAAAGAAATTTGCAGTGCTAGAAGTGAATGCTTCTCTGAACCCTTTGTCCGCCAAAAGAAAGACATCTTGTCATAGGCCATTCTCGATGGAGAAGAGAGGATTGAAAAGTAGCAGCTTTAGGCATAAGGCCAAAAATAGTCCTTGCCCTAACGCTCAGAAGAACACTGGCGGGGGGGGAGAAACCCTTTGTGACAGTCGGGAAAGCATAATAAAGCTAACATATCAAAGCAGAAAGATCAGAAGGAAAGAAGCACAGTGTATAAAGGAAACTGGAAAAGATTAACATAATGGTAAAAGGTTCAATTATGTTTTTCTTTTTTGTTTTGGGAAATGTCAAACGGCACGGGAGTTAAGAACCTTGTATTAAAACCACGTGAAGAGTTAAGTCAGTTTGCTTAAGTATGAGGAAATCCCCATACAACAAATTCTCAAGGGGTACTCTCTCACTAGTTATAGGAGAGAGGTATAGCAATTTATAATAAATATACTAGCACCTGACCAGTGCTGGGAAATCTTTAGTAACACACTTTGTTTCTGCTGAGTTGTTGTCTACCGTAGTTTGGGTGATGCACTAAAAGGAGGTTATGATTTGTCATTGCAAAGGACTTTCTCAAGTGTGTTGATCTTAGTATGCTCACAGAATTCAAGTAGGGGAAGTTTCATTTGCATAGGTTCAGTTAGCTCATTAAATTTCTTACTTATTCTCAGACTGTTCTGTACCAAAGTTAGTGAGCTCAACAGGAAAAGATGCCATTAAACAACAGTGTATTGTTGTACAATCAACATACAATATCCGGTGGAATGTCAGTAGCTGATTGAATTTATGCTTGTATACACTGTGTGTACTAGTGCTTGTTAAACTTACACAGTGATTTTGGCTAAGTACAGATGTTCTGGGATGCTGGAGAAATATGACCTACTTTAACTTGTTGTGGATATGGTACAGATGTTCGATAAAGTGCTTTAGTCTGATATCACATCCACCCATGGTTAACTTAGAGCGGGATTTGTTATTTTTTTAAAGCACTTTGTTCCATTAACCTCTGTTCTGTTATGGCTGTAAGGTACTTTCTGCATACCTAATGAACATTAAGTGTAACATCAGTATCTAGCCTTTGAGTCTTTCATGATGAATAGATCCATATACATGCAAGTTCATATGGAACAGAACTGGAGAAGAGCGGATTCTGGGGAAAAGGAAGAAGAGTATGGTGAGAAGAGCATGGTGAGAAGAAGAGGAGTATGCTAGTATGAAGGCATAGTGGAAACAAATCTAAAAAGAGGAAAACTCATTTTTGCACTTTGTGTCACAACCCAGCTATAAATTTCTCATTCCATAAGAATACAAAGGTTTGAGTGATAGCTCACATAAAACTTTATTTTTTTTCTATTTTATTTTAAAACTATTAGAGAGTTACTGTGCATGACACTTGAAATGCAGAGCAGAACTTTGGTTCCCATTTTTCAGCCAAGAATTCATCTTGGGATGCCTGTCATGAAATTCTTGTATGTATCTTTTATATATGCCAGTCCTGGAGTTCACAACTCCAATTAACACTGAGACATCACAGATCCCTTCTGAGCTCATAGATGTTTTAATGCATGTGACTACAGAGGTGTTGCTTGTAGCCTTGTTGGTCTAAGGACACAGACAGGCAAGGTTCTTTGGGTAGATGTGATATCTTTTATTAGACCAACTAAATAGTTAGAAAAATTGTTCTTTGCTACACAGGCCACTTATTTAGTAAATTCCAGGAGTTTCCTAATAAAATAATGGATCACATGTTCACAACTGGTTTCATCAACTGAATTGAAGCAATTTATCTGCTAAGATGATAAATGGATCTTAGTCGTATTTAATTCACAGATCACTGACATAATATTGTACCATTGTGTATTAAGGGAGCTCTTAATCTAGGGATCATTACAGAAATAAATTTTAATGATACCTAGTCTACCAACTCATGCACATTGCACAGAGTTTCTCTTTATGAAGGCTGTGAAGGGACAGGGGAATAGGGAAAGCATAACGAAAACTTGAGCGTTATTGGTTTCATTTTCTGATGCATGGTTATTTATTGATGTAAGCAGTTGCTTATCCTGCTGCCTTTTGCAGAAGAAGTAATGTTATAAATTCCTTAGGTGACTTTTGTCCACAATAAAAGCTTCAGTCTCCAACAAAACAATATCCTCTGTCCCCTCTAGACATAAAGAAAAGAGCCACTTATCCCTCTGACTTCTGCTCACACCTTATGAGCAGCACTCCTCTGCTTTCTCTTCTGGAAGTTGTTTTTGGGGGGTTTTTTAAGCTTCTTAAGGGGAAAGACCACCCTGTTAAAGTTGATTCTTGCATTGTCAAGCTAGTGTCTTCTATTCCTGTTTCACAGTTTCATAGTTGGTACGGTCGGAAGGGACCTAAGAAGATCATCTAGTCCAACCCACTGCCATGGTAGGAAAGAGTACTGGGGTCAAACGACCCCAGCCAGATGTTCATCCAGCCTCCTTTTAAAGACCTCCAGGGTAGAAGGGAGCACCCCTTCCCTTGAAAGTTGGTTCCAGGTCCTAGCTGACCTGACAGTGAAATAGTGCTTCCTAACGTCTAGCCTGAAACTACCCTCTGCTAGCTTGTGTCCGTTGTTTCTTGTAACTCCTGGGATTGCTTGGGGGAACAGGGACTGTCCCAATGCCTGTTGGTCCCCCTTGACTAGTTTGTAGACTGCCACTAGATCCCTTCTCAGTCTTCTCTTGTGGAGGCTGAACAGGTTCAGGTCCCTCAGCCTCTCCTTGTAGGGCCTGCCCTGCTGACTCCTGATCATGTGAATGGCCCTCCTTTGGACCCTCTCCATCTTGTCCACATCCCTCCTGAAGTGCGGTGCCCAGAACTGAACACAGCACTCCAACTGTGGCCTGACCAGTGTCGCATAGAGAGGGAGGATCACCTCCTTGGGCCTGCTTGAGATGCATCTGTGGAGGCATGACAAGGTGTGGTTGGCCTTCCTGACCATGTCCCCACTTTGTCGGCCCATGTTCATTGTGGCATCAATGATGACTCCAAGATCCTTTTCTGTCTGAACACTGGCGAGAAGGGAGTTCCTCAGCCTGTAGGTATGCTGCTGGTTCTTCCTCCCCAGGTGCATTACCATTACCCTGCACTTGTCAGTGTTGAAACCCATCCTGTTCTCATCTGCCCACCCCTGTAACCTGTCTAGATCCGCTTGCAGCCTATTCCTTCCTACTATCGTACCCACTTCACCCCACATCTTAGTATCATCTGTGAACTTGAACAGGGTGCTTTCTACCCCCTTGCCCAAGTCACTGATGAAGATGTTGAACAGTGCAGGCCTGAGGACCGAGCCCCGGGGGACCCCACTGCCCACATCCCTCCAGGTCAAATAAGACTTGTCCACCACCACCCTCTGGGTATGGCCCTCCAGCCAGTTAGTGACCCATCTGACTGTTTAATAACTTCAGCTAAGACTAGGGCTTTCCAAAGGAAATATGTGCCTTATTCACTTAAGCCTAGGTATAGAAAGTGGTATTGGGCAATGCAACATCTTCCAGGCACCTGGTCACAGAGCAGGATTAGCAACTTTGCATTAGGAGATGAATTGGGTGTCACAGAAAGGATTGAAAACAACCAGCAAAAAGCTACCTACACTAACTGATAGGAACAGCAAAACAGAAGCATGGCTTGGATCTTGTTCCTTTCTGAAGTTTAGGCATCTGTCTGGGCTTCAGCATGGCTGGTGCTTGAAAAAATTTGTCGAAGAAAACTCGGGCACATACAGACTTTAGGGTTAGATGGTGGATTTGAAGATTGTGCTTTTGGATCCAAACACCTAAATTCTGCCTACATTTCTCTGTAATTCTAGCCCTTAGTCTTTATTAGTATCTCAGCTTAAATGTTCAGGAATTTGAAACTGTGGAGGGTGGATAAATAAACCGCAGCAAGGCCTTAATAATACTTGAGCTTTTAATAGTGTCACACACGTGACACAACGATGCAATTCATAGAGTCAGGGTTTAAGGAGAACAGAGACCATTACGTTCCTCTAGACAGACATTGAGCACAACATGGGCTATAACATTATACTGAGCAGTTCCCACGTCAAGCCTGTTCCTTCTGGCTGACTTGGAGCAGCTGGATAAAATGCTTGTTTAGAACAAGTATGCCAGCTTTTATTTTTATAGTTTCAACATATTTCTTAAAATTTTTGCAACACCAGATGCCACTCTGCAAACTCCAGATGGCGAAACTTGTTTAATCAGTAGTGAGATTTGATTTACTAGAAGTTTTTCCTTTTTATACCAAAAATAGCTCTTAAATTTAGTTTGTAAAACATTTTCTTTGATCTTTGTATTATTTACATTATCTTAATTAGCATCAACCCAATATTTTGGCTATGAGGGAAATGTTTTAAAGAGAAATGGGAATAAGAACCACTCAAAAATCCGAACCGTCCATCCTTACATTTAGAAGAGGGGGATACTTTGTATCTTCACATACCTCCAAGCATTCCCTAATTATTTTCTACCACTTGCACTGTCCTACACCACAATGGCCATGTGGCAGAATTGGGAGCCCAAGAATCCCTCCGCCCCATTATAGTCTGTCCTGTCAGTACCTCCCATCTGGAGACCTCCAAGTCCCACTCACTTGCCACACCTTGTTGGAAAAAAGAGTTGATCTGGGAGGTGTCTTATGCTCAAAGCAGAAAATGGGAGGAATCCTAAAGCCCATCTCGCTCTGCCTGGCAAGAGCATTCAGTGTTGGATAGCTCCCTGGGTTTCATGGTCGGGCCATTGCTTTGCCAGCTTCCTACATCTCTACTCTGATACTCAGTCTCTGCCTCTCAGCCTGATGGCCTTGGGTTTCAGGCTACTCAAGTTTCTGCTCCTCCAAGGGTAGAACCCAGGACCTTAAGACCACTCTACTCAATGCCTTGTACCATCACAGCAGGCTCTTGGGTTGTTATGCCTGCAGCCCTCACATTTTTCACAGGAAATAGGTTAGGCAGGGTGCTGTGACACCCTGTTCTGCAGCCTCCATATCTCCCTGTATAGCTGCTCCCTGTCCACCCAGAATCCAACAAACAAAAAAGGAAAAAAAACCTTCTTTTCTACACTGGGGCAATGGACATGATTCTGTCTCAAGGGTCTGCCCCACGTACCCACAACAAAAAGGAAAGCTTTAACAAAACTGCCTCTTCTCCAGGGCTACTCAAAGGATCTAGCAAGATCCTCTCTTCTCCAGGTAGGCAATCCAGCCCCCTCCACAATTAGGACCCTACTGACCTTTTCCTCTTTGCTAGGAAGGCAAAGGCATTTTGTTCCCCCTCTCTATCCTGGGTAAGGATGGCTCCAATGGCTTTATCTGAGGCATTCATCTGGATTACAAAAAGCCAGTCAAAGCCAGATGTGTTAGATGGCCAGCGAGTTGCACAATGCCTCCCGAGTTTTAAGGAAAGTCTGCTCTGTTTCTGGAGTCCAGCATACTTTCATAGGGGCTCCTTTATAGGTAAGCTCCAATAACAGCACCTTCATATCAGAAAAACCTGGCAAATGTCCTGTAATAATTGACCAGACCCAGAAAGGCCCTGAATTGCTTTTTAGTTGCTGGCCACTGACATAGTCTTAGCACTTCAACTTTATCTACTATCAGGAATATCTGACCATATCCTATGCCAAAAACCAAGTAGCAGGCCTCCTCTTTCCCAAAAGCACATTTATTTGGGTTGGCTGTCAGTCCTGCCTCCTTCAGTTCCTGGGGGACAGTCCAACGGGCTCGGAAGTGTTCTTGCCAGCTGACTGTAAAGATGATGACATCTTCAGTATAGGCAGCTATATAGCTTCGGTGGGGTGCTAGCATTTGGTTCATAAATGTTTGAAAAGTTACCACAGCCCCATAAAACTTGAACTGCATTCTCTTGAACTCATACAAGCCCCAAGTTGTAGTGAATGCAGTCTTTTCCTCCTCCTCTTTGGCTAGGGGAATTTGTTCCATATCGCTTAATGACATCTAGTGTGGACATAAACTGGGCCTGTCTAATCTTTTCCAGCATTCATCTACTTTAGGCATGGGAAGTTCATGCACCATTGGATGCTTCCATTGCATTTTGGGCTGGCCACTGTGGGGCTTCTCCACTGGCTATGGGAGTCCATGATTATCGTGTTTCGCAGCATGCTGTTCCGTAGTTTCATAGTTGGTAGGGTTGGAAGGGACCTGAGCAGATAATCAAGTCCAACCCCCTGCCATGACAGGAAAGAGTACTGGGGTCAAACGACCCCAGCAAGGTGTTCATCTAACCTCCTCTTAAAGGAGCCAGCACCACTTCACTTGGAGGTTGGTTCCAGGTCCTAGCTGACCTGACTGTGAAGTAGCGCCGCCTCCTGTTCATTTCTGCTTGGATAGTATTGTGTAAACATTGCAGGATGCACTTCCATGACTCCCAAAACACCTTTAGGAGAGTTTTCAGTCCAGTATAGTATTCCCTGGGCTTCTCCCAACTCCTCTTTTAAACGCATCATTGATCTCCCTCCTAACCAAAGCTGCTTACTTTCTCTAGTGAGGGATCAATTGTGCTGTTAGCTCCACTGCTAGCTAACTAGTCTGTTCCTCCCCAGGTAGGCCAAGTTCAAGATCATAAGGGTGTAGAGCTACTGAGAATCCCTTCCTCTGGCCATGACTATAGTAGGTTTATATAATAGATTTGTCTTGAATTTTGCTTATCTGGCTGTGACATTTCATAATCTATGGGTCCCACCTGGTGGACCACCTTGTAAGGAACACTGCCTCAGGCCAGTAACTTAACCTCTTGATCAGGCAGTAAAACCATCCCTTAGTCTCCTGCTTCAAATTTCCTCTCTTGGGCCTTCTTGTTATAGGAAACTTCCTGACACTGCTGGGCCTCTCTTAGGTGCTCTCTATCCTTTACCCCTAATATCTCTTTGCCACAACTAAAAACTACATACTGTACTGATTTCTGATCCTCACTTTCTATTCTTCCCATCCTTCCTTGAAGTGAGGTCCAGGATTCTCCTCAGTTGTCAACTGTATGGGAGCCCAAATGAAGAAAGCCCAACTGAGGGATTTCCTAAACAGGTAAGAGTCACTTCTGTGGCTCATCAGCTATAAAGTTCTTTAATTTACCTGTCAGGGTTCTCTTGAATTGCTCACCTGGCCATATGGTAAATGGATGTCCTCAGTCTCCAAATACAGAAAGTTGCACACCTTCCTTTAATTTGAACATAAAGTTGCTACCTTGGTCCACAAAGATTTCTTTTGGCAAGCCCACCTTTGCAAAGATTTTTCTGATACCTTGTTTGCTTTGGTCAATCTCATTGGGACTGATTCTTCTCACTTCAATCTTGTCTTCAAGGCCTTTTCTATAAGGTCTAGGGGACCGGTAGCTTCCCTAGTTCCTCCCCATCTCCCTTCAGCCTCTCATTTCTGTACAGTAAATAATTTCTTACCTCAAAACAAGGTGTTGCCCTCAGCAACTTGGGGCACAAGGCCTCTGACTTGCAATGCCCCATTTCCTCCTGGGAAGTATTCTGGAACCCTTTCCTCCTGGGTTTCTTCCATGGCAAACTGTCTGCCACTAATAAGGTCCTCAATGTCCAGCGAGTCCTTGGGCACTGTAGTCTGGGGCTCCTCAGCTCCCTGACTTAATCCATCCTTCCACCAGCCTCATCTGCAAATCCTCCTCATGATATTGGCAGATAGACCCCCCCAGCACCAAAACCAATCCCAACCCAGTATCACAGAACATGGTAGTTTAGGGAACAGGCAGACAGGATGTATTTGGGTGTGCCCTATTATGCACATTGTAACCTGGGCTTGTTCATAATCACAGGTCTCCCCATGCAGGTGCATAAGAATTTGGCTCCCCACTATCTTCACTTCCCAGGGTACAAACTCATCCCTTACCATTTTCTGGGCATACCCAGAGCCTAGCACGGCCGTCACCCTTTGGCCAGCCACCTGTATCTCAATGTCTGGGTGTGAATTCTTTGGCATTGGGCCTCTGGCCTGACTCTGGCCTCCTTGCCTTGTAACTGCAATCCATCTACTTGACCAGTTCAGGGCCCTCAGTTATGCACTTTCCAAGTCTCGTGCATTCTTGCAAGAGAGCACTTCTTTTTCCCAACCCAGGTCAGGATTTCATGAAATGTCCTGGTCTCCTGCACTTGTAGCACTTGTCTATCCCATTCTTAGCCCCTTTGTCTCCTAGTCAGGAACCCTTCTCACCTTCATAGAGGGTTACTGGTTTACCTTCCTCAGTTGCTGGTTTATGCCCCTCAGTTTCCTCCTTGCTTTCCCTGGGGAGTCTTCTGCTAACTTAACTATCTCATCTAATGTGGTTTGGGTACATTTCCAGACCCAGCTCCTGGGCTCACCTTCTAGATCGCAATTGAACTGTTCTATAATTACTTGATTCATCATCTCCTCCTATGTTCTCTTGGTGGATTTAAGTCATTTATACACCAGGTTTTTGAGATATTGGACTAACTGTCTTGGGCATAGTTCTATCTTAGCCTTCCTACTCCAAAACTTTTGGTGGTACCACTCTTTAGAGATCTCCAAACAGCTCAGGGTGGCCTTTCTCAGCATGTCATAATCCCTGGCCTTTTCCTGGGTAAGGGCCTGGAAAACCACTTGGGCTTCTTCAGTCAGTAGTGGCCCCAGTCTCATGGTCCTGCTGCTGACCACTTTGGTCCTCTCAATGATTTCAACAAATGCCTCATCTTCTAAAGACAGAAACCCTTAAGGTGTTCTTGAGAGTGCTTTTCATTGTCTTTTTAGTCTTGAATCACCCAGGCCAGCTGTTCTAGTACAGTCTGTCACCTGGTGAAGAGGACTTTCTGATTGTCTGATTGTTGAATTTGGTGAACCACATCCTCCATCTGCTTTTGCTATCTGTGTACTACCTGAGCCCATGTACATGGACCAGCTGAGATCTCTCCTTATGGAGGTGTCAGGTCTTCTATAGGCATCCATCCCCTCTGCCCTTGGGTTCTAGCATTAGGGAACTCAGTTTCCTGGCCAAAGCACCAAAATGCAGCAGGACCAAGGGCACAGGGGTCCCTCTGCCCCATTATAGTCTGTCCCATCACCACCACCTGCTCAGAAACTTCCCAGTCTCAATCACATGCCACAACTTGTTGGGGGGGGGAAAAGAGTTCATCTGGGAAGTGTTTTACCTCTGCTTGAAGCAGAAAATGGAAGAAATCTTAAAGCAGGGTTTCACTGCCTGGCAGAGTTCTCAGTGCTAGATGGCTCAGTGTAAGACGCAGTTGGTTTAACAAAAATGTTTATTTAATTTCTAGACTCACTCAACCCTAGCTGCTACATGCGGAAGGTTGTACCATGTCCTAAAGAGCACCCTCTCCATCAGCATCAGCTAGAATGTGTGCCATTTCTAACAATAGCTCCCCAACCACTGTTTGCTTGCAAGTCTAATGGCCCACCATGCCATGCCTGTCCACATCTGCTTCTGGCCACTGCCTCCCTCTATTCCTGCAATTCTTGACCCCAGAAATTGCTAAATATTTCACCTCTTGTTTTCCAAATATTATGGAGCACTCAGGCTGCTACTATGAAAGTAGTGATGTTTTCTGGCTCAACCTTGAATCTGTAGTTAAGTGACCTCCACCATGTCTTCAGGCAGCCAGAGGTGCATTCAACACTCATATGGCATTTGTTGAGGTTATAGGTGACCGTCTGCTTTTGCCAGTCAGTCACTTCTGCACCACGTGGCTTTGAGCCAGAGTAGGAGAGGGTAATCCACATCTGCTCTGGTAAGCAGGGCCATGGAAACACCCCGGATCACTACATCATCCAGTCTGGGCACATAGTGTCCTTTCTCCATTATGCCAGCCAGCAATGAATTTCAAAAGACATGCATCTCTTAAGCACTGCCTCCCTAGCTAGTATAAATGATAGTAAATGGTCCACAGTGATTGACTACAGCCCAGAAGATCATCAGGTGAAATCCCTTTCTGTTCATGAATGACTGGCTCTTCTGGGTTGGGGACAGGACCAGAAGGTGTGTATTGTCCAATGCACCCACACAGTTAGGGAACTCCATTGCCTTCATAGTATCATAGTATCATAGTGTCTAGAGTCGGAAGGGACCTGGGCAGATCATCTAGTCCGACCCCCTGCCTTGGCAGGAAAGAGCACCGGG